>VXBT01010097.1:0-13293 GCA_013400235.1 Oriolus oriolus
GAAATCCCATGATTCTATGAAAGGCCGGATTTCAAATTCCTTAGGTCAGTGCAGAGGGTCTGCAGCAAAACCACTGCCCTGCACTTCAGGAGAGCAGATTTTGTCCTCTTCAAGGATCTTCTTGGTAGAGTCCCATGGGATAAAGTCCTGCAGGGAAGAGCCTCCCTAGAAAACNGGGTGAACAAGAAGCTCTTGGACAAACTCAAATACAAAAATGAAGTCTGCAGAAGGTGGAAACAAGGACAGGTAGACTGGAAGAGACACAGAGAAATTGAGAAGCCAGGGATCAGGTTAGGAAAGCTGCCCGAGGACATCAAGGGCAACAAGGAAAGCTTTTATCAGGGATAAAAGGAAGACTGGGGAAAATGCAGGCCCTCATCAGATGGAAATGGGAGACTGGATTATCTGGGACATGGAAAAGCCTGAGGCACTCGATGACTTTTTTTCCCTCAGTCTTCACCAGCAAGTATACCAGTCACGTCAGCTGGGTCTCCGAAGGCAAAGGCAGGGACTGGGAAAATGGAGAGCCACCCACTGCAGGAGAAGATCAGGTCTGATACCATTTAGGGAACCTGAGGATGATTGGAAGTCCATTGGAACTGATGAGGTGTGTTCATAGGTTCCCAGGAAACCAGCAGATGCAGGGGCTAAGCCACTACCCCTCATATTTGAGAGGGCAGGCCAGACTGATGAAAAGGGGAAGCAAACCCTGTATTTTTTTTTAAATGGGAAATAAGGAGGACCCAGGGAGCTACAGGACAGTCAGCCTCATCCCTGTGCCCAGCAGGATCACGGAGCAGATCCTCCTGGAAACGGTGCTAAGACAGATGAAAGATAAGGAGGAGACTGGTGACAGCCACCAAGGCTGGAGCTGTTGGAGCAGGTCCAGATGAAGGCCATGAGAGGGGTGGAGCACCTCTGCTAGGGAGCCAGGCTGAGGGAGTTGGGGTTGTTCAGCCTGGAGATGAGAAGGCTCCAGGGAGACCCTAGAGCCCCTTCCAGGACCTAAAGGGGTCCTACAAGAGAGCTGGTCAGGGCCTTTCCACAAGGGTGTGTAGTGATAGAACCAGGGGCCATGGCTTTAAACTCGGAGTAGATTTAGGCTCTATAATAGAAAGAAATTCTTTACTTTCAGGGTCAGAAGGCACCACAACAGAGAAGCTGTGGGTGCCTCACCTCTGGAAGTAAATGAGACCAGGTTGTGTGAGGTTTCACTTGAAGAAAAACTGGATGCTCACAGCTTCCTTGAGTTTAAAGCACAAAGTACAAAAAAAAAAAAATACAGAAGGAGAACATATGTGTCTGACTTCTTATAGTTCCATAGTATTTCATTAACATACCCCAAATCTGAGTGAAATAATTAGCACCAGAGTAAGACATGCAGCCCAGAAAAGCATTCAGTGGGTGAGTGCAGAGATGTCAAAGCAGGTGGCTGAGCCATTGCCCTCTGAAAGGACTGAGCCTACTGCATCAGTGGTGGTGCTGCACTCTTCCCTACTCTCACACCCTAGTGCCTTGTGTTCTTGTTCAGTGAACAAAACATTCGGTGAAAATAGCGTTCAAGGAGGGAGAATGGAAGACAATTTCAATGGATCAAGATCAAATCATTCTTGCAAAAGGATGGTGAAGGTACACCAGGTAGGTATGATGACGTTATGGACAGTACTTATCCTGTTGTTGGTATTTAAGTCCATAGTGCAGCGTTTCTCTCTCAGACTCCTCGAGACTTTCATTTCTGTCTTGCCACTAGGGAAAATGTAGATTGAAGGACATTGGTGACATTTAATTTCAAAATAGTCCATGCTTATCAGTTAGTGGAATCCATCTTTTGAAATCTGTATGTGTGTGGGAGACATCCCACTTCACACATGGGACTCAAACTCGGTGTCTGCTTCAGGTTTGTAAGCATAGTAATTTGCAAATAAGTGCAATTCTCTTAAGTAATGAGGAAGATTGGACTGGAGGCACACCCAAAAAAATGTACCACTAATAAAGCAGGAGGTTTCCAAATGCCTGGACAGGGAGTGAGGGCTCATTTTGGTGCAAATCATGAGGAATTGGACACTGCATGTCTTCTGGTTGTTCCAGCAGAAAAGGATGCACTGATCAGTGAGGAGTCAATAAATCTTTCCTTTTCAATAAAGACTTGAGGTTTTCTGAGCATGGCAAAAGGAGGGGGTCAGAAGAAGGTTTTGCCCTCCTGAGCTTGCAGCTCTTCAGCAGTGAAGGCTGTAGCTAACCAAGGGATCCCTGGGAGGCAGATATAAAACGGTTTCACCTCAGCAGCTCTTGCACTCACGGATGGTTACAGATGAGGGGCAGTACACATCGTGCCACTTTTATAACTCAGATATGGGACAATGTTTATAAGCTAGGACTAGCTGTCAAGCCTCTAAACAATTCCCAAACACTCGGATTCAGGTTTAAACGGGGAGACAGCAGAGGGAACATCGATCAGCTGCACACAAACCCATGGTGCAGCACATAAAGAATCTTTGCAAGTTCTCTAATCCTCCTTGAGAGACGTGAACACAAAACCTAAAATGCGTTCCATATGTCCCAGTGTCCGGTTGCTGCTCCAGTTCCAGCTGAAAGCATAAAACTTAGCAACCTTTATATTGATGCTAAACACATTGCGTCACTCCCAGCGCTGATGTGCTTTAATGCTAATACAATTAAACTTGCTTCAGCATAATCCTGGTAAGATAAACAGTGCTGCTGTCACAATAAACCTTGTCTCTCAGCAGTGAAATGGAAGAAAGATGTGTTATCCAAACCAGCATGAGCAGAATCTGCCGTGCTGTGAGGATCCACTCTCTTTTGCTGAGGAGCATGGTGCAGGTTTGAGCGTCGCTGCACTGTAAGTGAAAGATATTCTGTGCCTCCTGCACTGGCTAAGGATGGCGGGCTAAAAATTGCACTCAGGATCCCTGGATTAAAAAAGAATTTCTTTTTCTGAAGCATGCCTGCAGATTATACCTCCATGTTGTAAAAACATAGACTGATGCTTGACAAGAAAATGTCCTTTTCTCTCTAAGGCTGCTAGCTTTCTATCTCTTTCATAAAGGACCAAAACTGTGGTATCTGAGGGAGAAAATGAAGTTTGCAGTGACAGTTGGATGTTACTATCTCCTTCCAAAGTCTTACCACATTTTTTGCAGCATCTCTACAGCCTGATCACTTCGTAGGATGCCTTCTGTCTCATGTCTGATGACCTTTCAAGGATTCAGTAAATGCATTTTCAGAGTGGCTTGTTTCAACATTCATAAAAGCAAGATGTAACCACTTTCACCAAACACCCTGAGATAAAACTACATTTCATGTATGTTCAACCTTTGTGTTGAAAGGAGATAAGAAGGAGTAAAGTGGTATGCCATCTCTGGCTCCAAATATTTCCAAACAACTACCAAAGCTCCTGATGTCAGGGCAGGGAAAGAGGATTGCAGGAGAAAGCAATCTGGCCAGAAATGTTGTCTCATAGCAGGCAATATAGCAATTTTTTTCAGTAAACCCCATTGACAACTTCATGGTCAAGTCCAGAGTAAGGAAAAAAGCCAATAAATCTGTTTGCCTAATTTGGCTGGTGGATCTTGCCTTACGACTTTTCAGCTTCAGATGACTTACTTCCTTGTTTTGGTTTTTTGGGGGGGTTTTTTGGGTTTTTTGTTTGTTTGTGTGCTTGTTTTTTTTCCCCAGAAGGCCTCAGCTGGAGCATTTCAGGAGTTAAAAATCCAGAGCAACAGCATGTCTTTTTAACGGATGGGTGGCTATAAACAAATTCACTATGATCTCCAGCTGCACACCCAGCTGCTATTCCCAGACTATTCCCTGCCATGTGTCCCAGAGAGGGAAGGGGTTACACCTGTGTTTCCCCAGCCTGGGTAGTGTGGTCACAACCACAGCTTTGCAGGACTAGTGATCGAAGCAGATGGTGTCACTGGAATTTATGGACTGCCTTGGAAGGGCAGGCCTTGGGCATAGAGCTTGTGGCAACACTGTGCTACCTTAATTGACAAAACGAAAGGAAAAAAGAAAAGCAGGCAACAATTCATAGGTTTATTCATGTTCTGTGGGCTTTTTTTGTGGATTTTCTTGCAGATGTGTGACTTATTTCTCATGAAAGCTGATTCACAGGCACCTCACCCTCCCGGAAATACAGTTTGGAGGTTTCTTTAGTAAGGACTTTGAAAATATGGACCTGTCTCCAAACAGGGGCATGGCATCTCTCTGTTTGCAACCAAGACCTTCTCAAGAATGGTGCTGCTGTTCCTGTAGAGCTTACAGAGGATACAAATGGCTCCTTTGGTCATACAACAAAGCCTGCAATGATAATTTGCTGATGACAACTTGCTGGCTTGCACCTGGGGCTCAGACACTTCTTGGGGACCCTAAACCCTGAGGAGCTCTGCTAGGAAGGGAGCTCCCCAGCAGCAAGAGGTGGCCCTCCCCTGCCAGTGCCTGGTCCCTTCCCCTCCCTGGCTGCAAGCAAAAAGCACTGAAACACTGGCAGAAGAGTTAAGAGGTGGTTTGTGTCTCCAGATCTCTCATTGCAAGCTCACCTGGACCACAGGGAAATGCACTGGAGCCAGAGGCTGCATTTTGCGCTTGCCCAGCAGGTTTGTCTCCATCATTTATTGGGTTTTTTCTAAGAATCAGGACCCCATTCCTAGGGTCAGCACAGGTGGCAAGAGGAGCACGTGACACCTTCATCACGTTCACATGTCCTGAACAAAAACCCGCTCCACAAAGGCACGAGGAGAGGTGTGAGGTTTCAGGGAAGGTTTTGCTTTGAAAGGAGTTAGGTAAGATGTGAGAAATCCCACCAAGGAAAGTCTCTTCATTCTTTACACACCTCTTCCTTCCCCTGGTTTAGGCCGGGGCAGAGGACTGAGAGGAAGGCAGTGTTTATTTAAAACATCTTCAGCTGCACATAGCTCCAGAGGTCCAGTGAGACCTCTCAAGTCAGCACTGAGATGACAGGAGACAGGACAGGATCCCACTCCTTGTCACTCTAGGACAAGGTAATTGTGTTTTCCTCACAGGGACTGACTCCTCCCCTCCGCAAAGTGGAGTTGAAATAATTAACCTCCTTTGTCATGGGACCTGAGAGAGACAAATTAGAAGCACCGAGAGGCAGGTGGTCTTATTACAGTTCCTGACACAAGTAATGGGCTCGGTGTCACTGCTGGAGTGGTTTCAGGGCCACGGGCTGTGGAAAATGCCACGTGCCAACCCAGATGCATTTCAGCTCCTGCTCTGCAGCAGCTCTGCCAAACAGAAACTCGTCTGCAGCGTGTGACTGGCTCATCTCCTGACTGCCAGGGTGGTAACAGCCTTGGCCACCCAGCACGAAATCGCGTTCCATGAGCAAACAGAGCATGAGAATTTCCTTCGGTGCCCTTCTCACCAAGCTGTTACCCAAAATGAGCTAAAAACACAGGGTCTGGGGCAGAGGAAACCCCCGTGGAGCTGCTTGTTACCGAGTGGGATCCCGCAGGAGAGGGATCTGTCTGCAGAGAGGTTTTGCCCCAGGTGAACTGCTCCAGCGTGAGAAGACGCTGCCAGAGGGACGAGCCTTATCTCGGAAACCAGGTCCCCATGCTAGCAAGCTGCAAGTGTGTCTCACCAGCTCTTCCCCAAGGAAACTCGAGAGGAGGCTGGGAACTGGTCCAGGCACAGGCAGATTTAAAAAAAAAAAAAACAAACAAAAAACGTTACTGCTTTGTCTCCTATCCATTTTCCAAATCTAGTAATTAGTTTCTTAATTTTGTCCTGTAGCGGGCTAAAACTCGTTTTACTTTCCCCTCAGACCTTGCCTGCTGTGCAGACTGATTTCAGGGTGATATGGCAATGCTGGAGGTGCTCTGCTCTCCAGGCAGCAGCAAGGGCTGTTCTTTACACCCAAGCCTTAACTTGAGGCTCTGAGGATGAAGAGGGGAGAATAAATGGTGCAGGGGTTGCTGAGGGCCCACAGGGTGCAGAGGGAGGATGAAACCAAGGTTCACAGGCCTCTCTGTGGAGAAAGAAACAAACAACTCCTTTGGTAACAGACTAGCCAGAACAAAGCTCTATTCAGGAGGAGAACCAAAGGTGGTGTGTTATCTACACACAGGCAACCTCTGTCCCAAATATATTAGAGGAGAAAATTCTTTGAATATGCTTGAAAGAGGATGGGAAAAACACAGGGTGCAGGCACAGAGACAACGTTAGACAGCAGCATTATCACAGCAGTGATGGCCTAACGCTGAAAAGGTGGCAAGGTCACAGTGCCAGCTGAGTGTTTCAGTCAAACAGGTGCTGCTCCTGCCCCGTGTGAGGCCAGGGGAGTGCAGGTGTCCCTTCCTGTGACACAGACACCACCCTTCAGTGTGACTTCTCTGATCTTCTATCCTTATAATTGATCTCTGTCCCAAATGCTGATACTTTTCATTTTGCTGGTGGAATTACTGTGAGTCTCGGTCCAATGAATCCCCCGGTGGTTTCTGCTTGGCAGAAAGGCATCTTAATAGAACAGCAGGCACAGGCTTGAGTAATCTCTAACTATTAATTCACATCTCTAGAATGGCTGGGCTGAAAGTTCTTGATCTTTAACACAACCCCAGTGAATGTAGTGATGCTCAAGTGTTGCTTCTTCCAGTCTTCTCTGACATTCACATTCTGTGCTGACTTGGGTAGAAAACCTGAACTGAAACCAGGTAGAAAACAGAACTGCAGTATTCCCTCCTCAGCATCCAAGCCTGAAACAACAGCAGAACCAGCCTTTCCCTTGTGGCAACTCACCTCAGGGAAATTTTTTTTTTTTTTTTACAAGTTTTCTTTCCATTCCCATTGGAAGACAGGAAGTGAAGAGGCGTATCAAAACAAAGTAATTACAGGAAGCTTAACCAAGCCCTCTACTCCCCCTTCCCCTCCACCAAAACCACGAGGTGTCCAGTGGTGTCCAGATCAAGCCAGATGGGAGCCAGACTGCCTTCAAGAGCTTGGCTTTGTTGGCTGGAGGAGAAGGCTCTTGACTGCTCCCTAAATGGAGCAAGAGAGTCACCCTCTGTGCTGTTAAACCAAAAAGGGCAGCACACAACAGCAATCACTGTGAGTGGCTGGCAGGGAGGGTGGGATTCTGGCTTAGTCTGCCCAGTTTCTGGGCAGAGGACAGAAAAAAGCCAAGGACTTGCAAACTACTCTGTATTGATTGTCAGGAGATCCAGACTCTCATCTCATATCTCATCTCATCTCATCTCGTCTCTGTGGCTTTGCACGCGCTTGAATTGTCACTGTTTTGACTGCAATTTTTGTGCGAATGGGCTTTTTGTTTTTTATGTTTCTCTTTGTATGAACAGTAGGCCTTCAATGATTTTTGTTGCCTGAAAACGCTATTAGCACTTTGAGATTACAAATAGGCACCAATATCCTTCAGAGGGCAGCCTCTTCAGGAAGGAGGGAATCCTCTCTCAAGTGCAGCCTTTTTTCCTGAGTGTTTTATCACTGATCACTGTGGCAGCTTCCTCTGCTGAATCTGAGAGTGAAATCCTTCCCTGATTCTTTTAAAAAGTCACAGTCCTGTTGATGTTAAATTATCTCATTATTACTAGGTGTTTGGTATTTTAATTTACACTGCTGGCAAGACAGTGTAAAGCATTTAAATTACCTTCTGATGCCAGAAGGTAAATAATTTGAATTATCCAGTCTTAAAATCAAATTGGAGGAATCACACTGTTTTTAAATTGCTTTCAGCAGGAAAAGCACCTGGTTTTGTTTGCCTTGTGAAGGTATCTCAATGTCCAGCCGTGTATCCAGACTGTCATACACAAGAAGCTGTTCAAGGGGACAATAAAAGTGTCACAACAGTCCTGTTCCAAACAGTTTTAACATTCTGGGCTACTTCTCTTGCTCTTCTGGAATGTGGTCTCCTCCTTGAAAGCACTTTGCCCAGGTTGTTGCTGAATAATGGGGCCAAGAGCTGGAAAATCTTTGCTCTTGTGTGTTGCAAATGGAGAGGGACTGAAGACTGTGGAAAATCCTCGGGGGTCTAAAGATTGTGGAAAATAAAACCACCTTTCTGAGTGACACCAACAGGTTTGCCACTCCCTGGGAAAAGAGGAGGACTGGCAAATGCAAACCAAAAGGAGGGATTAACCTAGGAAGAGAGAGTTATAGCAATAACAGGGAAAAGTGAGAAAGCCACGGAGAGGGTTAAAGTCAGGGCTGCCCAACTGAGATGCTGCAGCAGCTGCCGAGGAGAAGGTTTGCCTGTCAGAGTTTGCATCGAGGTTTGTGGCACCAGTTCAAAGCCTGCTGTAGAAAATGGGCACCCAGGGGAGAGGAGCAGGGAACCTTTTCCAGTGATTCCCAGAGTCTTTGACACGCATCTGCTCTGTCAGTATTGACAGTCACAACTTGGCAAGACAGGCTCAGAGGGAAGTTAACCCACTCAACCTGTCACTTAAAAGACTGTGCAGTAACCTCAGCATCTAAACATCACCAGTGCATTTGGTCTGCATCACTGACACTGATGCAGAATCGACCCCGCACTGTTCTGTGAGAATTTCATAGGACTATAGAGAGGTTGGTTTAGGCGTCTTGAGACCAAACCAACTCTGGAAATAAGACTATCACCACTGCTAGTTCAGGACATCCCAGTTTTGTCTGACTGGGTCTGGAAAGAGGTCTGGAATGAAAGTTTTACAGCCCCTCTGGATAAGCTCTCCCCATGCTGCACTGTCTTTCTGGTGAAAAAGATCAGCTTTTGTCATGGGGAGGGTGTGGCACCAGCTAGAGATTGGGAGGGTTTTGAGCCATAATCTATTTCTGGTGTACTCACAGAAAATACAAAAAAGAAAATCTTAAATTGAAATTTTATATTATAAGCTTAAATTTAAGAGAGAAAAAGAAAAGTGTATGTTGACAAACATATTTATTTTAGTGTCCCATCACAGTAAGAATCATTTCTAGACCACTCACAGATTTGCAACATCCCTTGCCTGAATTAAAGGATCAGGGGTATATCTCTGCTCTGAGAGGTCTGAACTTGAAACAAATTAGAAATACACTTGAAATATGGATGTACAGCTAGAAATTAGATCAGAGATGCAGTGCTATAAGCCCAAGGATAAATCGCACTGCATCATGGCAAGGCAAGGTCAGGGTCTCTGTCATGCACACAGAAGCTCTCTGTGGGATACAACCTTTACAATGCCAGTGAATATTCTTCCAGAGCATTCTGAACTCCCATGTACATCTATGGAAAAGCTACAGCCAGAAGGGCAAAGATTGGAGGACAAAGGCTTTGAGCAAGTTAGACCTACAGACTACAGGAACATAAAATGAATGTGCACGGGCTGTGCGGCTGCCACTGCAATAATCTGCCAACATTTGGTAGCATTCCAGTCCTCATTTGCTCAGTTTTATTCAGCTGCTCCAACTCCAGTGAGCAAACATGTCAGAAATGTAAAACCCCGACGACGCTGAGCATCAGTTTAACATCAGTCCCATTTCCCATTTCTGAGAGGAGGGGAAGCTCTCACAGGATCACAAGTCTGTGTGTCTCTACTCTTTGTTTGTCTTGACCCTCTAGCTAGACTACATCTAAATGCTTTTTTCCCCCAGTTTTCTAACAGCCTCTGGGAACCACAAAAGTCATTGCCTATGGTGCATCATGAGGATGCAAGTTTTAGATGAAGAGTGCAGCACATGACCCAAAATAAGAATGGAAGAATTCTGAATTGCTGCTCCCGCTGATCTGTGGAGCAGTGCTGGGCATTTTGTGTCATTTTGGATGGAAGCATTTCCAATTTTCGTCAAAAAATATTAGGTATCCTTTCTTCCTTGACAAAATATCAGTGGTTTCCATGAAAAGCATGTTGTTTACAAATACACTTTGTCATTTGCTTGTTTGTTTGGTTTTTAAATTGGTTCCTCTTTACATATGTTGCAGTGTAGTATTCCAGCCTGGACTTTTGCATAAGTAAATCCAAACATTTCCAAAAGCAATTGGTTCTTCCAAACTTCTGACAAGGAAAATTATTTTACCCTGATACCTTTAGTGAGGTGGATTTAAAACACCATTTTTAACACCCTAGTATGTGCAGTTTGTTTAATGATTTTTAGTAAGAGATTTCTGGGATGAATGGAAAATTGCAAAACAGTATTGCCTGATTCCAGAAAGGAGGGAAAATAACAGAAAAAGAAAATATAAGTACACTGAGAAAGCATAGTTCAAAAAAAAAGAGAAACCATGACAAAAAAAGAGAAAATAACAAAACAATCAAGAAAAACAAAACCAAAACCAAAGCAACAAAACAAAACAAAACAAAACAAAAAAGCCCACCACCAACAAAAAAACCAACAAAACCCAAAAAAAACCCCAAACAAATCAACAAACAAACAAAAAAGCAACCAAACTCAAAAAACAAGATGAACACCCTGAAGCATAATATTTTATCTGTCAGCTAAAGTAGAAATGCATCCAAAGTCCAAATCACGAGTCTGGAGCCATAAGATATTTCAAGGCAGTGATGCCTCAGAACTCTCTCTGGAAACAGCCTGACAGCCAAGAATTCCGCTGCTTTAGGAAACTCCCGCATTTCAAGGCCTCAGACATTCATTTTGAAGACATGCAGTTTATTGCCCCATCATTGTAATAGCATTATTATTTATTTACCTAAGATCATAACAGTGACTAAGGCCCCTAGATAGGATCAGAGCTCGATAATACCTTACAGATATAGAAAGGGAGATAATGCTTGTTTAAAGAGTTTTGGTGTAAAGTAACAAGAGTCTTAGAGTTACACCCAGCAATGGAAAGGGGCCAACAGCAAAGGCCTGTTTTTTGATTATTATGATTCCTCTGGAAGATCAAGAGACAGCAGCTATGTTCTTTAACTCACCAGATGCGTGTGTGCCTTTTTGGTTTGAAGTTTTAATAACACATCAGCAGAGGTGCTGTTTTCTCAAATATCTAAGTTATCAATGTCCTTAATGTCAGTCTGAGATGCAGAGACACACTGAGGTCTTCAGATTAGCACCTTCTTTTCAAAGAATAAATGAAACTTCATCATGCTTAATTCAAAAGTAGTTCTTCGGTGCTGCTGAACAAGGTTTGTTCTGTGAATGAACACAGAATCACAGCTCAGATCTGCAGTGTGGGTACTATGCCCATGAAAGCAAAGCTTAACTTCCTCAGGACCTACATCTGTCAATGTGGTAAATACACATAAATATTCATATTTGCATCATCAAAGGCATAACTGCTGAATTTTCTGAAGACTTTTTTTAAAAAAAAATTTAAATTACACAATAAACTCTTTTTTTTCTTCACAGTTAAGGGATGGCATAGAGCTTCTTGCTGCACATGGAAGTTGTGGGTCCAACTCCCAAATCTGTTGTCTGATTTCACTGAGGACCTAAAAACAAACTCAAATGAACAGCAAATGTAGCCCACCAAGGGTCTGTGTCCAGCCTGGTATCCTGCCTGTGAGCCTAGGAGAGCATGAAAGAAGCAGGTTATAATTTCGCAGACAACTTTACCGGTGGTTTCTTTTTCCGCAGTAAGTAACCATCTATTTATATTAAACAAATAGCTGTGCTTATGGCATTGTTTGGTCCTTGATGAATTTTTTTTTTCCAACCCGAATTTGTCTTGGCTTTTTTTTTTCCTTTTTTAAAATCCCCAGCAGTTTCATCCATCAGTATCTACACTACTTAGCAGCAAAGACTTCAGCAGCTTACTTGGAGGTGTTGTGGAAGAAATTCCTCCCATTTTTCTTTTCAGTGGTGCCTACAAACATCATCTCACAATGATATCTCCAAACCATCTGTTTGGAGAGGAAGCATCAGTTTCTAGGTACTCTTTCCACACCAAGTCATGTTTTCACACACCTGCTACTTGCTTTGTTTTTGGTCTTTTGAGGAACAAGCTGGTTTATCCCTCTAAGAGATGCCACGCCAAACCTTTGAACAGGCCATCAGCCTGGATGTATGGTTGTCAGAGAAGCTCAGAAGCACAGACTGGAAGGTGCGAAGGGGATGCCTCAGGCCACAGAAGAATTTGCCCTTCTCAGCCTACTTGTAGTGTTTAAGCAAAGACAAGCCATCAGGTGACTCTCCACCATCAGTTTAACTGTCTTGATTCCTGCTGAGGGAACTTCTGCCAGGTCTGCAACCCAGGCATTTTACTTCCTCGGGATCTGGTCAAATTCTTCCAAATTCTTTCCCAGAATCAAAGTAATAATAACTATGATGATATCAATTTCTGTAGGTACAGTAGGCCCAAAATAAAGTCATCAGGAGTGAAACTTAACAAGACAAAGGTCAGTTTTTCATCTGCTCTCTTTTAAACCAGATTGTGGTGGCTGGATGATATTACTGTGCTTGTTTACTTTGCAATTTTTCTCCTCAGGAGCTGGGTTTTAGTTCCTCAGTATAAACAGACTTTGCTTAAAGTATTCAGTCTTAGTCTCTCCTGAAGGATGTATTTCATCACATGACAATAATAACTGTTATTGTTAACACCCTTTCTTGCAATCAAAAAATCAAGTCTTGTGGGCAGCTCTGGAGCCTGACACTGGAAAACCTCCCTGTTCTGATAAATACCCCTTCTCTGCAGGGTGAAGTGTTGGTCTGCAGGAAGCAGCTCAGAGAGCAGATCTCTTTGGGAGGCAGGTGTGTGCCAGGTGCCTGGGAGCTATTCCTTCACCAAAGACCTGGTCCAGGAAGCACCTTCCCTGTGTTGAGGGAGCTCGATTCAGAGTGACAACTCTAAAACGCTTTGTCTCCACCTAAAAACCTGTGGCAAGCAGCAACAATCCATTTGCATTTCCCTCTGGGTGCCAAATTGGCAAACTGAAAACCCAAAGTGCCTGGAGGACAATGTAGAGATTTGTGAGATCTTCCGTTTTTCCTGCTTCAGGCATTTCATCTCTGCTGAGTGTCAGGAGATGGTAGTGGTGGGGCACGGATCTGCACAGGCACGTTCACGTCTGGCTCCTGGACACTTCTGTGTGGCAGCTGGGGGTCCTGAGCCAGCAGACGATCCCAGAGGTACAGACAGACACCATCCATCTGCCATGCTGACAGATGGAAATGGAGGCTCGAAAATGTGCCGCAGTTTGAGGCTTGGCTTTGCTGGGCCTGTGGAACTACATGCTTTTCACCAGGTCTCTGTTTACATTGCTGAGGTTTTGCTCTGCTCTGGCCCACTGCTCCAGACAGAAGCTGTGTCATCATGCCCTTACAGCTGTTGCGTCTGTCATAATGCAACAAAAAAGATTTTATCCTCATTCTCTCTTTTTTTTTTTT
>VXBT01010099.1:0-50724 GCA_013400235.1 Oriolus oriolus
TTTTAAATTTAATATTTTTGTTATTTTTATTAAAATAATTTTAGATATTTAGTAAGTATTTAATAAATATTATTAATTAAATTAATAAGCCCCTCAATAAGGGCTCGTCTTTGCTGGAGACTTGGAGAAAGAGTTGGGGGTAATTAATTCAAAATAGATATTTATTTATGTATTGTGTGCGATGATAATGATGGAAATGGTTTCTCTTGGCAGTTCTAGTGGATGGTGCTGTCTGTGGGAATAAATTCAGGAGCCAGTGACTGGAAATTCAGGAATGAGGGAGGAATCTTGGTAAAAAAACAGAGTTTAAATCTTACATTTATAAATCTGGAACCACCCAATTTCTCACAGACGTTTCTGGCACTCAGAAGTTGCTGTTACTGTTGCACTTCCTGACTTGAATTTCTTTTCTTGGTGGGTTTTTCACCAAAAAAAAAAAACCCTTTTAAAACAGAGCTAAGATATCAAAGCAATGAAGAGGTGAAACTCACTGGAACTGAAGGCAAAATTCCCAGGAAATGCCCTGATTTTACCAGAATATTCCGTGATTTACCCGAAACTGGATTAACTTTGAGTGCCAGGCAATTTGACTGCCGTGGGATGTTCCCATCTTGGCTGATTTGCAAGGATTTCCCCTCTGGATACTGGAAAAACTTCACCCCTATTTGACTTCCATCACTTTTTGCATTTTCTGGGGGGTTTTTTCCCCCTTTTTTTCCTTCCTTTTCCTTTCCTCTGAGTATTTTACACTTGCATTTCTGCCTCTCTGCTCTCAGCTGAGGGAACAGCAGGAAATTTGGGATCTGGGGAGCATCAAACCACAAAAATTAAAGGAAAATTTCAAAATGCCCGACAAAGGAAAGCGGAGATAAGGCAATAATAGATGGAAAGAGGAATTATTCCTAGAAATGATTGGGATAACAGGACTGGGAAGGAATGGTCAGTTTTTAAAAGGTCATTAAGTTTGTCCTGTTAATTGCCCATCCTCCTTCTTCCCAGCTTTTCTATTCCAAGTTTTCATACAAATTTCCTGGAAAGCAGCTGCAGTTCCATGGAATATTTACATGTCTAAATCTTCTTCTTTTAAATTCGAATTTGCAGCTTGGTTGGTTCAGCTCGGGAACTTCAGCCCTTTGCTGTGAGAAACAGAAATAATTCCAGGGTTTCTCCACACCTGGAATCTCTTGAACTGCGGTGGTCCCACACTTCCCACATCCCGGGGAAGCACCTCATTAAAGGTGCTGCCATAATTAGAATTAATTATCTGCCCAAAGCTTCAGCTTTAGCTGTGACTGGACAGGAAGGCGAGGTTTGATCACAGCAATTTTATTTAGGGTTACTTTGAAGTGTGCCCAGAAATTAAAGTGAGGTGAGGCTCTCCCAGTAATTTTAAGAGCGAGGAAAGAAAAAAACCCAGATTATTCCAGCCCTGACTCTCAGATTTGGATGGATCCCAGGTGGACAAGGGAATTTTCTTCTCCTTCAGCAGCACCCTGTGCTTGTCAAGGAGTTCTCAAAACAAGGATTTATGCTCTGAAAATGAGTATAAAACACATTTCCAAGTCCTCCAAGCACCACCCCTGCCCCATTTGGGTGGTTCTCTGCTCCCCTTTATTTTGGTGAAGCCGAAGAAAACCCAGACTGAACAACAAAACAACAACAGAAAAAAAAAAGGCGTCGAGCCAAAAATATCGTTGGAATTGCAAATCCAGGTGGGCCCCACCTTGTGTGGAGGTGGAGGAACAACTCCAGCCAAAGTTTTCCTGCAGGTTTTAGCAGGCAATGCCGAGGATAAACAGCACCAGGCTGGATTCCTGTGGAGCTGGGATGGGCTTGGAGCCTCTGATGTCTCTGGGGCTGAGGTGGGACGGTTCCTCCACGCTGTGCAAAGCTGAGAGAGAAAAGCTTCAAAACCCCAAAAAGCCCCGTGGAGATCCGTCCTTGAGGGTGGGGAAGTTTAATAGGATAGGTTTAAACAGGATTCCCCTTCCTGGGCGTTATTCCAGAGGTTCCAAGGTTTGCTTCCCACTCATCCCACAGGAGTTCTTGGGAAGGCAGAGACCTCCCAGCACCCTTGGGAAGAGGCTCAGGCTTCTCCCTTTTCCCTTCTGTTTTTTCCTGGAGCACGTTCTCCTTGCTGCGTCCTCGTGAGGGAACTCCGGAGGATGAACCAAAGGACTCCAGAGCCACTTCTGGCTCAGGCAGAGCTTTACAATTCCCCTTTTATTCCCTTCGGGAGCTGCCAAGCAGTGAAATCCATCCTTTCCCTCTAGGTGTCACCACTGGATTGGGAATCAGAGCTTTTCCTTTCAGTTCCAGCCCAGAACACAACCTCAGCGTTGGAATTTCACTCCTGCTTTGAGCTTAATATTTCCAATAATTGATCAGTCGGGATTAATTTCGTTTTACTGAGTCAAATGCAGCAAGGCTGAAAGGAAATTGTTCCTTTAATACTTCAAGGTGACTTTTTTTCCTTTTAAGTAATATTTATGGAATGATTTGGGTCGAAAAGGACGTTCAAGCTCATCTCATTCCACCCCTTACCATGGGACACCTTCCACAGTCCCAGGTTGCTCCAAGCCCCATCCAACCTGGTTTTAAATCTCCTTCCATGCCGCACTGGCTGCTGCTGTGTCCCTTTCCTGAACCTTTTCAACCTCAAGGTCACCTGAGAAGGGAAAAAAAAAGAAAAAATAGGGAGCAGGGAAGCAAAGCAGGTGAAGGCGTCCAGGATGCTCCGGGCTCTCGGCACGTGGGTGGGCTGGGAGTGTTCAGCACCTGTGTCTTCACTTAAAAGCTCTTGTGCAAAGTTGTCTGGGTGGTTTGTGAGAGCCTCGAATCTGCGAATCCTCAGCATCAGAGAGACCACAGAAGTTGATTGCATAAAGGTGCAATTAAGCTGATTTCCCTCCCACACACCCAGAAAGGTCTTCAGACTTTGGAGCTGCTCCATGTCTGGCTCAGGGAAAAGGATCACTTACAGAGCCTGGCTCAGTTTAAACCTCTGCACAAGAGGTTTTCCAGTGAGTCCGAGTGATTTCATTCCTGGGGGGGGATTTTTTTAATGCCAGTTGTGTTCCTGAGTCCCTTAAACTCCTCTTCCCTTTGCCCAGAGCAGCTGTGGCTGCCCCTGGATCCCTGAAATGTCCAAGGTCAGGTTGGACAGGGCCTGGAGCAACCTGGGATAGAGGGAGGTGTCCCTGCCCATGGCACAGGATGGAACTGGATGAATTTTTAAGATCTCTTCCAACCCAAACCTTTTTATCCTGAACTGGTCAAAAAATATTACCCAGAGCACTGCAAAGCATTAATTAATTAATGACCTGCACGCAGATTCCTTCACAAATGACCTTGCTCTTTGTTCCATTGGGCTTTGCACTTTGCACAGCGACCCTGGCAGCAGCTGCCTTGGGTATTGCTGTATTCCGTGGATATTGCTGTATTCCGTGGATATTGCTGATTCCAGAGCTCCAATCTCAACTCAGCACCAGCTCGAATCCAAGGCCAAGTGCTGACTTCCAGCACAATCCCAAAAACCACAGCGCAGCCCAACCTCTGGCCACCCCCTCCGAGGCTGCAGCTGCCGTTGGTGTCACCTCCCCTTCCCTGGGGGGTTTGGATCAGGGGGGAAAAGGAGTTTGTGCTGTCACCTCCCCTTCCCGGGGGAATTTGGATCGGGAAAAGGAGTTTGTGTTGTTATCACCACTCAGGGAAGGTGCTGCTGGCTGCAGTGAAGCGCTGAGATCCCCACTGTTGACAATGCAATGGTTTTATCACCGGATCAAGCCCTGTTTTCCCAACCAGCTTTACATATGTAAGGTTTTGTGTTGCTGTTGTTGTTCCGGCTGATTCATGGGTCTCCCCCTCGGCTTTTTAGATCATTAATTTGGATTTCTTGGTGATTATCTTGCGCGCTGCAGTCACACGCAGTGGGGCGGTTGCACTGTCACTCCTCCACATCAGGGGGCAGCTTTGAGGTTGTTCTACAACCTAAATCCATTTTCTTTGTGTCACAAATTGTTTTGGGAATAATCTTTAGAACAGACAGATTAATTTTCCTACTAACTGTCCAGGAATGTTCTGCTGAACGTGAGTAACCACTGCTTGAGCTGAGGGAGATTTAATAATGCTTTTCCTGTGGCCATTTCTAGCAGACTTTCTCCTCTCTAAAAAAAAAAAAAANAAAGCAGCTGCAGTTTCCCCCTGCACTGGGAGATTTATTTTGTGTGTGGGGGTGGTTGGTTTGTTTGTTGTAAGAACTGGAAATGACTATAAGGCTTTTATTAAAACTTCTTTATTGCTCTCTGCAAACAAACTTCAGGTGTATTTATGCTTCTCCCATGGAAAGAGATGAGAGGCTCTGAACTCTCCTCCTTTTCTCCTCGTGTTTTCTCGTCTGTCTGCCTTGGCCTCTGAGCTGCTTTTCCCTGCCAGGCTCCATAAAATTCTCCCTGGAGGCAGCAGTTCCTCGTCTGCTGCATTTTCCTGGATTTCTTAATCCTTCACTCTTGTTTTGTCTGACTTTCAAGCTCCTTTTTTTCCTCCTTGCAGACCTTTCTTTTCTTTGTCCCTTATCTGCTCCTGCCTCCAAAACCTCCATGGGCAGATAACCAAATAATGTCCAAGATTTTCATCCCCACAAGGACAATTTGGCTTCTAGCCTGAGTCAAAGCTGACCCCTACCACCATCCATGTGCAAATTGGCCAGACTGGGAGAAAAGAAAGGATCTCAAGCTGGAAAATGTCATCCAGGACTTGAACCAAATCCTTGGAGAGCTGATTTTCCTCTCTTGCTTTCCTGTCAAGAAGGAGAGGAGGCTCTCAACAGGACCATCAGGAGGTATCTAAACCCACACAGAGGGGCAGGGAGGGCTGAGAAAAACTGCTGGGGTTTTATTTTGGGGTTCTGTGACCGCAGCTTTTAGCTCAGACACAGATCCCAACACCTTTGGCTGAAGCTCTCCCGAAATTCAAAGCTGAAACACTGCAGGAGAAGGGAATTCAGGAATCTGCAATCTCAAAACTCCTGGAGAAGGGAGGTGGCTCAAGGTCAAAACAGCCTGGAGAGAGAGGGAGCACTTACCTTGCCTGAGCACAAGGTGCACAATGAAAGTGCTTTAAATGAATAAATCAAACAGAGCAAACCCTGCTGGGGCAAACGAGCTCTCCTGGGGTGGCCTCTGGCCTGTGTCACCTGAGCCCGGGTGACTTTGGTGCTGCTCCCAGCACTGCCTGGCCTATCAGCTCCAAACGTGTTTACTTTTTTTTGCATTTAGTGAGGCGAGAATGAAAGGGACTGTGCCTCGAAAAGTAAAAGCATTAAACAAACTCTTTGGTGAGAGCAAAGTACACCTTCAGCTCCTTGTAACGTTTAAATATTTAAAATATGAAGTCACTCAGTGCTGCTTTACCACCCAGCCACCCACCCAGGCCTGTTTCTCTTCCATTTTCCCCTTAAATTGTGCAGACATTACATTCCCCAGCTCCACCCTGCAGCCATTTCCTGCCTCCTTGCTTTTGTCTGGTTATTCTTTTTCTCCTTTTCTCCTTTCCTTACAGCTCCATTCTCTCATCCCCCATTCCCAGACTGCTTCTCTTGCCCAAATCTTCCCCTGGCCCCGTTTCTTTTTTTCTCCTGCGGGATAAGTGCTAATCCCCCTCAGCCTGCAATGCAGGGCAGCTTTTTATAGCCCTGCTGAAGCCAGGGAGGTGAAATTCCCTAAGAACATCAGAGCTTCCCTAAGAACAAGGCTCCCTCTGCTCCAGGTGCTGCTCCCAACATGGATTTGGGTGCTAAATAGGACAAGGCTGACGTTTGTGAGGCTCTTTTTCCTGCCCTATCCCAGTCTCCACCACTTTTGGAGTTTTCAGCTTTATCTGACAACTTTATCAACTGTATCCCCTTTTCCAACCTTTGTCCGGTCTCATCCCAATCCCACACGGACCTTGCACCAGGACAGCTTTTGGCAGGAGTCCTGCAGCTCAGTTTGGGGTGTTCCCACCGCTGAAAAGGGCAGGAAAAAAAAAGGATTTGACCTCCCCCACCTCAATCCCACTGAATTTAATGGCTTCTGCAGAACTGCCTTGAGCTGTAGGAAAAAATGCTGGCTTGGGTTATTTCAAATCCAAGTTAAAAAAGGAGAACGTTTGTGTCTGTCAGCACTCAATGTGTGTTTTCCTGTGGGTTCTCTTGTGATAACTCCTGATATTTATTGGATCAAGCTTGGTTCCCACAAGAACTCGAAATAGTTGTCTGCATTTGAAGCAGCGTGGTCTTCCTCGGCTGGTAGGGCTGTCGAGCTCTCTCCCAGGGCTTCTGGGCACTTGGAATTCCTCTGGCCAGACCACTCTCCCCAGGGAATGCTCAAAATAGGGATCACAGGGGAAGGGGCTCACAGGGGTGACCCTCAGGGATGTTTAAATCCCACTGATTCCAGCTGAACTCGGAGCCTTTTGCTCCCTGGCTGGAAATATTCGAAAATTTAAACGTTCACATGGAGCCCTCGAGAGCCTGATTTTTGTGGGAATGAAGAAAAGTCAGGTAAAGTTAATTTGAAAGGCTCAGGGGTTCATTAAAGCATCCAGAGAGCTTCACTTTGCTCCATAAAAGCCCCACGAAGATTCCTCCTCTCCAAATCCAGTCTCTGTGGGACGGCACTTTCCTGGAGGGATTTCTGTTGACAGCATTTGCTTCCTTTCTCTTTCCTCCTTGGATACCCTCCAGATTCCTCAACCTCCCTTCACGCTTTTTTCTGTTTAACATCTGTGCATTAACAAATCTGCTTTGATTTTGATTTTATTTGTGCTGCTGGTGGTTTTTCTGCACCACAGAACTCCCTCCTGACCTTGGGACCAAAATTGCTGAAGAGCTTGGGAACTATTTCGAGCAATCTTAAGTCAGGCTTTATTCTAAGCCTTTCCAAGTACCTGCTATCAATGTCCAGCTAGGATGACACGAGCAAGTGAGGCAAAAATGTATTTATGAACTTTATGTCTAGAAATTTCAGGAGCTGCTGTCTCCTAAGCAAGATTCATTTCACCTAAAAAGCCGATTGCTTAAATCTGAGCCTCGCCCAGGGTTCCTTTATAGCCCCTGCAGCAAGAGAGGCGCCTCAGGGCAGCTCCAAATGCTTGGCTGGAGGTGTCACCGTCCCTGCAGGAGTGACAAGGCAGCCTGGACGGCTGCTCCCAGCCGGGGGTGACAGATGAGATGAGCCCCAGGCTGGCCACACACTGGAAAAGGGGAGCTGAGGTTCAGCACGTGGGGTTTTATTTCTGGTGGTGCCGGGGCTTAGTGATCGGGATTATCCCCGAGCACCTCGTTCGGGGCTGATTGACAAGGGCCCAGTGCACCCAAATTTGTGCTTTGGGAGCTGGGGGGGGGCATCCTGGGCTCTGCATCTCCTGTGCCAGGGCTGCTCCTGCAGCTCCTCGTGTGGCTGCTGAGGAGCAAAATATTTTGTCAGCACCTGCAGTGCTTCTTCCTCAGCCCTCCTCCTCCTCCTCCTCGGTGTTTGCATCACAGCCCTGGAAAGGAGAGCAAAAATAGCTCCTGGGAGTGGGCAGATCCACGGAATGTGCTTACTCATGGAGCAGTGATGCTCCTTCCGTCAGCAGCTTTCATTTTTCTCTTCTTCAAGTAGAAAGCTTTCCTCTTTCCAGTGATGGATTCTTGCCATCATCCTCTCCTACCTGCTTGGGAATGGAGTTCTCTGCCTGTGTGGGGAGGAGAGTTTATTCCTGCCATATTCCAAAGAAAAGCAGGGCTGCAGGCAGATGTTTGCTGAGGGAAGAGCTGGGGATGCTCTGAGGCACAAAGAGGTTCATGCTTGTCCTGAGGGGGCAAGGAGTCCTCACTCCTTCTAATTAAAGGGGAAATTTAGGTTAAATATTAGGAAGGAATTCTTTACTGTGAGGGTGGTGAGACCCTGGAACAGAGGTTGTGGATTCCCCAATTCTGGAAATGTCCAAGGCCAGGTTGGGCAGGGCTTGGACACCCTGGGATAGTGGAAAATGTCCTGGCCCATGGCAGGGGTGGCACTGGGTGATCTTTAAGGTCCTTCCAACATCTCCTGCCCAGCAATGCTTCTGTCCTTCGGCTTGGCCATGGATTCATGCGCTGCTCCAAGCCTCCAGGATTTCTGGCTTCTCTCAGGAGTCCAGATTTCTGGGATCTTTCTGGTGCACTGTGGCAGTTACAGATGGGCTGTGCAGCTGCAGAGTTATCCCAGATTTCCCAGCTCGGGTTCATGTGGTGCTGCCAGTGCCAATGTTTGTGGAGCTGGGACATAAATTAATTCCCTGGAATAGCCCTTGTACAAATAATCCCACAAAGGACCTTTGTTACCTGGTTCGTGTCACTGCTGAGCTGCTCCGCACCAGTTGAAGCACAAACATTGGAATAACCCGAGCAGTTGGAAAGGGATTGGGATACGGGGAAAAGAGGAGCCTTGAGTGTCCTACTGAAAAGATCTTTTTTTTTCCCCCTATGGAAAGCTCTGCCTGTCAGCCTTAACGGGGAGCTCTGGGTTTACTCGGAGCAGAGTCGGGAGGGAAGTGTGAAGGCAAACTGGGAGGAAAATGTTGGGATCAGAAAGGAAGTGTGTGGTGGGAAGATATCCCTGAATCCTCAGCTGGAAGTGCTGCTGTGCTGGCAGCGGAGAGCCCGTTAATAGAGAGGTCAGGAGGGTGATTATTCAGGGATATCAGTGCCTGCTTAATCTCCTTGGGGCTTATCTCGAGTTCAGTGATTGCTGCTTCAGACCAAGAGCGGGGATATTCCAATCCCTGCCAGGAGCAAACACTCCTGCCACGGAAAATCGCTCTTCCCAGCCAGTCTGTGCTGAATCCCATAAAACTAAACACAAATCCAATGTTCTTTCTCGAATTCCAACCTGCCCAGAGTGTCTGAAGGCGCTTCCTTTGAGAGGCAGAGCTTGTTCCAAGAGAAAAGAACAAAATAATGGCAATTCCAGAAAAGTACAGGGAGTTCTCGGCTCCACGGGAGCGCTGCTGAATCCCATTCCTGCTTGGAAGCGTTTCCCTCTCTAACTCCCTGGTTTTCCATGGCTTGGCTATTGGAAAGCTGAGCGTGCTGGAATTCCTAAATTGCAATTACCCTGCAAGTTATCGCAGTTTTCAAACCACATTTCCAGGGAGCCACCCGGCATTCCTGCGCTCCCGATAGAATTAAGGCTGGAAGGATCCCGCTTCCCTCTGGGAGCTTGAACTCCAGCCTGGGTTCACCAACACCATTCTCCCGCAAGCCATTGGAATATTGAGTTCTTCTCTCTTGCTTTTCGATATTTCAAATGTCTGTCAATAGAGATTTCTTCAAGCAGAGCTTTTCCCCTGGAGCTTTTCAAGATAAGGAAGCGTGACAAGCCCAGCCTAAGTGCCCTGAGTCAGGCTTTGTTTGCACAGTGCTTGGGAGGCCTCTTCCAAAGCCTCTGGATATTGGTGGAGTGGAAATATCAGCTTTAACGAGTTGAAAATCCTTTTTTTTTCCCCTCCCCCTGCAAGAAAAGCTTTAAATTAAAATTCAAAAGACTCTTTGTGGAGCTTTCCTGTTCTTGTCATTCCAAGCAGGATTCACCGGTGTAGCGTGATTGTTTGGGGGGAAAAACCCTAATTTTAATCTATCCCTGTTCTGTTCACCATCTTAAAACTGGTTTATATTTAAGAACAGCTTGCTCTGAAAACACACCAAAAAAANAAAAAATAAAAGGAGGTTGGAAGTCAGGAGGGAAGGAAACACAAAATTGCTGCCCAGCCTGAAGAATGTATTTTGGAACTTTCAAAAAGCTCCAAGTCCTGCCAGATCAAAGCATTTCTGCAGTTTCCTGGAGAAGTCATCAAAAATAAGGAGAAAAAAAAGGGGGCAGGCTGTCAAATGGTGCTGACTGGGCAGTGCTGAGTTACAGGAAAAAGGGAGAAAAACGACATTAATGGGAATTTGCTCGGAGCTGCTGAGCAAAGCTCTGCTGTGCTTCACCCTCTGACTGGTGGGAGCTCTTCTAGCACACCCTCTGTGGGTTCTTTAGGATTCTTGCTGACCCCAAAATCTCATTTATGGCTTTTTTTCCCCCCGCTCCTTTTTTAAAACAAAACAGCAAAAATCCACGTACAAAAAACCCCCACCGGTACCTGGTGAAGACAAGCCTTGAGAAGATAAAGAACGACGTTAACACTTGACAGAAAGATTTGCTTTTTTTTTGACAAATAGCTTTAAGATTTAGGGGTGTTTTTGGACTCCACAGCGGGTGCAGCTCTGAGGTAAATCATCAACCTTGGAGCAAAATTCCCGGGACAAATTTGGCCAAGTGCTGAGCGCTGGGAGTGCTTCCATAGGATCCTGGCAAGAGGATCCTGCTGTTTATTCAAGGAAGGTGGGGAACAATGACCGTTTCCTACTCTGCTTTCAAAGCGAAACAATCGAGCTGCCCACTCACCTTTATCAATTTCTTATCTATTAATTACCCAAACTTCCTCTATTAAGATTATTGGGGCCACATCTCCTCCTTTGCTATGTTGTCAAACAGGTTTTGTGTTCAGGGCTTCTCTCTCAGCCTCGGGAGCTGCTTTTCTAAGCCTGGAACTTGAAAACCCAACTGGAATTCTCTCTTTGGAGGTTAAAAATATTCCCTAGGGATCATCATCGTGGCAACCTCTGGAAAGATTTACTCTTGGCAGTGTCATCATTTGTTGGTAAAAAGCCTGGAACATTCATTTCTTGAAGCAAACAGATGGTACCAAAACAGAAATGTTTGTTCTTTTCTGTGCAGGCTCCCCAAGGTTGCCCTTCCCTGCCCCGACTTTGGAGGGATTTGTTTTTGCCTCAGCGTTTTACATCTCCAAACTTATTTTTGTGCCTTCCCGTAATCGCCCTTCGTAACCCTGAACTTTTTAATCCCTCTGGGATATGAATCAGCCTGCCCTAATTAACACTTTCTGCTCGTGCTGAGATAAGGAGAGAGTCTCTGGCTGCTCATCTCGCCTCAAACAAGGAAATTCTGCTGCAGACGGACTCCTCGAGGATCCTTTCCAAGGAAGTGACCCGACAACCTGAGCCTGTTCGGGTGCCAGTGACAGCAGGGCTGGGCTCCTGGAACAGCTTCCCAATAAACAGAGCCATTAACTGCAGCCAGCTGCTGGCACCAGCCGGGCGCTTCGTTTTGCTCTCTTCACATCCTAAAATATTTCAGCCAGGCCACTCTGGGTTTCCATCCATCACCGAGTGTTTTGAGCGCCGCTCAGCTCTGCTTCTCCTCACGCTGATTTGTGGAGGGAAAACTTCCAGGATCGTTCCAGGTCATCCATGACCTTTAACTCACCTGGACCGGCTTCAGATCCGTGCAAGGGATGTCCCCGGAGCGATCCTGAGTCACCTCTGAGCGTGGAATCCACATGGGATCGGGCAGGTGACTCAGTCGGGCTTTGGAAGGGCCAGAGACAAAACCAGCCCAGGCCTGGTGCCGCTGCTCAGGGCTGGAATGGGGCCTCAGCAGCATCATCAGCATCAGCATCATCTTCTTCATCATCATTTCTACTTCACTCTCTTCTCATTTGACTCCTCTAATTAAACTATTGAAGAGGAAATCATGGAATTATGGAATGGTTTGTGCTGGAAGGGACTTCAAAGCCCATCCAGTTCCAGCCCCATGGGCAGGGACATCTCCCACTGTCCCAGGCTGCTCCAAGCCCCAGTGTCCAGCCTGGCCTTAGGCACGTCCAGGGATCCAGGGGCAGCCACAGCTGCTCTGGGAATTCCATTCCAGCCCCTCCCCACCCTTCCAGCCAGGAATTCCTTCCCAAGATCCCATCCATCCCTGCCCTCTGGCAGTGGGAAGCCATTCCCTGGCTCCTGTCCCTCCAGGCCTTGTCCCCAGTCCCTCTCCAGCTCTCCTGGAGCCACTTTAGGCCCTGGGAGGAGCTCTGAGCTCTCCCTGGATCCTTCCTTTCTCCAGGGGAACATTCCCAGCTCTCCCAGCCTGGCCCCAGAGCAGAGGGGCTCCAGTCTGTCCCTCCACCCCTTGTCCAAAGTCCCTCTCCATCTTTTTTTAGCTCCCTTCCCACTGGAAGACCACAATGAGGTCACCCCAAAGCTTCTCCAGGCTGAACATTCCCAATTCTCCAGCTTTTCCTCCCAGCAGAGCTGCTTCATCCCTCGGATCATCCCGGTGCCTCCTAAATGAAGAAGAGGAAAGAGCAACTGGTCTGGAACAGGCTCTGCTGTAGCAGGAAATTGGGGTTTGGGCTTCAAGGACTGAAGGGAACTTTTCAATTCCAGTATTCCAATATTCCAATGTTCCACACCTTCGCTGGGAAGGATTCACTGCATTCGCCCCTCAGCTGAGTGACCGAGGGACAAAGTTCAGGTGCTGGAGTTTGAGATGGAGAAGTTTCTCCCCAGCTCATGTGGACAACTGGAAAACCAAAGCTGCCTGTGGGGATTTTTGAACCTTTATCCCATCAAACACCTCCTCCCTCCAACAAAAAATGCTGAAATTCCCAAATTAATTCCTCTTATGATCATTCCTCCTTTTTTTTTATGGACGAATAGTGGCTGCATCATCCTGATATTGATGATTGGGAGTTTCTTGAATGGTTTTCCAGCCTCTTGTGGCTTCCAGACCATGGTTTGGCTGCTGCTGGGATTGGAAATGAAGATTCCTGGGATATTCTTCTTCATCCCAAAATTCAAATTCCTGCCTTCCTGAGAGGCTGAGGCTCCATCCACTCTGCCTTTGGAGCTGTGCCTGGCACAGTTTGCAGCCCATTAATTTTCTTTATTTTTCCATCTCTAATCAAGGAAAGTTTAATCAAACTCCTACATTTCCTCAGGTGAAACGCTGGGATTTTTCCTTCTCCTGAGGAAAAAATGGCTCTATTTTAAATTCCAAAGAAATCCTATTCCCAGATTTTCTTCCTGAGCAGAACGTACTCTTTAAAATCCCACAGAATGTTCCCTTCCAGAAGTTTCTGTGGAATGCAGCTCTTGGAAATGCCGCTTTCCTTCCTGGAGCAGCGTCACGGCCACAGGCACGGTGTCCAAAGGCTGATCCCAAAGTACCTGGAGGTTGTGCGATCCAAGGAAAAGCTTCCTCAGATTTTAAATAAGCTGGAATTTGTGCTTATGGTACTTTTGCTTCAGTTTTTTACGTGTATCAGACACATTCCTTCCCCATAATTCAGGAACGAAGCGAGTAAAAATCTTGGCATTTCGGTTCCAGGTGCCGCAGGAGTTTCGATTCATCCCAAAAAACAAAATCCTCTGCCTGGACACTGATCCTTCCCAGAGGGATGAGCACAGAACCAGCTCAGGTTCTTTCGATTTCTTCTCCATTTTGAATTTGAAGCAAAATCACATCCTGGGTGTTAACATGAAAAGCAAAGGATCAGCAAAAACATGGAATTCTGGAGGAAAAGTGCCGCCAGACTCGCCTGGACAGGCCTCAGCTGCCACATTAAATGTTCACCTCAGCACCAAAAGGATTTTTTTATTCCTTCACACAATATTCATCTTGTCCTGTGTTGTACAGAAAGGATTTTCTGGGTGCTGGGTTTAGATTTTCCAAATCCCAATCCAGAATTCCCCACCCTCCCCAAGCCTTTTCCAGACAAATGGGATTTCTCTTCCCACAAGGGAGAAGCTGACATTGAACATTACTGAAAATTCACCTCACCCTGCGAGGTGAATTTTCAGTAATTCCTGAGCAAATCTCCGAAATTCTGAGGATTTACAACCCTCTGTTATTCCCAGGTTTTTGAGAATCCTGTGGGATCTCAGGATGAAGGAGAGGAGGAGATGATGAGGCGATCCCAAACAGCAAAGGGGAAATCCCCCCCCCCAAAAAAAGGTGGAAAAAAATTGTGTGGTCCATTTGGGATTAAAAATCCACATCCAGAAACCCAACAGGAGACAACAACTCCTCCATCCTCTGGCCGGAATAAGCCGTAAAAAATTACGGCTGGAAAAAATTCCTGCAATCCAGCAGACAGTGAAAGTTGGAAGCGGAATTTGTTTGCTCAAGTGGGGCTGGTTCAATGAACGGCTCCGCTCGGGCTCAGCTCGGTTCAAAGCTGGGATTACAAACGGCCCTTTGTGTGTGCTGCCACTTCCTTGGATAGGGAATGACTCCAGGAGAGCCCCCAGCTCAATTCCTGACTGGAATTTTATGGGAAGCTCCAAGGCTGCCTTGTCAAAGGTGCTGTTGTTGCCTCCTTTCACTTCACCTTCGTTAACCTGGTCGTAAATGATGATTATTCTTTATTATTATTGCTGTTCTTTCCTTCTTTTTTTTGGAGCTTTCGGGATCAAAAAGAGCAGCCTGCAATTCCCAGTGGGAACTTTTTGCACAGAGCCCCTTTTTGTTGTAGAAAATCAGGATTTTGAATCCCAAAATTCCACATTTTGGTGGGGAACGCTGGCAATCCTTTGGCTTCCTCCTTCCCAAAAACTCCCCCATTCCTTGGGAGCTGCTGGTGTTTGATCCAGTGGAAAACATGGAATTTCTCCATTCTGCAGCAGCCTAGGAATGATTTAATTAATTTAATTGATTTAATTATTTGTTTAATTAAGAATATTCTCTTTTTTCCTGCTCACAGGTACCCTCTGAGACGGGGCAGCTCCTTCACATTCCTGACTCCAGGCCCACACTGGGATTTCACCCTGGTGAGTGAAACAGTTGGAAAAGCAGGAATCCAGAGGTGAAAGTTCCTCTGGAAGAGAAAGAAAATCCAACATTCCTCTGTAGAATTCCTGAGCTTCCCAGGCTCCTGAGCTCATCCAGAGGCTGCTTCTTGCACCCAGGGATTAACGAAGGCAGGAAATTCTGGACACTGTATTTTCCGTGCTAAATTCCCTATTTTCCGATGTGTTTTAGCCCTGGCAAGGTGTGGAAATAAAATGAGGTTTCTTAATTCCTGAAAT
The DNA here is from genome assembly GCA_013400235.1 of Oriolus oriolus. Lineage (NCBI taxonomy): Eukaryota > Metazoa > Chordata > Aves > Passeriformes > Corvidae > Oriolus > Oriolus oriolus. The sequence goes on from VXBT01010099.1 coordinate 14,933, forward strand.
GCAAAAAAAGATCTGTATTTTATTGGTGTAGAGAAGCTCCTCAGAGCAAATTTGGTGTTTTATTGCTCTCTTTTTTCCGTCCTTTATTATCCCAACCCCTTGAGCAGGTAGGGGAAGATTTCCCTTTGGAATTGGTGCTTTAGGAAGTCTGTCCTTGAAGCACTGAGGGTTTTAAGGAATTCCAGATCCTGTCCCATCCTAAAGCTGCCCTTGGAAGTGGTGATTCCATCCTCAGCCAGCAAACCTGGAAAATTTCCCTTCCCAAACCCAACCTATGGAATTTCGGGATGAGCTGATCCAGCTGCCAGCACATCCAAAACCATAATCCCTGATAAATTTGAATTTTGCTGAATTTTAGAAACTTTTAGCCCCTTTAAACCCAGATTTTGAAATATTACAAAGCCTTAAAAATGATATTTTTTCAATTTCTGTGCTCCAACAACACAAATTGAAAGGGTTTTTTTCCCCTATAACCACCAAATATTCCTCTGCCAGTCCCAAAAATCCTCCTTTCATGCCAGAGTTTGTGCAGCTGTTTGACCAAAAGGTTGGAAAAGAAACCTGGCCTTGGGAAAAGTCAGACTAAGCCAGACTTTTCTGTGCCTGCCAAAGAGGGATGAAATTTAAGGGAATGACTGGTGCTTGTTCTACATAATTCTGAGAAAAAACAAATTCAGTTTGGGTTAAAACGTCCTCTGACTGGAAGCAAAATTCCTCGTGGAATGTTTTCCTTTATTCCCTTTCATTTTTGAGGATTTATTTCTGGGAAACAGGCACTTTGTGGATTTCATGATCCTAAAACCTTATTGGGGTTTCTGACTCCAGGTGGCCAAAAAGCACCAAAACCCAGGCTGATCCCTCAAAACCAAAATACCCTGGACTGAGGCAAAACAGGAGGAGAGAAAAAAACTGGAATTATTTTCCAATTAAAACCCAATCCTTGCTTCCAAAAGCATTCCTGGAGCTCCCTTCAGAATCCTTGAAATTCCATGAGCAGCCCTGCTCGTGGTGTTGTCGAGGTGTTTCTAAAATAAAATCCCAAAATATTTACATTTCCCCTCCTGAGCAACATTTTTTTAAAAAAACTTCTGCTCTACAAAACTCCTAAACTGGATCTGAGGGTTTTTTCCACTTGAATAACTTTGGGAAAAGGGATTTTTTTCCCTCACGATTTGGGGGCTGCGAGAAGGGGGAACGAGTCGGATCACGGCTCGTGGAAGACACAGAAATGGGAGCGAACAGCACTTTTCAGTTGCTTTTCCATCGTGTGCCTCCAAATCCTTGGATTTGAGGTGTTTTCCCTGGAATCTGGAACAGCCCAGGAACGACCCAGCTGGCTCTGGAGTGCAATGTCTAAGATTTTGTCCAGAACTAAATTGGGCAAAGGAAACGGGGACGCAGCCAATGGAATTCTGAGTCTCGCCAGTTTCAAAACAACGTTTTGGCCTCCCCTCCGTGTCTGGAGCTTTACGGTCAAGATTTAAAATCCTCCACCCCACAAGGAACCCAATAAACCCCAAAAAGGGCTGGGGGGTGTCTTGATTGCAGCTTTTCTTCTTTTAAAGAATTCCTGAAATCCTCCTTTTCCATCTGGGAAAAACCACCTGGAAAGGTGTGGCCGGAGCAGCCTTTGGGAAAGAACCAAGCGTGGATATTTCACGGATCCGAAGGAAAAACAAAGAGCTGCGTTTGTGTTTGTCCTCACGGCTTCCAGAGGTTCTGTTGGGAAAGGATGGAGTCAGAAATATGGGAAATAAGGCTCTGATGTGGGAATTGTTTCCTCTCTGCTTTAGCGAATCCGTCAGGGAAGGGATTCGCGTGACGGAGTTGGGATCTTGTCTTTGCAAACTCAGAAAAAAGCCCGGAAAAACTGAAATAATTGAGGAATTTTCTCCTTGAATCCACTTGGAGCTGAGGAAAAAAACACAGCACCAAATTTGCAAAAAAACCCCAAAATAGAAGGAATTAGTGAACTTCTGTTGAACATCACCATTTAAAGAATTAATTATTACTTAATATTCAATAATAGCATGGTGTGGATAGGCAAAAAAAAATAAAGCCTAAAAACACCCTAAAAAAGGAGAATTAAACATAAAAAGGGGTTTTTGAGAGCCCTCCAAGGCAGCTCAGCAGCAGCAAACTCTCAAAGGAACATGGAAACTGAGCTGCTCAGCATTTAAAAAGAACTTAATGAATATTTCTATTCAAACAACTTCAGAATTTCAGCTTTACCAGAGTCCTGTCATCTCTGAAAGCGTCTTTAAATGTTTGAACACGTTTTTTAAACGCTAAGAAAACAGGAATTGCACCTTTGCTCCTGCCAAGAGGTCAAAGTGCTGCAGTGGGAGGGCACAAAAATTGCAATTTGAACTTCAGAGTGTGCAGCTGCAGGGGGAGGCTGTTCCTCATCTCGCCTCGTTCCGTGTCTAGGCTTGAACTGATAACGTGGGGACCGATAGAAAAATCCGAAATAGTTTCTTTTTTCCTTCTGAAGAGGATGAAGTCGGCTCATTGGGGAAGGGAAAAGAGTCAAACTCAGGGTAAAAATCCACTCCTTGTTCCACGAGTGACTCGGGAGCCGTGGATTTTCCCACCTCAAACAGGCCAGGATGAGGCCACAACTGATTTTCCATCATCTGGATAATGAAAAAAGAAGCCCAGATATTCCAGAAATAGTGGGAAAGATCTTTGACCATTATTCCACTCCTTGGGAAAGGAAAAGAGCTGAGAATTCCCAAGCCAAAAGCCTGGTCTTTCTCCCACAAAAATCCTTGGTTTTTCATCCCCTCACATTCCCAGCAGGAATTCTGCGGCCATTGCCCAAAGGAATGGGAGCTCCCAAAGCCCTCACACACAGGCAAGGACTTCCTAAATTTAAAAAAAAAATTTTAAAAAATCCAGGACTTCGTGGATCCCTGGAAGTGTCCAAGGCCAGGCTGGACGGGGCTTGGAGCCCCCTGGGATAGTGGGAGGTGCTGAGGTTGGAATTGGATGAGCTTGAAACTCCGTTTCAATCCAAACCATTCCATGATTTTATGACCTTCAGTGAATCCCAAATCATTTCCCAGTGGCCCCTACTGCTTCCTAAGATTTAATTCCCAACCACAATTATGGGAGTGCGGGGAAAGAAACTTCCGAGACATTTAATTTCCAGGTATCCATCGGGTGAAAAACCTAATTAAATAACAAAAAAACGCTTTGCATTTACTTTCAACTTTTTCTTTTTGACATATCACAGTTAGCTGGGGGTGTAAAGAAAGGAAATCTCTCCAGATTTATTTAAAGTTGAATTTCTGAACCCAAACCTGGTGCGGAGCCTTAACCGCGTTTCATTTCTCACAGAAGAGGAAGCGCCGAGAGAAGGACGATGACGTTGTCAGCCTGAACAGCCTCGATTTTAAGGTACTGAAAATCGCTTTACAACATCCCCCGGCCTTGTGCAATCCCCTCCTTTGGCAGTTCCTGCTGGGGGCTGGGAAACACTGAATTTATTTGTGTGTGTTTGCGTTGCCCAGCTGTGTTTGCTCTCGCAAACACCTCTGGGCTGGGCCCAGCCCTGCTCTGCTGCTCCTGCCTCAATCCCCGCGCTTCCAAATCCAGCCCAGCTTGGATGTTGGGTGAGATAAATGTGGTTTATCCCCAAAACCAGCAATTCCCAAGGGCTAGGAAGCCAAACCGTGCAAAGCCTCTCGAATGTTGTTTTTTTTGTTTGATTTCAGTGCCCTGGGTGGGGGTGAGAACGAGCTGGACTGGCTGGGTGGGAAATCGTCTTTAAAGCTGGGGATTAAAGGGATCGACAGAGCTGAGGTGAAGCTTTTCCTGCTTTTCTGAAGGAGAAACTCCTTCCTGCTGTCCCTCTGGCCTGAGTTCCCTTCTCTGGAGAGGGGAAGAGAAAAAAGCGATTTTCCTGTGTAACACCTCTTTAGTTGAGGCTTAACTAAGTGGGGTTTAAGGTTTATTAGACTGAGATTAAAAGCAATTTGCTAGTGGGGCATTTCCTGTGTGACCTAATGACCAGGGCATCCTGCTTGATGGCACCTCATTTGCATTTATGAATTATTCATCAGCCCCCTCCTTCACCTGGCATTGCTGGATGCTTTCCATGACTGCCCAGGCCAAATCTGGACTTTGACCTCTCCAGCCTGGATCTGTTCCAGGTCAGACCATCCCTGTAATTCCAGGATGGGAGGAGAGCAAAAAAAAAAACCAGAGGCTGTGACCCTCTGAACTTGTTTTTTTTTTTTAGGATTATTTTGTTCCTGAGGGAATTCTGGGTTCAGACAAGGAAATCTGTCCTCAGGGAAGAGGATATTCTTATTTTCTTTATTTTTTTTAATTGGACAACCTTTTCACGTGGAGAAAAAATTCCACGACTTAGGGTTTCTCCCACAAAGCAATTGTGAAACTAAAATATCAACAGCCATTTGAACAGAGATCTTCCAAGGAAAAAAGGGAAATCCCTGGGCTAAAGTTGAGCTTCCCTTTCACCTGATTTTTCAACTTATTCTTTTAAAAGAATCAGGCTCTGCTGGACTTTTGGGATTTTGAGTCACACCCACCAAAGAGACTCCAGTTTTTTGTTAAAATCCATGAGTGGTGCTGATGGAATTGTGATTTCCAGACTTTTTGATCCCAACTCCCCAGGATTTTGAAAGTTCCAAAAGCACTACAGTCAAATATTCCTGTCAGATCCCCAAACCTATCACAGCACTTGTGAGCCTCGTTGAGCTGTGTCCAAATTGTTCCTTCCTCTGCCTACATTCAATCAGGATAAACCCAAACCCTAAAATTTGGCTCCATCCCAGCTGAAATAAAGTCACAAGAGAAGATCACAATAATTTAATAATATTCTGATCAGACCATAGATTTTTTAGTCCTGGATAAACTGATTTTTTTCCAGTGTTTTTCTCTCTAACTCTCCAGCAAAAATGGGATTTCAGCTCCACAATCTCCCCCAGCAGATTTAGCTCAGCTGACAAGCTGATGTTTTATCACCCTACTTGTGATGATGGAGGAGTTTTGCCAAAATAATTCATTCACAGCCCTCTCAGCTGTAATTGTCTTGATAAAACTGATCCCAAATTTGCCACCCTACCCGAAATTCTTTTAAATTACAGATAAGGGGAAGGGATAATTTAATTTTCAGTTAATTGGGTTCTGTTTTTCTGAAAAGCTTCAGCAAGCCTTTAATGATTTTTAAAGCTCCCATAATCAGATCATTCCACACACTGGAAATGTGGGATGTGGAATGGCCAGGGACATCATCCAGAGGGATGCAATGCCTTTATTTTGATTTATTTATTTGCTTTTTCCTCAAAACCCAACCAGATCCAGCAGATCTTTGAGGCTTCTGCTTTGAGGTGCAGCCTAAAACCTTCCCAAAATCTGAGTGGGAAGTTCCAACCTTCCCTCAGCCTCTTCTCTTGTGCCTCCTTTGGGGAGAAAATAAGGAATTTTCTCTTGAGATCAAGCCTGGAGCTGTACTAGGATGTAATTTACAATTGACAATAGACAGAAACATGGGAATGCAGGGCAGAAATTTCCGTTTTTCCTGCTTTAAAGCCGAATTATTTCTGCATTTCAGGTAAGTTTGGGACTGCCGGTGATTCCGAATCGCCCTCAGGGCTTTGTGAGGTGTGGCTGAGTCAGGGAGGAAGCAGGAGGGTGTTTTTTTGAAGGGGTGTGTGTGGATCTTGATGGTTGTTAGCAACTAAATAAATACTGGCAGTGTCTGACAGGGGAGAGACTCAATTTCACCCGAGGCAAAACGAAGCCAGGCTGAGTAATGAGCAAAAATCACTGTCTGGGTGAGGTTTTCTCTCGTGGGGTTGTCCTTGTAAAGCTTTAGGGACAGGGATTTCTGCAAGGTCTTAGTGAAGATCCTTTTTGTGACCCCCATCCCCCAAGCTGTGTCTTCTCAGCGTCTCTCACATTTTGGGGGGGGATTTCAGCCCAAACCAGCCTTGGAGTTGGCCAAGTTTGGACAGCGGAATCATGGAATGGTTTGGGTTGAAAATCCATCTCATCCCAAGCCCCTGGCAGGGAAAAAGGACGATAAAGCTGATAGGGACAACATCTCCAGGCAAGGCAGAAAGCACCGATTTAATTTTATTTTTAATGTGAAAAATTACTTTTAAAAAAAGAGGAGAGGGGGAGAAAATCCTTGTTTGTGGATTCTTGCCAGTCCAGACCACTTGAAGTGTCATTCCATGGACAGAGTCCTCAAAAAAACCTTGTCCTTCATCCCAAAAACCTTGTCATTCCTACTAAAAACCTTGTGATTCCTAACAAAACCTTGTCATTCCTACTAAAAACCTTGTCATTCCTCCCAAAAATCTTGTCCTTCCTCCTAAAAACTTTGTCAATCCTCCCAAAAACCTTGTCCTTCCTCTCAAAAACCTTCTCATTCCTCCCAAAATCTTTGTCAATCCCCCCAAAAACCTTGTCCTTCCTCCCGAAACCTTGTCCTTCATCCCAAAACCTTGTCCTTCCTCCCAAAAACCTTGTCCTTCATCCCAAAAATCTTGTCCTTCATCCCAAAAACCTTGTCCTTCCTCCCAAAAACCTTGTCCTTCATCCCAAAAACCTTGTCAATCCTCCCAAAAACCTTGTCAATCCTCCCAAAAACTTTGTCAATCCCCCCAAAAAACCTTGACATTCCCCCCAAAAAACCTTGGCTTCAGGCAGGGATAACCCAGCCTAAAAAACCTCCCCAAACAATGCAAGAAAAGAGCTCCTTCTACTCAAACATCCCCCCAAGCTTTAAAGCAACAACCAAACCACTCCCTCCCTCCTCCCTCCCTCTTCCCGAAGGACTTTTATGGGAATTTTATTGGCGTGTCTGATTCCTGCAGGAACGTGCCTGTGCATAAGTTACAAATTTGTGTTTGAAAATAGACTTTGATCCCAACGGCATCGGCTCCGACAAACAACTCTTGGCGCGGGAGCTGAAGTCAACCGGAGCTTCTCGCTCCATTAATCCCTGGAAAAAAAAAAAAAGAGATGTTGTGTTTAATAATATCCCTGGATTGGCTGATCCATGTTTTCTGCTGTCTCATTCATATTCATAAGATGGAAATTGCTTTTGTGCCCCGAGCAGGAAGGTCGAAGCAACTCATTCCAAAATGTTCATGGGTGGATTTTACCTTTCCTACAGAGAATTCCAAAATGTTCAAGGATGGATTTCAGGAAAATCAGAGTTGGTTTTTTTTGGTGGCTGTTTAAAGGAGTTGAATGGCAGCTAATTATAGTCCCCATCCCAAATAAACGCTGGATTCCAGAGCGGCTCCTGAAGTTTTGGGATGACCCCAATGGTCTCTCGTTGGGTCATCGCCTACTTTTGCTCATTTTCCAGAATCCTGCTCTGAATTTGGCTCGGAATATAAATATCCAGGAGTGGAATGTTAAACACAGCTCGTGGCCAGTAAACAACTTCGGGTTGGGGTCCCACTGAACATGTATGGGAAAAGCCCGGAGTGGAAAATCCTATTTATCCCATCCTTGAGTGTTCTGCATCTTCCACTAAAAATATCCCAGTAAAAAATAGCTGGAAAGTGAGGCTTTAGGTGGATGGCAGTGCCCAGGAAATGGGATTTCAAACTGGACATGGAAAGGAGTATGGGGATGGACTGGATGCTTTCGTTCTCCCCGAGACTTGCAGCCGCCAAAGGGATTAAAACGTCGCAGGTCCTTGCTTTGAGGAAATTGAATCCAGATGTCAGGCATGTTCCAGGATCTGGGAAAACTGGGAAAGCTGCCCACTGAGGAATATCCTCCTGCCTGCAGGCTCTGTAGTGCCCCAGCTCAAATCTTCTCCTCCCCAGCCAGGGGTACAACTGAGGTCTTGGATTCCTGGTTCTTGCCTGGTTCTCTGCAGGGTTAGGGATCAAATGGAGCAATCCCAGAGTTTCCTGGGAATGGCTGAGATTGGTAGCGTGGCCAGACCAGGGTGCTGTAAAGGGTTCTCCATCTGATGATGGACTGAAAATCCCAATCCTGCCAGGATTTTTATGGCTGCTGCTGCTCCAACACATCATTCCCTTGAGTTTTTCCAAGAGAAGAGGTGGGATCAGGTCGTGTGTGTCCACCCTGGACACAGGTGCTGGGGACATTTTCAGCTGTTGGGGACAACACTCCCGCACGGCCACACTCGGCAACCCCTGGCACAAGGCAGATGCCAGGCGTCACCAACAACCGAGCGTTTTTATCCCAGAAAACTTCCATCAGCCTGGAATCGCTGGAATTTAGATGTGTGTTTTCTTTGGAATTCATCCCTTGTTAATCTAAAATTGATTGGATGATGCTTTGGGGCTGAAATAACAAAATGGCACGGCAGGACTTCGGAGAGGATTTTTATTTGGTGGCAGCCCTTCCAGGAATAATTTCCAGGAGCAAGGAATGTCACAGGTACGAGGCTGCCCAGGATTCAAGGAAAACAGCTCTGTGGGAGTGAAATCCCAGCCTTAAAATAAGAGGAAAACAACGAGGGTTGGCTGATTCCCTGTCACTCCCAACTCTTCCCTGCTCCCTGATTTGATAACAGGATAGGAGTCACCGAAGGATTTTGTTCCTGGAAGTGAAAATCTCCATGTGAATCCAGGGTAGGAATGCTACGGATACCCCCTGGCAGGAGAGCTTGAAGAACTGGTCTGGTATCCATGGCCTGCCCGGCTGCGTTCCTGAGGCTCCCGGAGAGGCTGGAGGGGCAGGGAAGGCAGGGAAGAGCTTGGAGTCAGGGCAGAGGGGGAAGGGAGCACACTGGGAAGGCACAGGGAGATGTCCTGGATAGAAGGATGTGTGCTGAGTTGGAGGGAAGCTGGAATTCCAATGCAGGGTTTATAGGGAAATCCTTAAATCTGGTTTGTTGCTCCTGCTGCACAAGGAACAATTCTCCTTCCTTTTCCCATATTTTGGCTTCTATCAGAGAAGGTTCCCAAGTTCCACAGCCTTGTTCGGGACGGGTTTGCATCTCAATGAACTTCAGTAACTTAAAGATATTCCCTCTTCCATGGCAGAAGTAGAGCAGAGGCAGGTGAGGAATGCGGAGGTATCGGAGCGTGCCCGGAGCTGCTCCAGGGCCACGCTGGGCATCCCGGGATCGTGATCCTGGGAAGGGGTCATTGTGCCTGTCCGTGGTCACATTCCAACCTGGCTGGCTGCAGGCTCCTCTGGGTTTATTGCCTTCCCTCTGTGCTCATCTCCATCCCTTGGGATGGGTTTATGGTGCTCGTGGCCATCACTTGGGATGGATTCTTGGTGTTTGTCCCCATCACTCAGGATGGATTTTTGGCAATCATTCCATCACTTGGGATGGATTTGTGGTGATCATCTCTCTCTCTTGGGATGGATTTGTGGTGAGCATGTCCATCCCTTGGGATGGATTTATAGTCATCATCTCCATCCCCTGGGATGGGTTTATGGTCCTCATCTCCATCCCTCAGGGTGGATTTATGGTCATCATCTCCATCCCTCAGGATGCATTTATGGTCCTCATCTCCATCCCTCGGGATGGATTTATGGTCTTCAAATCCATCCCTCGGGATGGATTTGTGATCATCACTCAGGATGGATTTATGGTCATCATCTCCATCATTCGGGATGGATTTATGGTGCTCATCTCCACCACTTGGGATGGATTTATGGTGACCATCTCCATCCCTCGGGATGCATTTCTGGTCCTCATCTCCATCCCTTGGGATGGATTTATGGTCATCATCTCCATCCCTTGGGGTGGATTTATGGTCAGTATCTCCACCACTTAGGATGGATTTTTGGTGTTTATCTTCATCACTCGGGATGGATTTTTGGCAATCATTCCATCCCTTGGGATGAATTTGTGGTGATCATCTCCACCCCTCAGGATGAATTTATGGTGATCATCTCCATCCCTCAGGATGAATTTATGATGGTCGTCTCCATCCCTTGGGATGGATTTATGATGGTCGTCTCCATCCCGTGGGATGGATTTTTGGCAACCATTCCCATCCCTTGGGATGGGTTTATGGTGCTCGTGTCCATCACTCAGGATGAGTTTATGGTGCTCATGTCCATCCTTTGGGATGGATTTATGATGCTCATCTCCACCACTCAGGGTGGATTTTGCCCCAAATGCCGTTGATGACCTGTACAGGTAGAGCTGCCACACAGAAACCGTCCCGTTCCAAACTGGGCCAGCTGGGAACTGCTTCCCTTCGGGAATTTGTGGCTCTGAGGCCTTGCCCACCCCTTTCTCCAAAGGAAGGGCATTTTCTAGGACACAAATCCCTTTGCCTGGCCCAGAGCCAGCCCTGGAGCTCTGTTCCATCAGGCCGGGGATGTTTCCTCACCATGACCTCACCCGGGCCTTGCATCACCACGAGTTCATCACCTCCCAAAGTGTCACCAGAAAGTCAGGGATCACCTGTGGCTGAACCACGTGGGCCCTTCCTCGAGGGCTGGGGAAGGAGGACAATTTAACACCCACGTCACCCAACAGCTCAGATGAGAGCATGAGGAGCTTTGGGACATGGGACATCACGTCCTGGTGCTGCCAAGAAGAGTTTCGGTGTCACCTTGGCGTGCGTGACTCTGCTTCACACCTCCCTTCACAGCTCCTGGCTGTTCATCCCCTATTTTTAGTTGGCCTTTTTCCATCCCCGTGGAAAGAGGTGAGTTCTCAGTGCTCCTGAATCTTTAGGCTGAGTTTAACAAGGCTTGGACTTTGGATTTTAGGAGAAATGGGTTTGATACTCCCTAAAAAAAACATCAGACTCAGGGGAGAGTTTGTCTGCTCCTCCCCAGAGTCAGCGTCACTTTGGTGTTAAAAATAGTGGATTTCAGTAATCCAGGAAAGGATTTTTGTGTCTGAAGGAGTCACAGTCTGTCCTTTCAGCAAATGGGTGGAAACTCAGTGTATCCTGAATTTCTGAGAAACCTCAATGTCCTGCTCTTGCATGGCAGAGGTTAAGTGGGTGCAGAATTGCTGAGAGAAGCAAACAAAGCCAAAAATTCAAAATCCAGGGGAGGGGACAGCAGGACTTTCCTCCTTCTCCTCCTCCTCATGATTCCAAAAAATGCTGTTTGCAAACCTTCTGCTGTCCCACAGCTGGAATCCACCCCAAATTTATCTCCTCGAAGCAGCAGCTTGGTTAGCACAGGTAGGCAGCCAAATCAACTCCATTTAATTTTTACCAGCACAAGAAAGCTTTTCTTTCTGAGATTTGTAGCAGTGCCAGGAATAAAAGGACTTGAACAAACAAACAGAAAATCCAAACCCTTTGCATCTCCAGCCGGGCCTGCTGGGACAGGCTCCCCTGGGAGAAGAGGGGGAGAGGCTCAGCCCAGCCCCTGGCTACCAGAGCTGTGCCAGCACAACTTTAAAGCTCAGAGCAGACTTTAAAGCGCAGGTCTAGACAAGAATTTTTTTTTTTTTTTTAACATTTTGCAGCAGCAAAGGTTTTACACTCCAGCGCTGGCAATGAGAGCCGCCGTGAGGAGGAGCTCGTCCCACCACGCTGTAAGTGTCAGGAAAAAACACTAAAAATGAGGAAAAACCCCAAAAAACCCACGTTTGAACAGTCCCCTTGCCCTCCTTGCAGCAGAGTGTCTTGGAGGTCCCGTTTTTCACAGAATCCCAGGATGGGTCAGGTTGGAAGAGACCACAGGGAATCATCTGGTCCCACTCCCTGCTCCAGCAGGGCCATCCCAGAGCACGGGGCACAGGGAAGTGTCCGGGTGGCTCTGGAATATCCCCAGGGAGGACACTCCACCCCTCTCTGGCTCTGCTCAGGGCTGGGCACTGCCCAGGGCAGAAGTTCTGCCCCGTGTCCAGTTGGAACTCCCTGGGATCATTCCCTGCCCATCCCTCTGGTGCCACTGCTGGGCCCCCGGAGCAGAGCCTGGTCCCTCCTCTTGGCACCCTCCCTTTGGATACGGATACCATGGATGAGGCCCCCCTCAGCCGTGTCCCCTCCCGAGGCTGAGCAGCCCCAGCTCCCTCAGCCTCTCCTGGGCACGGAGATGCTCCAGGCCCTAAATCATCCTCACATCCCTCCTGTGGCCCCGCTCCAGCAGCTCCATGTCCCTCCTGTCTTGAGGAGCCCAGAGCTGGACACAGCGCTCCAGATGTGCCTCACAAGGCCGCGCAAAGGCGCGGGAGGGTTTTTTGGGAGAGGTTTTTTTGGGAGAGGTTTTTTTGGGAGAGGCGTGGAAGAATTCGGGGCTCCGGGAGGGTCCGGAGTGCCCCGGGCACCCATGGGGGCGTGGTTTGGCATGAAAGGGGCGTGGTCTGCGCGCTGGCCCCGCCCCCTGCGGTGAGGTTGGGGGTGCGGCGCGCGACGGGCGCAGAGCGCGATGAGCGCGGGCTGAGGGAGGGTCGGGGGGGTGCTGCGGTCATGGTGGCGCACGATGAGCTCGGCGGGCTGCTGCCCATCAAAAGGACTATCCGGGTCATAGACGCGCAGAACCAGCACTTCAGGGAGCAGGAGGTGAGCGGGAGAGGGGAAAAAATGGGATTTTATTTGAGGGAAGAGTGGGGAGGGGGAATCCCCTCAGCCCCCTGCTCTCCACGCCTGAGGGGAGGCGGCGAGCCGGGCAGAGCGCGGGGCAGCCAGCGATTTAAAAAGAAAAAAAAAATTGAGTCCATATCTATGTATACATATATATGCAATATATTTAAGCTCATAGCCCCCGAAGAGTGGGGCCAGGCAGCCAGAGACAATCTCGGCGCCTCACCCAGCGATTTAAAAAACTATACATATGTTTAAGTCCATGTATATTTTTTTTATATATATATATGCATTGTATATATATATATATATATATATATATAAGCTCATAGCCCCCAAAAAGTGAGCCAAAACCAGTCTCGGTGCCTCACCTGACCCCGCTCCTCCCAGGTGGTTTTTCATTAAGAATTCGCCTCTTTTCATTTAAAAGTTGCCTGTTGTCATGAAAAAAAATCGCCTGTGTCTCTCAGCACTCTTTCCACTGACGGGATTTTTCCTAATTAGGTGCTTGTTTGCTGCTTAAACCGAAAAAAACCCCTCGTGGGGGTTTGTCGGGCTTTTGAGGGCTGGTTTGTTCTATTGAAGTATTGTTATTTTTATCGCGTGTTGTTATGCAGATGGAAATAATTGCGCTCTTGGTAGGTGTTCCCAAGCCTCCTGCTGCGACAGGAGCAAAAGTTCAGCAGCCAGGTAGGGCCCGGCTGCCTTGGGCTGGGTTTATTGCCGAGATTAGTGACGAGATGAGGTGGAAAAGTTTTTTTTTAAAAAAAAAGGCGTCTCCAGACATCGCTGAGGTTTGAGGGCTCAGCGCCGAGTCACCAACCTCTGCAAATGCTGGCTTTGCAACAGCCAAACTTGGGCAATCTCATTGTGCAAAAGGGAAACCAGATGTTGGGGGAGAAATAACATAAACCAGATCTCTGGGAGGGGAGTAAATCGCCTCTTAATTCGTAATCGACTGAGCCAACACTTCTCACTCTGAGCTGCTTCAAGAGCCACTGGAGTTAGCAGTGGGTGTCCCTTGGTCGGGAATGGGCTGTTGGATTTGGGAAAGGTGTGGAGCCGAAGTCTCATGGTTCAGCTTGAGACTCAGCGAGCCCCTTGCGTGTGAATCTTCCATCGAGGCGGTCAGGTGGTGATGATTTCTGGCAGGAATTATTCAGGCTGCTGACTAAAATCCCCTTTTTGCTGAATTGGCTCAGTAGGAAAAGTTTGGCCGTGCGTGGTTTTGCCATTGGTCACCGTGTTTGTGCGTGCTGGCGTGGGGCTGCTGGAGGACGTTGCACTCGAGTAAGGGATCCTTGTAAAAACCACTAATTATTACCCAGCACGGGGGAAAGGTTGTGGGCGTGCTGCTGCTGCGAGAAAACCTTGCTCAAAAGTAAAGCCCTGTTTTCCTTCGTGCAAGGTGCAATCTTCTTGTGAGTTAACCTGCGCTTAGAAGCACTTGAAGGAATTCTAGGAGTGCGAAATCTCGCCTGGCACAAAATCAGCTTTAGTGGCTGTGCTCGTGATGTATTAATTCACTTTTAATAAAGAGTCCCCTGGAAAAAAAATAATTCCTGATGGAAGTGTTGACCTCGCTGGGGTTTTAATTATCTGGGGGGTGCTGTAACACCCCTGGCTCGTTACAGAAACCTCCCAGACTTTATTGTAATCTGGCTCCTGTAAGGAAGACGACGTGGAGACAGGAGAGTCATTGTTTGCAAGTACAGAGCTAAAAAAAACCCCTCCTGAGCCCGAGTTATCCGCAGTATGAACTGCCAGAGTCTCGGCTTACATCAGGCTGGAAGGGGAGTACATGACCCCGGGCTGAAACACAGAGCTCAGCGAAGGGGGAGCTTCCAAGCACAGGGATTTTATTTTCTTCCTCCCTGCTCTGCATCAAACGATAGCAGTCAGGAGGAGAAGAAGAACCAGATGCTTTTTTTTGGCAGTCGAGCCATGTCTGAGGAGCACTCAGACACAAAGTGGGAAATTTTTTTTCTCCTTTGAGAGAGGAAAAACGGCCTTTTGCTAAGCTGAATTCAGGAATTCCTCCTGCCAGCCCTTGGGCACGTGCATGTGTCACTTCAGGCGGGCACAGATGTGCTGGGAAGGCATTCCCACATTCCCACATGGCCCTGGGCTCCCGGCCCTGTCACTGGATCTCTGCAGAGCTGCAGTGCTGACCCTTCACCAGTGACCTGTTCGAGCCTCCCCATGGCCTGAGGTTTCCTGCTATTCATTTTCAGTGTCACGTTTTGCTTTTCCAGGCTATTTATATCCCTGGCCTTGCCAGAGCCGTGGGTGGCTTTGTGTCTGGATCTTCCCTGCCTCAATCCTGCACTTTCTTAAGCTCCTCTTGGCCTGTGTCCCTCTCTCCTGCTGCAGTGATACATGATTTTCTAGAAGTCAGTACCTCCCTTTAATTCCACTCAGAAACATCTGCAATAAATTTAAAGCTTCCTTGTTGTCTTTGAGCCTGGCCTAACTTGCCAACCTTTTCCTGACTGTCCCTGTCTTGAGCTCAGTGAGAGAGTTCCTGGTGTCCCACTTAAACCCAGCTGAGGATCCCATGACTGAGGACGCTTTTACAGCTTTCCCCCATTTTTATGGTACCCTCCTCATTCTGACGCTCCCCAAACCTTCCGAGCACAGCTTTGTGCTGTGCCAAGACGTCTTTTCTTCCTGCACGCCTCATAAATTGTTTCTTTTCATGTTCCCCCCTGCAAGTTTGAAGGCTGAACTCAGGGTGAGCTCACCTCCTCCTCCTCCTCCTCCTCCTCCTCTATTGCTCAACGCCGCGTGTGGGCAGGGCCGCTCCTTGGGTCGAGTTGCTGAAATCAGATCTTACACATACGTAGCTTTTATGCAGCCTCAGCCTCATGACTGGAATCCAGCTCTGTGTGTTCCTATTCCCCTTTTTTTTAGGTTTTGTTTTCAACATTTGTCACTTCTGAGCAAAGAGTTTGGCCACCAAACCGGGCTGGGGATGGAAGCAGCGCAGAGCTCATCCTCAGCAGCCTCCACAGTCTCTGCCTTTTGAAAGAGTAGAAATTCAATAATTAACCAGTTTTAACTGAGATGAACCTGAAAGGAGGCTGCTTCCCTCTGCTGATCTCAGCTTCGTGCTGAGCAGTCTCATGAGGATGAGTCACGTCTGTCCCTCTGCCAGATGTTTGGGAGCACCAGGACAATCCTCCAGCCTTTTCCAAGCCTTAACTCCGAGCCCATCTCCTCCCAGCTTCCCCCTGCGCACACCTTTCCTGCCCAGCCCTCACCACACAATATTTTTTGATGTCAAACACGTCGAGTTGCCAACGGAACTGAAGCAGCAGGAGCTTTCCAGGGGCGTTTCCTCTTTCTTGGCAGCGTTCGGTTCGGGACAGACTTGAGCTCCCGGCAGGGATTAGTGGGGGAGAAAAGCAGAAGCTCCAACTTTCAAATCTAAACAAGGTGTAAGAAAAATTGCAGCGATTGCAGGGGGTGGGGAAGAGCAGGAGGAGGAGGAGGAGGAAACTTTGTAAACTGAAGGTTTTAAACTTTATCTTCTCCCTGCGTGCGTGTCCCTCACAGGAATGTTCAGCTTGTGGTTGTTTGCTGCTTGTTGAAGGAGCTGCTGAGGCCATGCTGGGCCCCCACTGCTGCTCTGCTCTCCAAAATAAAATGGAAAAACACATTCTTTCTCCAGAGGAAAAGATGAGAAAATGGAGAAGCAGATCCCAGCTCCATCTTTAGCTGCCACAGAGAGTCAGAGAACAGTTTAATCTATTTCTGTTCAAAGCATAACAGTCCCTGCTGGAGCCCTATTTTGAATTCTCACTTATGTTCTCTCACCTCTTTTAACACTGGGCAAAACCTCTGCGGTTTAATTGCAGCCTTAAAGTTCAGACAAATATTTATAGCCTTTAAAGATGAATGGCTGCTTCCAAACACTCTCCTCGCTGCATTTCCCACTCCTTAAGTGGGTTTGTGCTTTTGAAACCTGCCTGAGAAATTTCAGAGGGAGGCACAGCCAGGACAATTTGTTCTCTGCTTGCTTTACAGGAGCCAAGCACGAAACGGGTCCGGCCTTTAGCACGAGTCACCTCCCTGGCAAACCTGATCTCTCCTGTCAGAAATGGGGCGGTTCGACGCTTTGGGCAGACAATCCAGGTAAAACCAGAGCCTTTGGCTCCTTGAATCTGGAGATTTGGGGAAGGGATTGGTTGGATGGGGTAAAACAGGCACCCCATGGGATTTTGAGGTGTCTCTTGAAACTTTGCGTGAACTTTCTCGGGCCTTGGGAATGAAAAGTGCTACCTCAGGAGTTGACAGGTATAAACTGCTGGATAAACAAGTGAAACAGTAAAGAAAATAAACTGCTTCAGATAGAGAGAAAGAGCTGATAACCTCCCCCAGGCCTCGGCACACGTGTGCTGCAGCACGATGTGAGCCGACCCTGCTGCCCAGTAATGTCACAGGGGAGTTTTCCAAGGAGCTCTGTGCTCACACCTGCAGATAAGAGCACGTCTGGCTTTTAGGAACCCTGCGAAACACCAGAGCAAAGTTCAAGTGGCTCCTGATTAACCTCTTCATAGGGACAATTACGATCCTCATCTGTTTACTTCCTCATACCTTGGAAATAAACCCAAGCTTTGCCTTCCCATCTTCCTCCCCAGCGGATCAGTGCAGCGAGAGGGGCATGGAAAACCTTGCCAAGCTCTGGCCCTTCTCAGCAGCTTGATTAAAGTGTTCCTTTATCTGAGGAAAAGTGTCTGGGTGTGTTTTCCTGCCCTGGACAGCTCAGGAGGATGAAGGATTGGGAGGGGGATGGATAATTCTGTAATATTTCTGAAATGTTGGCTCTCCACATTTGTTTTTAGTATTTTTATTTATTCTTTTAAATCCCTGCAGTCGTTCGCCCTTCGCGGTGACAGCAAATCCCCTGGCTGTGCCCAGAAGTCATGCAGCAGATCTGCTGCTCCTACTCCCCCCAAGAGAAGGAACAGTGTCCTTTGGTCTGAAATGTTGGATGTCAACATGAAAGAATCCCTGAGCACCAAAGAAATCAAGCGCCAGGAGGTAGCTGTCCATGAAAAACGGGATTGGGAATTCAGCCTTGGCTTTGTCCCTTCCCTTGCTGGGAAAGGAGTAACAACCTTTGGGGGGGCTCCATCTTCCTGCGCACCTAAACCTAAGATTTATGTGTGCAGCAGACATGGGAAAAGGTGGATTCCTCTCTGGAGTCACTGGGGAATTCATCTCCCCGCTCTGACCCTTCGGAGATGCCAAACTTTCCACGGGGGTGCTCGGCATTCCTGAAATCCCAACCCCGGCCCTGCTGGCTGCTCCGCAGCCGACCCGACAGCAGGTTCCTCACAGAGCCAGCTGTCTTTCTCCTAAAGCTCCTGACAATTGGTTGGAAGCCAAACAGCGAGGCCTTGGCTTGCCTTTTTCCCGGAGTTCTTAGACAAATCTTCTGGAGACGGCACGGAAGCCGCCGGAAGCCGCCTGGGATTTGACCTCTGCGCTTTCGGGGGTTTTGTGTTTGCAGCCTTGCCTTGGTACAAGCAGTGATTTAAAAGGCTCTAATATTTAATTTGGCTTGTGCAAGGGCGTCAGGGCTTTCACGCAGTTGGAAGCAAAGCTGCTTTCTCAGGGCTAGGAAAGCAGATTTACTCCGGGTTGTCATGCCCAGGTGCCACCGAGTGATTGGGGTGGCCAAAGCCGTATTCAGGGCAGGCTGTACATTATGGCAGCTGAAAGGCTCTTTCTGAGAAAGACTGGGATGAAAAATAACTCAGGATGCTTTATCCCCTTCCTCCCAGGCCATATATGAAATGTCCAGGGGAGAGCAGGACCTGATTGAAGACCTGAAGCTGGCCAGAAAGGTGAGTGGGATTTTTCGTGCAGTCAGTGACGATGTTTCAGAGAATAATGAGGTTTTTTTTGCACTTGTGAACATTACATGGGAGCTTTATCAGCCCCAGAATCCCCAGTTTGAAAGCTGGCCCAGAGAGCTGACGTGAGCACTGGGACAGCACTGGTGTGATTGCACCAAACCCAACCATAAAAGGATTGTGCAGAGCTGCTTGGGGACTCCCTCTCCCAGCTGGGAGTAGTTCAGACAGGAAAATCCTTTGGGAATCTTGTAGCATCAAATCTGTGTTCCTCTTTCTCTTGCCTTCACTTCTTGCACCTGATAGATCCCCACAGATTTAAATCATCAGCTTTGGGCCTTGGGAGATTTGAATATATTTGAATATATTCGGTTTGACAGGCCTACCACGATCCCATGCTGAAACTCTCCATCATGTCCGAGGAGGAACTCACCCACATTTTTGGGGACTTGGATTCCTACATTCCTCTGCATGAAGGTAAGAGCAGCTGGCTGGTTTGTGCTCACTGGGATTTAACCCTTCTGCTTTCTCCTGTTACTTGCTGGGGCATTGCTGCAATTCCTCTTTTTCTGTTTCCATTCCAGATTTATTGGCAAGTTTGGGAGAAGCAACGAAACCAGATGGAACAGTGGAGCAGATTGGGCCCATCCTCGTGAAGTGGGTGAGTTCAGAACTTGGAATCAACGGGCTAAAACTGAGCTTAGAGAACGTTTAAAACCAGAATTTGCAAAGCTCTGGGGCTTTTGTGGCCCTGAGTGCGAGATTGGAAGGGAAATCCTGGCGATGCTGAAAACAGTGGGATTCTGGTGACTGGAATGGGCCCTGATTTCACCCCGGAGACCCGGAATGATTTGCTGATTTACGGTTGGAATGTCTGTGTCTCCTGGACTCTTTGTCCCAGTGTGATTCCAGGAATGTTATCCCTGCAAACCCCAAACATTGGGAGCTTCAAAGGCTCCATGTGCTCATTCTCCTGACAAGATCCTCCCTTAACTTTTTTATTGGGAAAAATATCCCGGTGAGGGCTGTAGAACTCCGTGAGTTTGACTTGTTCGTGACATCTGCTTTTCCCACGGGGAATCTGACTCCTAAATCTCCTCTGTTCCCTGCAGCTACCACGACTCCATGCCTACAAAGGCTACTGCAGCAATCAGCTGGCAGCCAAAGCACTCCTGGACCAGAAGAAGCAGGACAGGAGAGTCCAGGATTTCCTGCAGCGCTGCCTGGAGTCTCCATTCAGCCGCAAGCTGGACCTTTGGAGCTTCCTGGACATCCCTCGGAGCCGCCTGGTCAAATACCCGCTGCTCCTCAAGGAGATCCTGAGGCACACTCCCAAAGACCATCCCGATATCCACATTCTGGAAGAAGCCGTGAGTAATCCCGATTTCCCTGTGCTTGTTCTGACCTAAGGATGTTGTTTGGGAGCTCCAGAAATGTTCCTTAAACCCTCAGCGCTTCCCAGGGAGGTTTTTCTTGGGGGCACAAATCTGTGAGAGGGAAAGTGAGGGATCAATCCACATGGATTGCATCCTTTGGAGTTCTGAAGGAGCATGAGGAGAGGTCACACAGGGAAGCAATTAATCACTCTGAATCATTTGTTTGGGTTTCTAGATATCCATAATCCAAGGAGTCCTCTCTGATATCAACCTGAAGAAGGGCGAGTCCGAGTGCCAATATTACATTGACAAGCTGGAATACCTGGATGAGAAGCAGAAGGATCCAAGGATTGAGGGCAGCAAAGCTTTACTGTGCCACGGGGAGCTGAAGAATAAAAATGGACATGTAAGCCCCTCGTTTGTTACTAATTAATTCTCAAACCTTCCCTCAGAGCTGGTTTCAACTCTTGGAGCGGGACTGGGAGCTTCCATCCTTAGGGCTAGTTTAGACATTGGATAAAAAAGTGGAGGAGAAATCCCTCAGTGGCAGCCTCGTTTCGGGGTGTAAGGGAAAGTTTCCTGCTGACAGCTCCACAATCGGCTTTGGGAAGCTGGAAAATAATTAGCACAGAATGCCCATAGAAAGTGCTCTCCATCCAGAGGGATTTCCTGCCTCTGTTTACTTCCAGGTGCTCTGACATTCCCCATTAAGAGCCCTGGCTTTTCCAAACAAAAGGGTTCCTGCAAAAGCCTGTTTGGCTTTGGGCTCGGCTGCCTGGAGTTTCTCTCCCACCCACTGGATCCAGGCTTTGCTGCCTTTTGTCCTGATTTAAACCTCAAATCTTTCCGTGTTTTCTTTGTTGATTGGGTTTTTTTTTTTTGTTTCATTTGGCTGTTTTACTCCTGCACATGAGGCATTCCATGCTCTCGGGAAAGATAGCGCTCCTAATCATCCTATCCCTGGCATCTGGGAGTGATAATTCCCTTTCTAGGGATCCATAAAACAATCAAGCCACTGATGTAATTCCTGGTGTGTGCCAGACCTCGGCATTGTCATGGGAGACTCTGAAAGTCCTTGTGGGTGAAACTGCAGATAAGGTGGCCTTGAATCCCACAGGATGTGTGACTTCATGGAATTCAGAGTGCATATTCCGATATGTTTTCCCTTCCAGAAGCTCTACGTCTTCCTCTTCCAAGACATCCTGGTGCTGACGCGGCCGGTGACCCGGAACGAGCGCCAGGCGTTCCAGGTGTACCGCCAGCCCATCCCTGTCCAGGAGCTGCTCCTTGAAGACCTCCAGGATGGAGATGTCAAAATGGGAGGCTCCTTCCGAGGAGCTTTTGGAAATTCTGATAAAGGTACGGATCCAAGCAGCTCATCCATGGTGGCCATGGATTCACAGCTGGGGCTCGGATAAGGAAACATCTTTGTGTCTCTGCCGCATTTTGGGATGGGGTGGGGGGGTTTGTTGGGATTTCAAACCTACCAATGGAATCTCTAAATATCAACTCGGGATTGATCTGCTTCTCCCTCTGTTTATCTCCAGCCAAAAACATTTTCCGAGTCCGTTTCCAAGATCCCAGCCCGGGCCAGTCCCACACGCTGCAGGCCAACGACGTCTTCCACAAGCAGCAGTGGGTGAACTGCATCCGCACCGCCATCGCCCCATTCCAGAGGAACATTCCCGCCTCCGAGCTCAAGGAGCTGCCGGAGCTGAGCGAGGAGTCGGAGGAGAACAACCCCTCCGTGCCCAACATCCCAGCCCAGAAGCGCCGGTCGGGAATATCCGAGATGGAGCTGGATGAGAGCGCGGCCGAGTGCGGCTCCGTTCTGGACTCGGAGGAAGCCAAAGGGGTGAAATCCCACAGAACCTCATCCGGGCACAGAAAATCCAGGGAGAAGCAGCTCAGTGGGAAGCGGAAAGAAACGCTGGTGTAAGGAAAAAGAGGAGCCCCAGCGGCACCCTGGGGGAAAACTGTTAATTTATAAATAATTCCGTGTACATTTTTGTACCGGGAGCGCCTTTGGAGCCGCTCCGCGGATCAGATCCTGGGTTTATGTTGGAATGGCAGCTACTGGTGTTCGGTTACTGTTGAACTGGGGTCTGTTTTTACACTTTGAATCCATGAGGGATTTCCAGAACCCTTGTGGCAGATCTGAAGAGCAAATTGGGGTTCCTGAAAGTTTTCCATGGCCGTGATGGAGGCTGGAAAAGAATAAAGTGGAATTTTGGGCAGCACTGGGGGTTTTGATCAACACTGCAGAAGTCCTTTAAAGGACTCAACACCCGAAGTCACTCTGGTGTGTGGTTCTGGGAATTCCTGCAAATTTGCATGTTCAACAAGGAAAAATCCTAAAAAAGCAGACCCCAAGTTCAACGGGTTCTCAATTCACCTACTGGAATCTTTGATCTCCGTGTGTCCTTTGTACATTCCTCAGTCTCGCTCTTGTATCCTGCCAACTATTTAATTTTTTATTAGTTTTGTTTCCAGTTTGGGATTGGGCTTTGGGGGGGTTTTTTTTTGTTTGTTTTCTTCGGTTGGTTGGTTTTTTATTTTTGTATTTTTGTTGCTCAGACTTGGCATTTCCTTTCAAGTACTTGATCCTTCATGCTCCGAGTGGTGACGTCCCGACTGTCCCTCACGTCACCCCTGGAGCAATCCATGGGCTAGGAGGAGACACTACTGAAAGAGAACTGCTTTACTCCAGGGTGTAGGAAGGTTGTAGGCACGTTGTAAAAGGGTTTGGGGAGCAGTGAGTAGAGGGGGATAGCAGGGAGTGAAGGTAGATTCCGTGGTTTCGTTGCCTTTTGGAAATGAAACGCTTCCCAACGGGAAGCAGGACTTGGAGGCAACCAAGGGGTTCTTGCATGTGGTAGAAAGGTAGAGGAGAGGAAGCGTTGGAGGTGTGAGGAGAGGAGAGGGAGTGGTTGTAAATACTCAGAGTGGCAGCACTGCCATCTTCTAGTGGTCCAAAGATCCAGGGAAAAATCCAGGGAAAGATCCAGCTTGGGAAACAAAGTGGTGACAGCTCTGAGCGCAGCGGGGTGTCCCTGTCCTTCAACAGCGATCCCTCCATCCCTGAAATCCAGGATTGGGGAGTGCTGTCCTACAATCCCTGGGAGCTGAAATCCAGGATTGGGGAGTGCTGTCCTACAATCCCTGGGAGCCGAAATCCAGGATTGGGGAGTGCTGTCCTACAATCCCTGGGAGCCGAAATCCAGGATTGGGGAGTGCTGTCCTGCAATCCCTGCGAGCTGAAATCCAGGATTGGGGTGCTGTCCTACAATCCCTGGGAGCTGAAATCCAGGATTGGGGAGCCATATCCTGAAATCCGGGCTTGGGGAGCGGTGACTCCGCATCCAGGGGTTGTCAGTGCCTGTCACGTGTCCGGCCAGGAACTTTGGGAATGGGCAGAGGGTGTACATAGACACAGCGTGTGGTTCTCTGTAAATGTTGTACAGTTTCCAGTGCCAAGTTCCATTAAATTCCTGACGGCCTCTCTCCTGCCTCATCTGAGTCCTGCCTGGGAGGGAGGGACGTGTCCGTGCTCCGGAGCTGCCATCGGCTCCAGATCAACACGGATCCACTCCGAGCTGCGGCTCCAGGAGGAACCCCTGTCCTGCTGTGATTCCTCCATGCCCAGGCAGGTCCTGTCATTATTCCACTGTGTCCAGGCAGGACACGAACCAGCAGTTGACAGTTTATGGATTTTCCTCAGTTTCTTGGGAAAAGGGAGCAGTGGGATTCTCCTCCCCCACAGAAAAGATCCACCCCCAGCAATAGAAGGGTCCTCATTTAGTAAATGTTAAATCCTTGTGGGAACTTGGGAAGGGGGATCCTGCTGGGCTGATTCCTGGGAAGCTTCCAGGGAGCACCTGGTTGTTGTACCAGGATAAACCCATCCAGTCTTTCCAGCTTTCCCAAAAAACTGTGGCTTCACCTGGTCCAAGGGTGTACGGGCACCGCAGCTCCCAGGGAGAGCGATCCCGGCTCCAGGCTGGCCCCGCTCCCCGGGAGGGAAGGAGCAGCTCGGGTTTTGGGGTCAGGATTTCCAGCTGAGCTCTGACCTGTGAAGCTGATTTGATTTGGAGGGAATTCAGCCCTTCCCGAGCAGGGAGAAGCTGGAAAAGCAGCTCCTCCTGCAAAAAAAGTGTCAGTGACAGGGAGAAGAAATCCCATGGATCGTCTGCTTGTCCTGCCTGAGTGAGGCTGGGCTGAATCTTTGTCTCCTCATCCTGCAGCTGACAGAAAATCAGGCAAAAATCCCTAATTTCCCTTAGAAGTAGTTCCCCCCCCCGACTCCTGGTGGTTCCTCTCCCTGCTCCATCCCTCCTGCAGGAATGTGCAGCCGTCTCGGCCCTCGCTTCTCCAGACTAAACAATCCCAGTTCTTCTGGATTCCTCCCATGCTGAATTCCATGGGATCCCAGCCGGCTCTCTCCGTGCCTCTGCCCAGCCAAGACCCCGGATCCCGTGGGTATGGAACGCCGGGATACAGTGGGGTAAAATTCCCAAGGGCAGAGGGGGAACCTGAGCGCTGATGAGCTCCTGCATCCTCTGCAGTGCCATCCCTGTGCCAGGTAGGGACAGGGAACGTGTCCGTGCCCAAGGATGGGTGGCACCTCCGCCCTGGGTAAGCAGCTCCCTGGATCCGTGTTTGCTTTCAGGGATCCGCCCAGCTCCGGAGCGGAGCCGACACCTCCCGGGTTTCCAGGTGGGACCTTCCTGGAGCTGGGATCAGAGCCAGGGTCACTGTGGGGCAGAGTCCTCTCCAAGAATTCCCAGCATCCCAATCCCAGCCTCTTCTCCACCACGGGGACATCTGGGATCGGGGTCCCTTTGCTCCATTAGGAGCTGCCCTTCAGTTCGCCCTTGGATTTGGGAACCCCCATGGAAGCAAAGTCTAAAGCAAACCACAAGCCACCAAATCCCGAATTTCACTCCAGCAGCCCTCCAAGACCCTCGCAGCCGTTCTGGGATCAACCCTGAGCTCTTCCTCTCCAAAATCCCATTTTCCACAGTAAACCTCAGCATCATTTATGCCAGGATTTGTGGAGATTCCTCCCCATCCCCACAGACGCTCCTGGGATCAATCTGGGCTAATGCAGGGACAGGGGGGCCCCACGGAGCTTTCCCTGTCGGAGCCGTTTCCTTCTCCGCCCTCAACTTTCCCTTTTTCCATGAATTCATCCCCCTCCCACACCCCCCTGCCCTGTCTGCAGCCGCAACCCCCAGACACATCTGTGCACATCTGGGCTGGCCTTTGCAGCCGAGCCGCCTCGGGAGAATCCAACTGGAAGCTTTTCACCTTCTGGATTGTGGGAATTTTTCCCCCATTCCCTGGATTAGGCCCCTCAAAACCAGACACCGAGCCTGGAAAACTCCGTGTGAGGCTTTAACGGGGCCGTCCTTCATCAAAGCACCAACTTTTCCAGCTCCAGGTGGAGACATCCCGGGAAGTTCAGCTGCCAAAAAGCCGGCAGCAGCGGCGGATGTGTGCTCCTGATCCCACCAGGGTGGTCTCCCCTTCCCTGTCCTACCCCCCAGCCCACCTCGGATGCTGTAAATAGGATTAGGCCATAAGTTACTGGATTTTATGGGCCAGCAGGAAGTTTTATTGGGATAATTATCCTGATAAATGAGGCGCTGTTAAACAGAGCTAAAATCAAGGGCTGGCTTTGACCTTATCCCAAAGATGGACGGGATGGGATGGGATGGGATGGGTGCTGGTTGTCGGAATGGGATGGGTGCTGGTGATGGAGAGGTGATGCAGAGGTGACGTGTGATGACAGTGGGTGCTGATCATGGGGATGGAATGAGATGAGATGGGATGGGATGGGATGAGAGGGGATGGGAGATGATGGGTGCTGGTCATGGGGATATAATGGGATTGGGCAGAATGGAATGGGGTGAGAGGTGATGGGTGCTGGCAATGGATTGTGGGCATGGAGAGGTCATGGGGAAATGATGGGTGCTGGTCACCGGAATGGGATGGGATCCATGGGATGGGAGATGGTGGGTGCCAGCAATGGGTGCTGGTCACAGGGATGGAATGGGATGGGAGATGATGGGTGCTGGTCATGGGAATGGAATGGGATGGGATGGAATGGGATGGAGGGTGATGTGTATTCCTCATGGAGAGGTCATGGGGAGATAATGGGTGCTGGTCATGGGGATGGGATGGGAGATGATGGATGCCAGCAATGGGTGCTGGTCGCAGGGATAGAATGGGGTGGGATGAGATCCCTGGAATGGGATCCATGGGATGGGCGATGATGGAGTGCCAGTCACAGGGATAGAATGGGATCCATGGGATGGGAGATGATGGGTGCCAGCAATGGGTGCCAGTCGTGGGGATTTCATGGAGAAGGAAGCAGCAATTCCAGCTTTGCTCAGCACCAAGGGCCACCCTGGACATCACAAACCCCCATCCTCAGCCGAGTGATGCAGGGACCCCAAATCCCCCCCTCATTCGAGCTCAAACCCCTCCCCCATAGTTTGAACCAACACCTGAATCCTCCCAGGCCTCCAAACTCCCGGTGATCTGTCGGGATTTGCTTCTCTCAGCTGGATCCGAGCCAGCTCTGCCTCCCCTTGGCTCCTCCACGACAGTTTTGGTTGGATCTAATTAAACCTGGAGCAGAACAGCGAGTGTGGGCAATCAGACGGACAATTAGGGAGCAGCTCTTGCACAAGAGGAGCTGCCGGGGCCTCCCCTCCCCGAAACCTCTCACCAGACAGGTTCCTCCTGGGAATTGCAGCGTTCCACATGCCCAGAGCTTTCTCCACAGGAGGCTTTCCCCAGGAAGGTGATCCCCTCCCAGATTTATCCCATTCCCTGCATGTCCCTCAGCTGTCCCATGAGCTGAGTTTTGGGTCGTGGCCTTCCCTCCAAATCCCACAGCTCTTATTCCTCACTGGGTTAAACTGGGATAAACTGGTGTTGATTTCCCATAGCTGAGAAAGTCAAATTGTCTTCTGCTGTGGAACTTCCTGGTCCAGTGACTTGTTAATCTGGGTGGTGAAGGTCACTGGGATGTTACGGGGATGGATGGAGGGAGGGATGGTAGGATGGAGAGGTGGATGGATGGATGGATGGACGGTGGGATGGGACAAATGGAGGGGTGGATGGATGGAGGGATGGGACAAATGGAGGGGTGGATGGATGGATGGATGTTCCCCCCACGTTTAATTAATGTGTTTTTAAAGCCTTGTTGTTGAAAAAGGATGGAAACATCCCAGATTGCTAAAATTAAAGGGAATGGGAAGAATTTGGGATTGATTCCACAGGACTGGAGCAGAAACAGCTCCAGTCCTTTAGGATGGGGGATGCTGGGGGGTTCCTGAGCTGCTTTTTTCCTTAAAAATTCCATTTTAGGGGAAAACAGTGCCCAGGTGAGCAGAGAAAGGGGAGCAATGGGGCAGAGTTGGATCCCTGGTTTGGGTGGTGCTGGAGCCCTTGGTGGAATTTTTGTTGGAAAATCCATGGAAAAGTGGTGGGGGACTGTCAGTGGTGGACGTGGAATCAGCTGCCAGTCTGGATCCAGATGATTTCCCCTCAAGTCACATCCCAAGGGATCCCCCACACACCATCCTGCAGGGGTGTGTCCCATTCCAGGTGACCCACATGTCCCATCCTAAATCCATCCTGAATCCCACCCCAGGTCATTCCCCATGGTCCATTCCAAGGGATTCCTCATCTGCCATTCCATGTGGTCCCCTCCCAGATCCCATCCTTGAAGATCTCCCAGATCCCACCCTACATGATCCCTACCCCAGATCCCACCTGGGGATGGATGGATGGATGGATGGATGGATGGATGGACGGACGGACGGATGGACAAACACCCCCTCATTTGTCACTGTCCCCTCCTTTACTCCCTGAGTAAGAGATGAGTAAAACCAACCTTACAATGGGGAGCACCCTCAGCTCACCCCTGACTAACAGGGCAGGACTCCACACCCCTCCCCTGATCCAGCCCCATGTCACCACCCCGGGTCCGACCCCGGAGGAGGCCCCGGAGGTGACTCAGGGCCCCAACAGCTCCAAGCAGGAGCGGCGGCTCTGGGCAGCTGGGATCTGCCGGGACCTGCACCGGGGATCCTCCCTCGGTGGCTTTGATGCGCTGCCAGCACTGCCTGGGGCCGGGGAGACTGGGGGGACCCCTCCAACTCCTTTGCACATCTCCAAACCCGTCCAAAATATCCCTAAAACCGGGAAAAATCCCGTGTGTCACCCCCACTCCTGCCTCTCCCCGAAACCACCGAGCCACAGCCCAAATCCCTTAATTAGGGCTTTGTTGGGATCTGGCCCCATGAAACGCCACCGTGGGAGCAGCGGGACGAGAGCCAGGGTGGCCCACGGGGGTTGGGTCACTCTTCTTCGCCAGCTCCCACAACTTCCTGATCCATTCCTATTCCTGCCGAGCCTCTCCCGTGCATCCCGCCTCCTCCTCCTCCTCCTCCTGCTGCTCATCCAGGGAGAGGCATCTGGAGGGAGGAGGCCCCGTCTCCTCCTCCCCGCCGGCGCCTCGGCGTGCCGGGACAGAGCCGCGTGCTCGTGGGAAGCGCCATGGCCGAGCGGCTGTCGGAGGAGAAAATCGCGGAATTCAAGGAAGCGTTTTCCCTCTTTGACCGGGATGGGGACGGCTGCATCACCACCAAGGAGCTGGGCACCGTCATGCGCTCGCTGGGCCAGAACCCCACCGAGGCCGAGCTGCAGGACATGGTGGGCGAGGTGGACGCCGACGGCAGCGGCACCATCGACTTCCCGGAGTTCCTGTCGCTGATGGCCAGGAAGATGAGGGACACGGACAGCGAGGAGGAGATCCGGGAGGCTTTCCGGGTTTTTGATAAGGACGGGAACGGCTACATCAGCGCGGCCGAGCTGCGGCACGTCATGACCAACCTGGGGGAGAAGCTGACGGACGAGGAGGTGGATGAGATGATCAAGGAGGCCGACTGCAACAACGACGGGCAGGTCAACTACGAGGAGTTCGTGAGGATGATGACGGAGAAGTGATGCCCCCCCATCATCCACCTCCAGCTCCATTCCGCAGGTAATTCCCTGGGACGTGTCCATGGAAAATCCCCAAATCTTGGGTGTCCCCCATCATGTTGGTGGTTGGAAAAATCAATGTTTGTGGTGATTTTTTTTTTTTTTAAATTTTTCCTTCATTTTTTTTCCGTAGGGAACAGAGGTTGTGGTGGTCCTCCCCCATCCCCTCCATCCCCTCCCACCTTCTCCAGGCTGGAAAAATCCTCTTTTATCCCAGTTGGAGCATCACCAAGCAGTGTCTGCATCGGATGTGGGCATCCCGCCTGGGATGCAGATGGATTTGGGGTCCCCATGGGATGCAAATCTCGTGTCCATAGAAATTCCAGTGGCCACTGAATATTCCCCAACATCCCTGAATCCAATAAAAAACGTCCCCCCACATCCTGGTGGCTGCCAGTGCTTCATTCGGCTTCTCCTTGGGATCCCTGCTAAAAAATATTCCCTCAAATCATCCCCGGTCAGGCTCAAGCCCCACCTCATCTCCATCCTCTTCCCATTCCACCCCTTTTCCCGACAAGCCAGAAAGATGCCCCAGTGGCTGCTGGAGACCAGGATATGGCTGTCACCATCCCAAATCCCATTACTTTTGGGATCTGTCTCTACCGCCAGGATCTCAGGGTCCTTTTCCCTCCCCCAAGCTAAGAGCTGGCAGCCGGATTTGTCCTCAATCCCCATCCCAAAGCTGAGCAGAGCAGGATTCACCTTTCCAGGCCCTCCCAACCTCCCGTGACTCAGTTTCCCCACAAACAGGGTGGATCCTGGGATGGGATCATTCCCTACACGGAGGAAGTTGAAGGAAAATTCATTCTCATGGATCTAATTAACGCTCCATCGCTAATGAGCAAACGGGGCCGAGCTGTTCCGTGGGGAACTTCGGATCCGCCACGACTTCACCCCCACTTCCAGCCCATCCCTGGGGCTGGGAACTTTGGCAATCCCACTTGTTTTCCCGGGAAAACCGGGCAGGTGCTGGCAGAGCCGAGCACACCCACGCTCGCTCCCAGCACCTTCCCTCTCCCTCACGCTCCCAGGACGAGAGCGGCGCAAAGTCCAGCCCCAAAATCCCCAAATCCAGCAAAATCCAGCCGGAAAAAATTCCAGAGTGACAGGGTCACTCCAGGCTATTGTAATGGAGTGGCTAAAATTAGTCCTTCCCAAAACCAGGATTATTTATTTAATGCCGGGATCCAGCTCCAAACCTATCCTGGTATTTTTAGGCCTGACCTTTTTTTTCTCCTTCTATTTTTGGGTTGTTTAATTTCGGGAGCGTTTTTTCCACTCCGCTTATCCCGGGATGGTTTTTCCTAACGATGATCCTGAACGGGAAGCTGGATCCCGGCCCAGCAGCTCCAACGACAAAGGAGAAAGTTTATCCATGTTTTCCTGTTTTTCCCTGAATTTCGTGCTCGGGAGAGCCATGGGAAGGTTCCCACCAGCATGGGATGGGGTGGACACATGGATGGACATGGTTTGGAATTTTGCTTCCCAAATCCAGGTTTTCATCCCCAAATTGTCCTTCTGGAGGAGAAGGAGCTGAGGGAATTGCAGGATCCAGGCTGGCAGATCCATGACCAATGGATTTCCATCCAGTGTTGGGTAATAATTAAATTATTGAGGTCCAGGGGATGCACTTGGAGCCTGGAAAGTTTGGAGGATCCCTGGTTTCTCCCTTATCCCTCTGTGTCCTGATTTTCCACCCTAAAACCTGGTCAGGATGTTCCCTGCACCTGGGAATGGGGATTGAAGGATGGGATGTGGGATAAGGATCACCTGGGACTGGAGCTGGGGGTTCATCCAGTGTGGAATCTGGGACAGGAATCACCTGGGATGGGAACTGGGGGAGGCTGATGTGGAATCTGGGATAGGGATCACCTGGGAAGGGAACTGGGAATCATCTGGTGTGGGATTGGGATAGGAATCACCTGGGATGGATCCTGGGTGTTCATCCAGTGTGGAATCTGGGACAGGGATCACCTGGAATGGATCCTGGGGGAGCATCTGCTGTGGGATCTGGGATAGGGATAACCTGGGATGGGATCTGGAGTAGGGATCATGTAGGATGGGATCTGGGAGATCATCAAGGATGGGATCTGGGAGGGGACCACATGGAATGGCAGATGAGGAATCCCTTGGAATGGACCATGGGGAATGACCAGGGATGGGACCTGGGGTGGATTTAGGATGGGACATGTGGATCACCTGGAATGGGATGGGACCTGGGGGGGATCCCTCGGGATACGACTTCAGCTGATTCCACATCCACCACTGACAATCTCCCACCACTTTTCCATGGATTTTCCAACAAAAAAAATCCACCGAGGGCTCCAGCACCACCCAAACCCAGGGATCCAACTCTGCCCCATTGCTGCCCTTTCCCTGCTCACCTGGACACCCTTTTTCCCCTAAAATGGAATTTTTAAGGAAAAAAGCAGCTCAGGAGCACCCCCAGCATCCCCCATCCTAAAGGACCGGAGCTGTTTCTGCTCCAGTCCTGTGGAATCAATCCCAAATTCTTCCCATTCTCCTTAATTTTAGCAACCCGGGATGTTTCCATCCTGTTTCAACAACGAGGCTTTAAAAACACATTAATTAAATGTGGGGAAAACAACGCTGAGACCTCCCGAGGTTTTCCCAAAGGATTTTTTCCCAGTTTTCCCCATTTTTCCCCCTTCCAAGCCCTCTGGATCCATGGCTCCCTGCCCCCTCCTCGGCAATAACTCTGCCCTTAAGCAAACATGACGTCGTGCCTGGGAAATGTCTCCGGGAAAAGGAGGCCCCTCCACATCCAGCTGCCAGAAAAAAGTCTGGAAAAACGGCTCTGGAAGTGGGATTGATCCAGGTTGATGGGGTGAGGGGTTGGGGATGCCGCGGAGGGGAGCTGGGTTGGGAAATCCAGGCAGGTTCTGCATAGGGGGGATAAAAACAAAGCCCAAAAATTCATTTCCAAATTCGTTTTTCCAATGTTTACGTTGGAAAAAAAATTGTTCCGTTTCCAAGGGGGGGTTTTGAACCTGTTTTAAAGGGATTTTTCTCCCTGGTTTTCCACTTTCGGGTTCTTCGTGAAAGGAGAAATTCCTGTCTGCGGGAAGAATTAAAAACCCACATAAATCATCCCAAAACCGGGCACGGGGAAATGTGGGAAGCGTTGTCCTGGGATGGCCAAAATGATGGAGAACAGAAAAAAACGGTGCCGACTCCAACGTCGAGGCTGAGGTTGCACCAGATGGGGATCGGCTTTGGGGGAAAATCCCTGATTTTGGGACTGGAGGGGGTGGGGTTATCCCTAAGTTCATTTTTATTTTGCATTATCCCTCTGTTCCACATGGAATTCTAGGGATGAGGAGAGGGGAGAGCAGGACAGGGAGATGGGAATGAGCAGGAGGAGAGGGGACAAACGGGATGAGAGGGAAATAAAGGAGAGCAGGAGCTGGGGACAAGGGAGGGGACAGGAGGGACCAGGAACTGGGGACAGGAAGAACCGGGAGAGGGGGAAAAACATGGAATAAAGGGGACCGGGAGATGGGGACAAGGGAGGGGACAAGAGGGACCAGGAACTGGGGACAGGAAGAACCGGTAGAGGGGGAAATGGGACTAAAACATGGAATAAAGGGGACCAGGAGATGGGGACAAGCTGGATCAGGAGGTGGGACTAGGGGACAAGGAAAAATGGGAGCAAAAGATGGAGACGAGATGGATCAGGAGAAGGGACAGCAGGACAAGGACAAGACTTTGGGCTGGGGATAAATGGGAACAGAAAAAAATGGGACAAAAAGAGGGGATCTGAAAAAACCAGGAGATGGGGACAAGAGGGACCAGGAATTGGGGACAGGAAGAACTGGGAGAGGGGAAAATGGGACCAAAGCATGGAATAAACGGGACCAGGAGATGGGACAAGAGGAATGAGGAGAAGGGACCAGTGGGATGAGGGGACAAGGAAAAGTGGGAGCAGGAGATGGAGAAAAGCTGGATCAGGAGGGAGCAGTGGGACCAGGAAAAGTGGGAGCAAGAGGAAAAAGTGGGAGCAGGGGACAAGGACAAGGCTTTGAGACGAGACGATCCCAGTGCCCCTGCAAGGAGGGGGCGCCTCCCCAGCCCCTCCATCCCATTTTTCCCGGCATTCCCAAGGTTCAGGGTGAATCCCAAAGGATTTTGCGGAGGCTTCGGGGCTCCTCCTGGGAACCTCCAGCTGCCTCCACATTCCAAAGGGCTCCTCTCCCCTTCCACCACCCAGGCCTTTCCCAAACTCAAATCACCACAATAATCCCAAGGGGATCAATCCCGAGGGAATTCGGAGCGTGAAATCCAACCAGGATTGTCGGACTTCCAACATCCCAGGACGGGCAGAGGTGGCTCCAGCCCAGCCAGCTGGAAGGGATTAAACTGGAAAAGGAGTTTGGAGGCGCTGGGAGAGGATTGGGGACATCTGGAAGGATTCCAATTCCCGCGGCTTCCATAGGGTGGCGACCACCAACCTGCAGGGGATGAATTCCCCCTAAATCCCTCTCCATCCCAAAATTCCCCCAACCCAAAAAGCTGGGAATTCCCTGCGGGGGTTAAGTGCAACCAGAGCCGCTCGGTTTTCCTGGAGCTGGAGCTGTCAGGAATTGGAAGAAAAGGGGAATTAATAGGATCGTGAGCTCAGCCCTGGCGCATCCACGTGCCGCCAGCCCTGCGTAACTGTGGCCCATCCCAACGGGATTTTGGGAATCTTTTCCCTCTTTTCTGTGCTGGGATTAGGAAGATGCAGCCACTGCTCCATGAAATACCCCCAGGGAGAAAGAATTAAAAATTCCCCCATTCCCAGCTCCGCAGTTTTGGATCCCAGAGCTTTCCACTTTTTCTTGATTCCTTAAATTCCTGCTTTGGTCCAAACTAATCCCAAATCAGCTCCAGAAAGGAGAAATCCCCCCCAAAAAAAAATTCCAGGCAGAGCTGAAAAGAGGAAATTACAATTTTGCAGCACCTCCAACCCTGTTTTTCCCGATTTTCAGCCCATCCATGGCAGCACAGCCTGCCTTGTGCTCCCCCTTTCCCCCTATCCCAGTCCTTCCCGCAATTCCCGCTTTTCTCCTTAAAAATGCACCTCCCCTGAGCCGAGATCAGAGGGAATTTTATGATCCCAGAAAGATCTGGGAATTCCAAGTCTTTTTGAGATGGTGAGGATTGAAGGCTGGAGGTGGGAATCCAACCCTCTGGAAGTGATTTGCTGTTCCCCAAAAAAATCCCGAATTCCCAAATCCAGGTTTAACAGGGCCGGTGTTTGCGGACTGAGGAGCTTTGCTGGGATAAACAGGAATTTTGGCTCCCAGGGATTCGCGATCCCTGCGCCGCCCACCCACGGAAAACTGCCCGGGCTTGGTGCAGGGAGCAGAATTTTCCAAGCTTTCCCAGGATTTGTTTTTCTCTGGGATAAGCGGGGCTGGTGCAGACCCTGCTGGTTGAAGAATTCCCGCTCCCCCGGGAGCTCTGGATGCTTTTCCTGGCAGGAGCAGCTCCACCAAGCGGAGCCGCGGTGGGAAGAGGCTCCTGCGTCCAAATCCAGCGGATT
Organism: Oriolus oriolus; assembly: GCA_013400235.1. Taxonomy (NCBI): domain Eukaryota; kingdom Metazoa; phylum Chordata; class Aves; order Passeriformes; family Corvidae; genus Oriolus; species Oriolus oriolus. Next base: position 49,266 of record VXBT01010099.1, read on the forward strand.
CTTGGGGAATTTTTCCACAATTCCTCCCAAAAAACTCCTTCCCAAAAAGCCACGGGAAGCTTTTCCTGGATAAGGACTCAGGGAGGAAATTGGCTGGAGAGCATTCCTTAGGAAGAGAGGGATTGTCCCGGTTTTTTCAACTGGGTTTGGAGTTTTGGGAAGCTCAGGAAGGGGAGGGATAAAAGCAGGAATGGCCTGGTGGGATTTGGGATGGATCCACGCCTGGATTTGGGAATAACAAGTGAAGGAATTGTCCCAAAGTGACCCAAAAATCAAACTGAGGGGGTGGCCCAATCCAGGAGTTTATTCCCATTATTCCAGCTGCTTCCAGCATTCCCAGAAATCCCAAAACTCTTTACAGATCCAATCAGGAAAGACCCCCATCCCTGTGATCCAAGAGGGATTTGGGTCCTTGGGATTCTCCAAGGTTTGTATCCCAAAACTTGGATCCAGACGATCCTAAAAACCCAGGGAAGATCCCTAAAAATTCCAGCTGGGATCAAATAAACTGGGAATGGTAACGGGACATGGGATAGCTCAAACACGGCCTCTGGGATAGAATAAGTGGAATTATTCCTGGAAATTCATGGATCAGGAGAAGCTACAACCCCAGTGGGAATAAAACGTTATTCTCAGTTTTCCAGGCTGGAATTCCAGTAGGGACGGTGCCCGAATCCCTCTGGATGCAGGGATCAAGCAGGAATTCCTAAAACTGATCTGAAATAAAATCCCAGACTTTGGGATCTCCCAGAAATCCCTTAAAAACCAGGGAAAAATAAAGGAAAAATCCCACGGGGTTTTGGGATTTTGTTATGGATCGTTCAAACAATCTTTGGGCTTTTCCACTGGAAACATGGATTTTAGAATTCCAAACTTTTACTGGCCTAGGCAGGGTTGGGAAAAAACCTAAAAACGGATTTGGGATCCCTTTCATACCCCTTTTATATACAAAAAAGGGATTGGGATCCCTAAAATGGATTTGAGAGCCCTAAAAAGGGATTTGGGATCCCTAAAAGGGAATCTGGGATCCCTAAAAAGGAATTTGGATCCCTAAAAAGGGGAGGTTTTCCAAATTATCCCAAGATGCTTTTTCCTAACATTCATTTATCAGGAAGGACAAGAACTTTAGGAATCTTTTCCTGACGGATCCAGCACCAGGGATCTCAAAAGGTCTCTTCTGACCACAATAATTCCCCAACCCCTTTTTCCTGTCAATCCCATAAAAATCCTCTTCTGGGGCTTCCCTGAGCTCTGTGGCAATTCCACATTCCTGGGAATTTCAAGGGAAAAATCGGGATGAGAATTTGGGAAATTTTTTTCTATCTGGCTCGAAATGGAACACAAAAAAAACCCCCAATAAAAAGGGGGAATAAATCCAATTTAAAATTCAAATTAATTCCAAGTTAATTCAAAATTAATTAAAAATTTAATAAAATTAATTAAAAAGTAATTTAAAATT
>VXBT01010100.1:0-69732 GCA_013400235.1 Oriolus oriolus
GTCACACTGGCCAGCTTCCAGTCGTCTGGGACCTTCCCAGTTAGACAAGACTGATGATAAATGATGGAGAGCAGCTTGGTGAGCTCTTCTGCCAGCTCCCTCATCACCCTAGGATGGATCTCATCTGGTCCTACAGGCTTGTGAACATCGAAGTGGCTCATCAGGTCACTAACTGCTTCCTTCTGGATTACAGGGGATCTATTCTGCTCCCTGTCCCTATCTCCTAGCTTAAGAGGCCATCTGTCCTGAGGACGACCTGTCTTCTTGCTGACAATTGAGGCAAAGAAGGTGTTAAGTACCTCAGCCTTTTCCTCATCTTTGGTAATTATATTCCCCACCATGTCCAACAAAGAACAGAGGTTTTTCTTGGTCCTTCTTTTGATATTAATGTATTTATAAAACCACTTTTTATTATCCTTTACAGAAGTGGCCAGGTTAAGTTCTAACTGAGCTTTCACCACTCTAATTTATGCATAAATCTACATTTGTGATTACGTAGAGAAAAAAACCATGAGATTTTGTAACATTGCCCATGAGTCTCTTATTACAAAAACACATCTAGAATTTATCTTTACATCTAATAGAGCTTAAGAGCTGAATTTTGGTCCTTTCATACACAACTACAAATTTCTGAGTGCAAAATCTAATAGTCTACAGATACAAGATAAGGTGCTACAGCAAGATGCAGCATGAGATTTTCCTGCTGTTTAAACTAGAACAATATAAAAAACCTAAACCAATCAAACAAAAAAGTATGTATCTTAAATTAGGCAGTTTGGAAGTTGGGTGCTTTTAAAATCAAAACCCTTCACAGCAGGGAAGGGTAGGAGAAGGCAGCCATAGAGAAGAAAAGCAATCTGTACCTTGCTCTGTATTCAGGTTTACTCTTAACTATTTTATCAAGGAGGCCTTACAAACTGAATGCCAAGTGGTTAAAAGCTTCACTGACAACCATTTGCACTTTGACTTTGTTGTCACCACCATCACATTTGCTGACAGAGTTCCCCCAGAACTGAGGCTGTTTAAGCAGGCAATTCAGAGCACCTCAAGTTAATTTCCTGCCGTGTTGTCTAGAAAAGCCTATTCTTCTCTAATCACTGAAGGAAGGTAAAAAGTAAAAATAAATAGTGTCCTGAACTCTAATTTGCCCTTAAATTCCATATTCTTGTCAGAGGGTTGAGTGTCTCATAAGATATCCTGTTTAGTACCACTGGCTCAACAGTTGTTACACAGCACAAAAGGATAAGCAGATTTGATAATTTTTTAACATTCATTTGAACTGAGAATCCTGACTGTAAAATTGCATGTAAGATACCTTTGTACAAACTTGTCAGTCAGATGCTCTCAGGACCAATTCTGCTCACACTGACGCTGATCTCAGTGGGACCTTATATCAGCTAGTTCATACAACAGACACTGCAAGTGCTGCATCTGGCCAGCAGGAGCTGCATTTCACAAGACCCATAATTTATATGCTGAGAAAACAGGATTTAACATGACATGAAGGATTAATGTCAATTTTGGATGCACACTTCTCCTCAACAGCTCAGATTAATCCATTTGCAGCCAAAATACTTCTTCCCTCTTTCCATACATCTTACCTCTCCAATCATTTTCACATCTTCACGTCCGTACCAGTCTGGCTCATACACTTCATGGAGAGACTCTGTAAGCTTCTTTGAGGCATCTTGCATTCCTGCAATTAGACAGAAAGAGGAACATGTAAGTGCAAACTACAAGAAATAGTTGCTAAATATCTTTATTTTCAGCCACATGTACCCACTCTGCTGTTCCCTCTGGGAAATTTAGAGAAGAGATACCTGAGCTTGGGGAGAGTGCTGTAAAGGAGATTGTTTTATGAAGAATCTTGTACGGTCACCCAGTAGGTTTAGAAGTTTGTGGAGCCCAGTGCTTTTTTATGCTTGCAGCAGGGTGGTGCCTGCAGAGGATTGTGGTAAGCCAAACAGATCAGTCAGTTTGGGAGCTCTTGCTCCAGCAGAACAGGGATTATAGATGGTTATTACTTCGTAATATACAGAGGAGCTGGCTTAAATGTAAAATAGCTTCGATGATATTATGAGAAAGGGCCTAAATCTACCTTCAGTGAGATCAGTTTGACCCCAATGAATAAAAAACCACCCTCAGTGAGGGCACTGGGGTTTGTATTTTGATACAGCACAAATCCATTAGATGCTGAATATGGTTCTGAATCCAGTGAAACCAAACTCATCTCACCTAAGTTTCTAAGAGTGCAGAATAAGTAATTTTAAAATGACGACTTATTTTTCAACTTCTTTGCAAAATGTGAACAATACTTGAATTTTTCACTTAGCATTAATGTTTTTTAAAAAAGCACTTTTTTTTTCTCTAGTCAGAATCTGTGTGCTATCTTGAAAATATCTCTAAGCATGATCTTCAGATTTAACTGCTCAGGGAGTGAATTTAGGAATAACATCAATATTTTTGTTTTCTGCACAGAAACATTCATGAGTGGAAGAGGAAAATTAATTTGAAACTTGAATGTGTAGAAGAGCAGACTTGATCTGGTCAGTTGGTATTCCACCACGCACGCCCAAAATGCTTGCTGTAAATATGACAGGAAAATAAATGCAGGAATGCACACTTCCTAAGAAGAAAATGGTGGTCTATGGATTGGGTAGGATAGGAAAACAGATACTGAAAAAGCTGAAAGTACATGCCTGTTCTTACTCCTTCAGTACAAAAGAGAGAATGGCATGGGGGAGAACAAGTACAAAGGAAACAGTGGTGTTTAGAGGGTACAAGCTTTCACCCATTAATCAAAAGGTATTGAGCCAAAACAGAATATTTGATCTCTTCAGGGATTGTCTTGGGCATGGCTTTTAATGACAGAGCTCATCTTGGAATATTAGGATAGCACAAGAATTAAGATGTATTTCTTCCTTTACTCCTTCATGGTTAATTCTTAGGATGATGTATCCCCAGCTAAGAAAGTGTTCCTCTGAATAAAAGGGATTTTTTTTTTTTACTTAGAAGGTACCAAATTACAATAAAATACTGATGATCTTCATGTATATTTTCAGGCAGGACTCATCTAAAATCTTTAATGCCACTGCAAATTAATCAACTCAGGAGGTAAGGCAAAACCAACAGAGTATCTCTATGCTTAAGAAGGCTACTTCTCTCCAGTCAGGGTGAACGTACAGACCACGAGGGTTTGTTCATCCCTGCTCACACCTGATCCTTTCTGATACCTGAACTTCTGCCCTTAAGCACTCTGTGTGATAAACCTGAAGCAGAGGCTCCTGCAGCAGGCAGGCTAGCACAGCTGCTAGATAATCCCTGCTGCAGCTTGCACTCAACTCAGTCACAGACAACCTTGGCACCTTTTCCTAGACTTTCTTTCTTACGTACTACAGGATTCCAGCATATATCTGCTTAAGAGAGTAAGTAAAACACACCTAATATGCCATGCTTGAGTAATATCAAAACTGCAGCAACTTTTACACTTTTTTCAGTTCTGAGAACTGGATAATCCTCCATTCCACCATCTTTCTGGAAAGAAACATCAGTCAAATTCAGCTGCAGTGTCAGGCAAGTGGGCAGTAAAGTATTTGGCTTTTGCAGTCAGGGGCTTCAATCTGAAATTTCCAGGCTAGGACCATCCATCCTACTCTCCTCTGACTGCATCTATACCAGGTTTACTGCAATACCAAAAATGAGTGAAGAGGTAAATACCAATCCAGTGAATTCCCATTCTTTTTCATGCCTCTGGACATAAACTTACAGTGTCCAATGATTTTTTATTTGGCTGGTTTTCACACAGAATTATTTCTTACACACTGATACCTTTTATACATTATTCAGCAGTAAATTTAAGAGGATTAGTGTCTTAGTCATAGACTGCAGGCTCTCTCTCTGCTGTTTTTAACTGCTATCACTGAGAAAGATAAATTGTTAAAAGCAAGTCATTAAAGTACTAACAAATGTGAAAAGAATTTTTACTGCTGATGAACAGTTGGAAATTTATATTTAATATCAATTGTTTCATTCAGTACTACTTGTTGGTAATTGGGTCCTTTATTTAATAACTAAAAGTGCCAAAATATTTGAATCACTTAGGAAAAATGTTGCTAAATAATCCAGTTACTGAAGACTGAGCTTCTCAGATTAAATGATCCCTATTTCTGTGGGAAAGAGTCCCTGTCCCTGGAGCCCTCCAGAAATTCTAGAGGCCTCCATGTGATAGGGATCCTGGGGGTGGCAGTGCAGAGACATTCCCATTAAGCACACCAGAGATGGTAGAGGGTAGGCGACTCTTCACCATCATAGTTCCAATGTGGTCAAGCTCCCATGGAGAATGAGACAGACCTGGAACAGCATGTTGGCTGCAGAACTCATATGCTGTGGGGTCTCCTCACTCCCCTGCAGGGTAATTTAGCCTGAATCATGAAGAAATTTACATTTTCTTGATGGGGTGAGACATCTTGTCAGAACAATTAATATTACTTATGTGGTTCTTCAGGGAAATGACCTACCCTGCCATAAGGGTTGTATTTGTTATTGCTAGTAATCCATTAGAGTTTCCACTGGAACCATTAAATCATTTCATAATTCATGAATAAATTTTGCAGAAAGATGATGAATAGTTTTATGGCTTTTAAGAAATTACATGACTGATTTTAAGATTTCTGTGTCTGGAGGATATGTGCAGTTCTGTCAGCCAGACTGACAGCTAGGCAGCAGCACGGCTTACAGACCTCAAAAATCTCCCCTCCCCTTCCTGTAGACCAGTTACTCTTTACCACTACATTAAGCCACCTGAAGGGTATGGTGCTTTCTTTTCCTCATGCAGGACTACTTTTTACCTCTGTCACCTTGCCACCTGCATGAAGATCCAAGTTTATTCTTCCCCATCTGCAGTGGTACTTGCAAAGAGCTTGGGGGTAGAGAATGCATGACTATATATGCAATGCAACACTATATAGTGTTTCTATAACAATTGGCCCATAAAACCATTCAAGTCCCTTACAGCTCTCAAAAGCTTAAAAATAAATCATGAAGTATAAAACCCAGATACATATTGCCAAGGAGACTGGAAGAGACACAAGCCTGAGGCATGAGATGACTAAAACTATGGGGGATAGCACACAGTCTCGTCAGTACAAACACCACTGATACACAGCAGACATTAAACTATCATGCAGGTGAAATAAAATGGCACGTAAAAGCCATTCAGAAGTTCAACAGCTTTATGGCATGGTTCCTCCGAGTCCTTGAATAACCAACAAGAAAGATCAAGGTCCAGCTAAGACAAAGAAGCACCAGTGAACAAGAGAAGTCTAAATACAGCAAAAATTCTTTTAAGAATGTGTGATATTAAACCTCAGTTGTCAAGTATATTGAAATGAAGGGACAGAGGGTTATAGTAAGGCTCAATTGACTGTTCCTTGCTTAAATCCCCACCTGGAGTATTGTGTTTACATCTGGAGTCCACAGCACAAGAAAGACATGGACCTGTTAGAGCAGGTCCAGAGAAGACCACAAAGATGTTCAGAGAAATGGGGAGCCTCTCCTGCCAAGACAGACTGAGAGAGCTGGGATAGTTCAGCCTGGAGATAAAAAGGCTCTGAGGAGACCACCTTTTGGCCTGACAGTACTTAATGGGAGCTTATGAAGAAGAGGGAGAGCAACTTTTTACATGGGTAGACAGTGGTAGGACAGAGGGGAAGGAATGGTTTGAATCAAAAGGAGGAAAGATTTACATTAGATGTTAGGAAGAAATTCTTTACTCAGAGGGTAGTGAGACACTGGGACAGGTAGCCCAAAGAAGTGGATGCCCCATGCTTGGAAGTGTTCAAGGTCAGGTTGGATGGGGCTCTGAGCAACCTGGTCTAGTGAGTGGCATCCCTGACTATGGCAGGGGGATTTGAAATAGATAATCTATAAGGTCCTTTCCAACCCAAACCATTCTATGATTCTATGAAATAGTGCCTGGATTTGTACTTCCTACTTCCAATATCAAGTCACTCAGAAGTCATGCAACAAAATGAAACTTATTACTGAAGTTCAAATCCCAAAACCCTTTAAAATTAACTGCTTCTCTCATACATCCAAGAATATAAGGATGTCAAATGCATTATTTTCCAATAATTCTAATATATGCAATTATATGATTGACCTTTTTTCCTGCAAAATGAGCCCCTGATGACAGCATGACTCCAAGTCTCTGACATTCTTGGCACAAAAATCCCGCTCAAGTGCCTAAACATGGGGGTTTCCATGCTTTTGTGCATAGATCCCCCAAAATCTTTTAATGATAGCAGTCGTTCAAAGAATTGCAACAAAGAGACTGTAGCAGGTGCTTCAGTCATCTAAAATCTGGTCTTTGGCACTACTGACCTACTAATCTTTGGGAAGGCCTCAGACAGAGCTGTGTATTGTGCTCTACTGTCTTGGGTTGTGTGCTCACTCCACAGCACTAATGCGTGACAATATGTGTGCCAAGGACGCCCACTGATGGCTTGTTGACTTTGACATTTTTAAGGCTCTCATGACTGCTTATGACTGGATCTTTTTAAAGACATGTCGATAATAAGGTGCTAGCAAACACTTTTCATTCTGAGTACGAAATTACTTAAATTACTTAAAATTACTTAAAGGCTGCAACAAGAGAAAGATGCTAAACCGAAAAGCATGGCTAAAAAGGCAAAACTTAAACAATGGAAAATTTTACACCAAGATAAACACAAAACTTGGTGCAAAAAGCAGCCCATTAGAGAGTAAAAGAGCAAAAGGACTATGAGTGTAGAGTGCTAGGAAAAGAAGAGAAATATGGAGAAAGAAGATGAAACTGAGGAGTGTTTTTGTCACCAATACAGAAATCAAAGCAGCATGTAAACAGTCAGCTTACGTGACAGATAAGACAGCTAGCCAACAAACAGGATCATCCTGCTGCTTCTGAGTAACCACCTGAAAATGTGTGTGGGGAAGAGTGAAAACTAAGAAAGCAAAATTAGCATTTAATGGCTTCCCCTAAAAAGACTGATGCTATAATTTCCTCTAAGAATAAAAGATATTTGTGCAAATTTGTCTGGTATGGAATTTTCCTTGGGCAGCCCATCCAGAAAAGAATAGATGGACAAAGACAGTAAGCTGCTGCTTTGCTTCCCGTTTTATAATTCCTATCAAAAAGAGCTTTCTTACCTGCCTGAACAGCTGATGAAGTGTTACTATGACAGTGATTTCCAGGGATGTTAATACTTATTTGCAAAATTTTCCCTACTGGACTGGAGCCAGGTTAAAATTATATACACACATACATATATGTATCATATATTTATCTCAAGAACCTACTGTCTCTCAATCAGTCGCCAACTCTTATTCCCTTCCCTTTAGCCTCCAACTCCTCCAAAGAGAAGTGGCATGACAAAGAGAACACTTTGCATACAGTGCTCTGTTGAGTGTGCTGGATTTACAAATGTCTAGCAGGATTTAAATGGCTGTTTACTTATCTCTGATATTTAAGCACTGGCTAGTGAACTTCCACTACTCAGATTTTCAATGTAGTATCAAGAGACATTACATTTGACTTTTAAACTTAAAAAAAATGGATTAAGCAGCCATAAATAGATGAGAAATCCCATTATCTCAGGGAGCGTGGTTTTGGAGAAAGCTCGTCACCCAACTAGTAATAACCTGGAAATGTTACAGTTGTGGAGATCAAGCAATCCCTTGCTTTGCACGAGTTCTTTCATATTCTAGCATTTGCAAAGATGAATAACAAGGTGTGGTGACTCTGTGGGTGCTGAAAATGCATGCAATGTGAGAATCTGGGCAGCGGAGGATGCACACAAAGGACAGTCGAGGATGCAAGACTACACATGAGTTGACACTGAAGGTGCAGAATCCCTAGCATCAGGTTGAAGAGAATCGTACTGGCATTTGTCTTTGTATACTTTAAACAAGTTCACTTGTATCAATTTTTTAAAAAAGTTTGCTTTATGAAAGCAAGATATAAAACTTAAAAATCACCTTTAATGGCTGCTAAATATCCTCTCAGTTCTCTCTGGAGTCTGGAACCCTCTGCCTGAAAAAGAAGAAAAAAAAAGCAGGGAAGTGAAAACACATGTCAGTTATGTTTAATGCCTTGAAACATGCATGCAGTATGTCAAACAACAACTAAAAGCAATTTCAGGAGCTATCTGATTAATAGTGCCACATGTTGCAAGCATGCACAGATTCATGTAAAAAGGAGGCCTGGAAAAGGAGGCTTGGCATGGTGTACTCTCTAGGCTAGAATTTCTGGGTTTATTTCATCAGTCATCTGTACAGGGAAGAACTCCACCCAAGGCAAGACAGGTATATTTTACAGCCAAGGTGCAGTTCAAGTCAGCTGGGCCTATGGCCTAATCTGAAACACAAAGAAGTATAATCAAAAACCGTGAACTTCCACTGGAAACCACTCAAATGAGGCCAGTCTAGACCTGAAGGAAGTTCTACCCTTACACAATTTGTTTACTATATTTGCAAACAACTTCCCAAGTATTCTAACATTTTAACAATATGCAAGCAAATAACTATTAAAATACAGTAACTTTAGTTACGTTGTTTTGCTTGATTACTGCATCTGGCAGTCTACTGTCAAATGTCGACTGTTTCTTCGGCAAATACATCAAAATTATCTTTCTTTCTCTTATACCAACAATGTTTGAAAAACTCAAAACAGAGAAAACACAATGAATTTTGTTACTTTATCTTTGACTGTATCACAAGTTGGACTCCACAGTTCCTAGGATTTGCAAAGAAACCTGTGCTACACATATACTTTATTGCTAAAAAGATGCTGTCCAGGACACCTTCAATAGCCTGAAGATTTTTGAAACTGTCCACATTTACCAGTTTCCAATATCTTTCAAATTATTTATTTAAGCAGTTGGAAACTACAGGAATATCAGCTTGCAGTCACATTTTCTCACATACAGCTACACCATATGGAAAAGTCAGCAGCAAAATATGACTGACTGCTGCAAAATGTGACTGACTGCTTTGGAGTTTGTCTCATATTTTCCATGTGAAAATCAGAATCTAAAGGGTGCATGTGAATAAAGTGAATACTTTAGAAGGCAGAAGACATAAGCTGTTACAACTCCACTTAACACAAAGGACTTCTGTCAGTAAAGGATTTGCCGTCAGCAACTTAAATGTTCAGAGCATTCAGATACAGAGGATCATAAGAAATTCGGGCTGATAGGGGCTATCTGATGCTTAAAATCGATCATACCTGCAGCCATGTTAAATGCAAACTGTGGTTCTGAAAAAATACTTTTCTCACCAGTGCACACAATACAATGCAGATTACACCCACCAAACTCACTTCTCTCAGCTTCCTGAAGGGAACTGTAGGCCTTTAGAATGGGATCAGCAACAGCCCCCACCCCCATCCCACCAATTGCAGTGCACTATAAGAAGAGAGCAACTGTTTAACGTCCAGGAAATATTAAAGAAGTTGGAAGGTAAAAATGCCTGAGTGGGCCTAGAAGGCGGACTGAATTCACTTTATGGATTCAGCAAACAGAAGCTTGCTTTTACACTAATTTGATCTGAAACAAGTCACCTCCAGCTCTCAAATCCATTAATTGACTAAATTCTGAGCACAGGGGTAGACCCACCAGGGTGGTATCTGAAAAACTTCTGGCTAACAGCAAGTGTGAAGGAGCAGCCAGCCCACCAACCTTTTTCTGGTTTGGGACCATATTCAATGCTCCAAGGAAAGCCAACCTCTTCCCCTGCTTTGGAATCAGAGCTGCATATCAAAACAAGGGCCAGGCAGGTTGGGTATCAGTGCATTAAATCTCAGATTTGACTACTTACAGAACAACAGAAAGTTCTGGAGTAGTAGCTTGATGTTGTGTTCTTTAAGAAAATATTATGCATACATTTTAATACTGTTTAGCAAGAAGTACTACCCTAAAGCATCATTACAACACATTATTTCAGGCTGCATAACACAGCAGAAGCTAACTGTGCTTATTCTGTAGCTAATTCTGTGCTTGAATGGTAGGCAGGGGATTGACAGAAGTTGTCTGCTTTCCATAGACCAAGGCATTAAGTGATCAGTGCTTCCACAGAGGAAAGGAGATTGTACCCAGGAGCAAATTTCTTGATCTCATGTCTGAAGAGGAGGATCAGCAAATATTTGGCAGAAACTGGAGGGAAGTTCCCCTTTTATGCACGCCAGTCTCCTCCTGGGAGGATCCCTAGTACTGTGAGAAGTCACATGAAGGCACAGAAGTTATCTTTCCATTTCATACCTTCTTTGGCCTGAGCTCTTGTAAAAATGGAAGGTACAGCAACTTGGTTCTTTGTCATGGTCCAGCTGAACAGGTGACCATATAGTAACAACTTTTGGTTATGACAAAATCTATGGTGTTCTGGGAGCAGCAAACTGCAGTTAGAAGGCTGAGAGCCTTCTCAGCTTATTTCATGTCTAGTTTTACTCACACACATGATGTTTTGTCACTAGGACTAAGCAGCACACAACAAATGTCAGGGAAACATACTGCTCAAACACTATGTTTATAACTATACTGCTGTGCAATTTCACAACTCCTACCCTAAACCGCTATTAGATCTATTGTGCTTGGCTAGCATTGTGCGTCATCGCAACTGCTTTTCAGGGAAATGTGTAAGAAAAAGTCGAAGCAGTAAAACATGATACAAATATTTTGCCATATGTGCTGTTATGAGTTCTGACACTTCATTCAAAAGAATAATTTTAATATGCATCTCCCTCAATCTAGGTTATTAACAGGCCACAAACACCTGAAATATCTAAGCATGATAGAGTCATATGACTTTTCCCTCATTATCAATTTTTGTGTGATGTGACACTCAAAAATCCATGAGCAAGGGCCAGCTCCTACTGAATTTGAGAGGTAATCTCTCTCTAACAACAAAATTAGACCTTTCTAAAAATACCAGAAACAAAAATTAGCATAAAAATCCCTCAGCCCTGTGAATTCTGAAAAATGTGCCGCTGGTCTACACATTTTCTATAGTAAAATCATTATTAGTGAAGACAGATATACTTTTGTCACCTAACAGACTAATTAAAATTCATAAGATGAAAATACTGCATTGCTGACTATGCATATCTTGCAAACTGTTACATACAGGTTTTAAAAAGTACTTTTTAAAAGATTGTCACGTATTTAATGTTATCCCTTTACAGTGTTTACTGGTACACTCCTACTTTCTGGTCTATCAAATGAAAACACCTGGTGGCTCTGAAACCACTGTTCCAAGTATCTTCATTAAAGCCATGAATTTTCTTAAATGAGATGCAGCTTCTTGAGGGAGAATGAAAGGTAGGTGTCCTTTCGCCAATGTTGTATTCCTCTGTAAAGAAATTTCCCAAGACAGCACCGATGGTTTCTTTGTAATTTCATAATTTCTTCCATTTGTTCTACTTAAGTCAGCAAAATGAGTCAGAGTTTCATAAGACGTAAGAAACTCTAGAGGAAAGTCTCAATAGCAAATTTCTCACAACCAGTTTGTTTGATAACAATGATGCCTTTTCCTGGTCTTAAAATTAAGAGAGCTGAACACAGTTAAGAGGGGGAAAGGGTTTTTACCTCGGTATTTATTTGAGGATCCTTAGGTGCGATNCGCATGTTCTACCAGACTCCAGCACCAAAAATCAGTGCTCTTAGCTCACCTGATCAAACTCCATACGCAAATTACCAAAAATCTATTACATAATCCTGCTTAACTTTACAGAAGAGCAAGGGAGGCATTCCAACAACCCAAACCAACATCCATCTTTGGGAAAGTCGACACAGCTCTTCACAGTAATGTCCCAAATAATAGTCTGTTGCTTTGAACAACATAACCTATCACATTTCTACTCTCTGGTCTCATTATATGGTCAGTATTATACAGCTGGTAAAGACACATGCACTCAGTGAGATAAGAAGGTTCAGTGTTTCAGGATTTAGCAATCTACAGCCACATACATACCCTGACGGCAGCACTAGGCCTTTTCAGTACTACTGATTCTTGGGTATCTTAGTTTTGGTTTTCTTTTCAATTCGTAGCATTTAGGCATATCTTAGCACTGGATTTAAGAAAAAGAGAGTCACAGCACTGTCGGCTGTGAGACTGATGAGACCTAAAAAAAGTTAACGATGAAAACTAAAACCCCATAGTTTCCGTCTAATCAGCTTTCGCTTCCTGATGGATTAGAAAAACTGTTGCATCCACTCAGAAATTAAAGACCACCCTGCCTCCAGATAAGTTGTAATTGGATGACCTATTTTACAGGAATCATTAATTTACAGCTGTGCAGTCAGAACAGAAGAGTTTGATTTTTCTATCATGTCACATACAGGATGTAAACACAATATATCTTTCCAGGAAAGGTCAGCACATGAATGACATACAAAATCCAAATATATCACTCCAATAAGAGCACTGAAAATACTGAACCTGAAGCACAGGGTAATTACTAACAAATAATAACAAAATGATAATGATAATAATAATAACATCAACAATAATTAAAAATGGCAATTATTAATGCAGCTCTAATTAATATTGGAATTTTGTCATTTCATTGCATCAGAGAAAGAGCTGAAAAGAAAACATTTTCTGTATCACCTGGGAGACATTCTACTTTGTAATGTGCTGTTACTCATCACAGTGTAGAGCAGTGCTGTCTCTTTGTTCATAAACACTTTAGGTACTATTTACTGCTAGGTCTTTTACAGAACTCTGTGGTATGAATGAAAATAACTATTACATTATGAGAAGCTTAACAAAATATGAGGCTACTTGGAAAAATCTGTAATTCAATATGAAATCTATCTGCTTGCCAGAGTACACTATTTTACCATTTATCAGGTTCCTTATAGTCCCTAGAATTGTCTCCCAAATTTTGGAATAATTTTCTTAAATAAGTGGATTTCCTTTTTTTCTTTCTAAGCTATAAGAGATTTGGGGTTTGAAATATTTGTCTAGTGCATCACTTGAAAAAATTGGGTTTGCAATCTTTGGAAACACAGAGGTTTCAGGTATAACAGTATCTTCCAAGAGAGCACCAAATTTGTGGGGAAGCCACTAAGAAGGCTCAAAAGTAAGAATTTCGTTGTTCTAGTTATTAAGTAGCATGTTGAATTGAACTAAACGGCACAAAATGCAACAGGTTTCTCAGATGATTTAGACTAATCAAAAAAAGCCCCAAACCAACTCTAAAGGCAAGAACCATAGAGCTCTGCCTTGTGTTAGTAGTGACTCCCAGTAGGCAGGTGAGAAAGCTCTGTGCCTGCAGAGACACTAAACCAACCCTTTTACTGAACCACTGGTTTCTATTTCAGAGGAGGACTGAACAGAAAAATATGTGGCACTCAACTTAAGTGAAATTCCAACCTTGCCTCACAACTAAACCTCCCCCTCCCAAAGCATTCTACCTTCACAGTTACTACATCATCCTTTAAGTATACTCATGTCCTCAAAGTAGGGCCCAGAATAATGGTTTTAATGAAATTTGGGGTCTGCAGAGGAAGCAAGAATCTACAAGTCTATGTCTAAAAGTAATCTATACATACTTCATGTCAAGCTAGACTTTTTGAACATCTACTTATGCTTCTCTTTATGCCTATAGCTGCATACCCATAGCTACATTTGTAAATAACATACATAAACTATGTATTAACAGATCAGGTAGAAAACTGTCCAGAACTGTTTGTTGTGAACTGCATCACGTTCAATCCATGTGTTAAATCTCTGAGCTGGGCTATGTCAACTATCCCCACAGCCAGTTATTCCAAAGGGCTCTTGAAGAAACAGGTCTCCTTTTAAAATAGTCAGAAATAACTCTGAACATTCAACTGCACTGGGGAGAAAACAATTAGTACAGTTACTGAAGCTGCAGGGGCATAATAGGCAGAGGCATAATTATATCCAAGGGGCAGTCAAAACTCGCACAGTGTGACAATGGTTTGGTCTCTGGATTTGGAGCAATCAATGGTCAGAATCACAAAGAAAAACATTTCATCAGCTGCTCTATCTTTTTTAGTGAGGAATCAGTTGCAATGCATCTGGGCTGTCCATGCAGAGATAATTTTGTAGCATAAAACAGAGGGCCTCACCTTCCTGGATATCTTGCCTGATTGGAAATTAATGAGGTTGAGATGAGATTTAATGGGACACTATACTTGCTTTTATTTTGGGAAAAATGACCCTTAAGACCTAAGATAGTTATTAAACACACATTTCAGGATGGAGTGGAATCAGCAGAGAAATCCCTCCCATGGTCTCAAAACACATTGTACATTTGTATAGATTTGTATATATATTTGAATATATACATTGTATAGAGTGTATTTGGCTTGGGATCATCCAGTATCTGAAGTACACTTCGGGATTACCCCGCATGCTTGTCAGACTCAGTCCCCCTGAATGCAAACACTTGTTGGCTCACAGAAAAAAGCTCCCTTCCACTAGTCTAGATTGTGTTTTTTCTGTGTCTGGTTTACTTTAGAATATCTACCAGAGACACTTGGTATCACTTTTATTTAGCAAAGGAGTCTTGTACGGGCAGAACTGTATTGAATATATAATAGTTGCAGCTTAACAAGTACCACGAATCCCCTGCAGCTTAGTATGAGGTTCTGTGGACAACTAAGAAAATCTGAGTATCAGCTAAGGAGAAATAGTGTCACCCCTTCAGAGTAATTTTAAAGTTCACACTTTTTGTTAACTGCCTTGATTATTTTATCCATCTCAAGACCATGTACAAGACCCATAAAATGAGGGGAGCCTAAAAGGGCATAAGATAGGTTTAAAGATGGTCATATAGATATATGAGATACTTACCAATTCCTAGAGAAAATAAGATTTTGCAAACCACAGATTGAATTTCATATTATTTGTAATACATATTGAAGCTCCCTTTCTTAATCATGTCCTTCATCCAGCTCTAGATTAAGATACCTATCACGGTCTACGTGAGTTGGGTGTCTCTCCTTGTCATAGAGCCAATGTGGACCCCTTAAGAGCAACCTGTGGAGTCAGGAGAGCAATTAAGAATGTCTGGTATATAAAACCATTCACTCAGTATCGTTATCTAGTGCTGTTTGTGATACATCCAGAAACTGCAAACACAACTGCTCCTTAGAGACCTACCAGCTTTGCTGAACAGCAGCTGGAAGCCAGGGCGGATACACTAGGGCCTTGCAAGTGGCAACAGACGCCAACATTTAGACAACTAACTCAGAACCCCCACAACAGTTGGTGGGGTTGTACCAGGAACCACAGGTGACCCCAGTGGAGGCTATGCCCTCACTGATGGGTGCCATCCTGCAGGGTCTGAGACAGGTGGGCAGAGACAGGGACTGGTAAGAAGTTTCACTGACAACCTGCAACCTCATGAGGGTTCGAATCAGGTCCAGGGTTTGTCAGAGATATCCAGATGGGAGCAGCAGGAGATGCAGCTGAAACATGGTTCCCCAGGCATGGGAATGAGTCTATAGTGTAACTTATTCCAAGGGCTGAGCTAAAATGGGACTCCTGGGTCCATGTAGAGGATTAGGGGACCCAGATAGGGCTGATCAGAGACATTAAGGCCCACAGATGTCCCTGGGAAACTGACAGGTTTTTGCCTTGCTCTCCAGACCCTGCTGCCCGGTTCAGCACAAGCATCAGGAACACCTATCTCCTGAAAACCCAGACACCCATGTTCAAGCGTTGCAGTCTGGAGCTGGATCACTCTCTAGGCACAGGGCTGAGCTGCCAAAACACATGTGTCTGTTGCAGTTGGAGATGCCACATGGTACTCAAGACAGCAGGTATTATACACGGCTGTGGTCAAAGCCATATTGCCTTTTTCTAGAGCAATGTCTGCAGGCCAGGTGGGACATTGTGAGGCACATCTGGTGCCTGTGTGTAGGTGGTGAATCTCATCTTGGGTATCTTAATTCATGAATAGGTTTTAAAAAATCAGTGGCTCAGCTGATGAAAAAAGAGCACTTCAAAAAATGTTAACTGTCTAACAAAACCAACTTTTAAACAATGTCACGACACAACTGTAAGGCAGCCAGAGCATGCTTGTGTGAAAGAAGATTTGGACAGGATAAGCCTTTTCAGGAACCATAACAATTACACCCAGTGAACAGCTCTTACTACGAGGTGCACACTAAGTAAAACAGTCCACAGAAACAGGTTCTGATCACTCAGCAACAGTAAAAAAAGGCTCTTCGTTTTCACCTAATTCTACAAACTAGCAACAACAGCATTTGGCCTTTTGCTGTTTTTCTGACAACGTGCTGTGGGAAGCTGCTTTTGTAGTAGCAACTGTTATATCTCCTGTGTGTACATATACAGTACATAATGTTTATGGGTTTAAGCGCAAAATATATTTTAACTGTAGTCTGTAAAGTAAAAGAATTCTCATAACTACATGTAGAAAAATAAAGAGAGGTAAATATGCATATACATGAAATAGAATATTGCTCTCTTAGAACAATAAAGTGTGACTTTTAATGACTGTGAGCCATTAAAATATACATGGGGATAAAGGTAATTGCTACTGTACATCCTGTAAAAAAAAAAAGAACATGTAGGATGGAATTGCTTGAAAAACAGAATACAGATGGAATTTCTGGTAAATCCTCAATGGCCTTTGATGATAATTTCACAGTTGAGAGAATTATGCAGAAAATCTCTTTTTTTTTTTCCCTCAGTCTGAACTTCAGAGTCGATTAAGAGGCTGAGCATATTCACAATTAGCTGTGCAGAGATAAATGTTTAAATCTCAAGAAATTTCTTGCAATGCAATGAAAATCTGTGTCATACTGTCATATATGAGTTTATACATTTTGTTTGTTCCACAAGCTTTGATTTAGAGTGGCAATTTTCAGTTTACAACTTAAGTGGAAGATGAAAAACAGCTGTATTCATTGTTTAAAATCTAAATGTTTTTACTGTTGGCATCAGCTGCAGGAGCTTAATGGTTTTGATAGAGAAAGTCCTGAGGCTCTGCAAAGCAACTGTGCTCTGGACACGTGATGACTCAGTTTCTCCATGGTGATTCATCTGGGTAATTCAGCTCCAGGTTGTCAAGTCCAGAAGAGGCTCTTATCCAACTGTGTTCAGAAAGAGATGGGAATGGATGACTGGGAAATCTAAATGACCTTTTCCTCCAGATAGCTCTGCTGCATGTGTCCTTACACATAGCCTTCTTCTGAGTTTGGTACAAGCCCACCATCTGATCTGCTATTCAGGCAAAGATTTCAGGTTTTCAATTTTCTGTTTCCTGGATAATGAGCACTATGCTCTTTCCTTTATCCTTTCAGTGGGCTGAACTGGGAGTCCTCATTTATTATCTTTGGAGAGTAGTAATAAAAAGATCATTCTGTACTTAATGTTAGTTGACCTCTTAAGTGTTGCAGGCTCAGTAGTGCAGGGAAATAAGATAAATAGACCATTTTCACAGCTTTCAGCTTACCAGGACCCCCAGAGCACACAAAGCACCAGCTGCAACAGAGAACTTGCAAAGAGACATAGAACTGAAGTGATAGTGTTCCTCAGAATGAACTGTGGGTAGGTGAGGTGGCCAGGGAACAGACAAATCATTGCTAAGTGAGACTGCAAGAAACAAAGTAAAGCTTGGACCTCCTCTCAGACTCCTCTGCCATGGCCTTGTTAGGTCAGTGACCACCACGGAGACAAATAATCTTGGAGGGAACCAAAAAATATGGGACAGCCTCTAGCAGGGGTGGTTCTTCTTGCAAGCCTCCCGAATGGCCCACATCAACAGTTTGGTGAACCTCAGCACAGGGATAAATCCACCAGACTGCCTTTTTATGCTTTAATATCTAGAATTTGACTTTTCTTTATCTAAAGCCTCTAGAGTTGCAGAATGAACTTGAAAGCAGGGCTGAATGTAAGCCAAGAAGTTTGCTTTGGCTGCTTGAGTTCACAGAAGTCAGCAGTTCTGCACAGCGTTAATCAGTAAGAGTGATAATTCAGATGCACATTGTAATGCTTCATACCTTTGCATTGCTAATAAATTGTAGATCAAAGCATGGACAAAACTTAGAAAATTTAAACTATTTATATGCTTCTTATTGGTGAACATGGCAGAAGCAGTGCTTTTGCAGCATTTTTTCCCTCATATTTGAAGAATTGAGCACAACAGAAAGCACAGTAAGCACATGTGACTGGTTCAGTAAATATACAGTCTCTCTCATTTGGTGTGTCAGTGGACCTAGCCTAATCTGCATGTCACTGTCATGACAGCTGTAGTAGTTGCCTTTGCAGTCACTCCTCCCTACCCAACTCCCTCTCTGGTCCCAAGTCAAATTCTCATTTAGGATTTAGCATCATGCAGTTCCTGCAGAGTCCTTTACTGTTTATTACTGTCTCTATGTATATCAAAGAACGAGGAAATAAAAAGAAAGTAATGCTAAATTCCTCCTTAGCCCTAAGCAAGATTTTCAGCTTAAAATCACCATTACAGAAAATTCTTGGTAAAGACAGAAAAACCCAATACTTGAGACATCATTTTGCTTAAAAGGATTTTTTTCTCTTTCCCCTCCTTTTTGTTTTAGAATTTTGAACTAAAAGAAAAAAGTAACACAAATTCTGTTTCTTCATGGGGATACTCCATTTGCTCCTACACTGAAGAAACCCCTCAGAGATGTACTTTACTTCACCAAACACAGTTACTAGCTGTGCAAACAGCTGGGATACGGACGACAAGTATAAGCAACAGCATCAGATAATCAAGAAGTCAAGTCAAGAAGACTTGGAAAAGTGGAAGGGCAAGAAAAGGGAAAATATAACATCTCTGCAGGGTTTCAATGTTTCTATTAAATCCCACCATCTTCCTGACCTCAAGAAATTTGGGGAAGGAACTACCATTCTCAGAGTTTCTTTTACTCCCCATTATTTTTCTCTTTGGTGAAAAGCTCTTGAAACCTCCCTCTCTTCTACACCAAGAGAGGAAAATAAAGGCTAAGTGACAATAAGATGCAGAAGAGTTAATAAGCATTCTAGCAGTCAGGATGCAGGGTTTGTGTTTACACGGAAAGGAGAAAAGTGCATTTGGTATAATAGGACTGATTCAGAGCAGAAACTGCAAACACTGACATGAGCCAAATTTTACATTGTGTAAAATGTGTGGGAGTAGTTCTCACTCTCCAGTGCCTTTCTATAGGAGCTCTAAATAACAGCTCACAAAGACGACAGATACGTCAGTTCATACTTACGTAACAAGATTATTTTCTTGGTGGTACTACCACAGTTCGTGGTTGACATTAATTTTTACTAGAAAGGTACTATATAATAAGTTGCAATTCACCACCTCAGAGCCAGAAAGTCTGTCCAACAAAGCAACAAATAATTGAGGTTAGAATTTAGGATTGCATTGAGGGTAGATTATAAACTCCTTGGAGCATCTTTGCTTTCCTGTGTTGTGTTTATAACACTAAGAGTAACTGAGGACTGCTTCCTAGTTATGCTTCATCAGCACTGCCACCACACACCCCAGCAACCACAGGGAGCTTTACAACACATGTGAAGTCTGAAACTATTAATCTACTCACTCTTATAAAACCAGTATTATTATATAGCACTGATGAAAGTAATCCACAAAATGAAACCAAGGAAATACTTCTCTTCACTGTAAGAAGGCGACCACTAAGCTGCATTTAGTTGCAGTTCGGTTCTGTTCTCAATTACTGGTGAAAATGTACTGTCACTCTGATCTCAAGTGGTTCAAGCATGGTCATGTTACATATGACTACAAATATCCTTTTATTTTCAGCCCATATTTTAGCCCTCTGCAAGCACAAATGCAACTGTTATCTCTGCTTGAAAATTGCAGAACAAAATCTCGTACCCACCAAAAAAAGAAGTCTTACCTGTTCCCCTGCAACACCTTCTTCAAAATCAGCAAGTTAAATATACTGCATTCTTAAGACACAATTACAGAAACTGAAAAAGTAACTGACCTCTTGCCGTTTGAAATTTTGAACATATTCTTCAAACTGTTCATCTTTAGTTTCATCTGCTTTTCCTAGTTTTTGAAGTACCTATAGTGAAAGGAAAAATGAATAATTTAATACTTATGACACAAACCAAAACCACTGCTATTTTCAACACTTCTGTTCTTGCAGTTAGGCATAAACAGCATGTTACTTTTGGGGGTGTTTCGTGCTCTACAATTTCCAAAATTCATACAAGAAACTATTTTGTCAAAACAAAAAAAGGATAAAAGCAGGAGTGTAGGGTGTGTGTGTGTCTGTGCGTGTGTGTGTATGTGTGTGGAAATACACTTCCAAGTATGGAACACCTTGGGAGAATGTTGCTTGGGGTTTTTTAGTGAAGCAACTTTTCTCTTAGCAAATTCTCCCATGGTTTCAAAGCAAGAAGGAATGAGAGAATTTTGCTGGCACTACAAATTGTCCCTCGGTTCAGACAAAGAAAGAAAAAAAACCTCATTAGGTTTTTCTTCTCATTGTATCGAACAGTATTAACATTATTCTTATCTGCATGATTTTCAACATAAAGTCATAAAAATGAAAGAACTGTGAGGCTGATGCTTATTTAAAACTTGGTGTTCATTTTGCTCCCCTCATTAATTCATAAGGAAATTGTCATCCACTAGATAATAAGTATGCTACAATAATTCAGCAATAAGGGCTATTCAATCAGCAATCTCAAAAGTAATTTGACACAGCTACACTTTATGCTGTATTTAACCACAATAAATGCATTCTATTGTTAAATCCCATTGCTATCCATTAATTATAATGCTGAAAACTTAAACATAGCTGCAAACAGGCTTCACCCTGCTTGTAAAGTAATCCCCAAATCTTTATAGAGTACTTGCTTGAGGGAATGAACCATCCCAGACTGATGTTTAGATTGCTCTCCCATTACAAATTGACCAAACTACCTGTTTGCACCGTTAATAACAAAACAAAACAAATTAAACCAAAACCAAAACAAAACCCAGACGCCCCACAAAACTGAAACATAGCAATTAGCAGATACTATGAATAAACATATAAACATTACCACCTATTCTTCTCAAAACAAAGAATGTACAGCTCCAGTACTACCATATTCTGTCTCAGTCCACCTTCCTCTCCCAAGCCCAGCCAGTCTCACAGCACAAAATCAGGCTGCATAAAGGGGTGGTGAGCATTGCTACTGGGGAAACCAGAGGTCAAGATGATCATGAAGGTGACGCAACACTACCTGTGGACATGGCATGTGAAAGGAAGTTTTGACATAATTACAGCAGAAAGACAGAAAGAATGATGTCAGAGAAGAAAAAGAGAGATAGACTAGCCTTTTGCTGCCAATAGCTGTTCATTTTCTGGCATATGCGGACATTTTCAGTTGCTTTTAAGACAGCTAACCAGTCCCAAAACCCTCATTCACTCTCATCACCAACCTCTTCATAAAATATTAGTAAGTATCCCAGAGAATTTTACAGACAAATCATTTAATTTAACATTTTGAATAGTCACAGGCCTTCACATTGCTCCTTGTCACCAATGAGCCGAACAGTCTGCCCCCAACTATGGCATGGCTTTGATCAGCAACGGGGGATTTCCGAAAATCCAAAACTTCCTTTTCAAAGAGGTGGCTGCCAGGTAATGGCAATACATTCAAACTACATTTGAAGCAAGGAGCATGTTAACTATAGTATGAGCATAGATATTCATAATATAGATAGAAACTACAGCATCAAAAGTTGTCATGATAGACTCTTAGCATCAAAAGTTGTCATAACAGAGTCTTTTTTCCACATCAGTGGCACACATCCACATTTTCAAATGTGCACTCAGGCCCAATATTGCAAGGCTCAGAAGGGAACAACCTCCCATAGCACCTACTTCCTATGGTTTGGGGTTTTTTTATCCTATCTCCAACTTTCTAGTTCTATACAGATATTTAGCTGAACTAAGGTGCAGTTGTTATAATCTAGCCTCTACAAACACCAACCCTAATCTTAATCAGATCATTTATAAAATAGTTTCTCAATTTTCCCAATCCAAATCAGAACTATAAATAGGTCATATGGTTGGATATAAAAGTTCCAAGCCAGAGGCTCAGCATTAGCTAAAGAAACTTACCCTCATGGTCCTGCAGCTCATGCAATGTACACAGATAACTGGGGTTCACTTAGTCTTTTGCTAAAAGCAATCCTAATCCCATCCCCACAATTCCACATAGAGACCATGGAGCAGACTGGGGCTAAAATAAACTATTCCTCACACATTCTTTTAGATCCCACTCATATAACTCCATGGACTACTGAATGTGTAGCTCAGCCTTTTACAACCAACCTAATTGCATTCATGAGTTTACCACTGGTAGTCTAACCAGAAAAGTGGCTAGGCTGGCAGTCATAGAAATTGACCCACCTTTCAGCACTTGTTTGTGCACTTCTGTCTCGAAGTGGAAGTCTCTTGTCAACAGAAGTCTATAGTTTATAGTTTATTTTTGCTCAGTTAGATCAGCACCTATAGGGTGTTTTTGGGGTAGGGTTAAAGCCAGATGAAGGCTTGTCTGCCCTACATATGGGTTACTCTAACTCCACCACCCCCACCTCATGGACAGGCTGAAATAAATTTTAAACATACTGTTCCATCTTGTTCTGTGGAATACGTGGGTTAAAGTCAGGGTTTTGTCTATGGCTAGGGTTAGGAAAAGGCAAGTAGCACTAGTTTTAGAACAAGAAAATAGACTTGAAACACACAGGTTATTGGAAAGCATCTGATGGCTCTTGATGATAAAATGAAGGCTGTGCTCTGGAGCAGCAAGTGCCTAACCTCCCCCTTAAGCCTCACAGATTGACCACCCTTCTAGATAAGGATTAACTTTAGTAACAGGAATAGCTCAGTTTATTGGTGGCCCATGAGGACAGGAGACGGGTAGATGGATTGTGTTTCACAGAAGCCTTGGAGGGCTCTACAAAGCTCTAAAGAAAGGAAATCTGGACTGATAAGTGGCTAATATTTTATTTTAGGTCCATGTGGTAAGTAATCCATATTATGGATTTGAATTCAGGTTATTAGAAAACAAAAAAAACCCCAGAGGAATCAAAGATCTTGAACATTCGGTGGCCTGTAGGGCTTGAATGAGTCCAGAAGTTAGTGAAGGCAAGTGGCTAGCATTCTTTGTTCTTAGCATACCCATACAGAGAAATAACATTTGACGTTAAGTTTGAGAATATCTATCAATGTGTATGAACAGTCTGTATCATTTACAATAAAATAAATCTTAAAAATTAAAGAAAGGGACTGAATCTCAATAAATGTTCTATACGCAAGGTTTTTGCAATCTTCTGAAGATTGTATAAAATAGTTGATGAACATGTTCACCCTATTAAAATAAAACAGGATAAACCTACCTCATTTCATATAATTAAACTAAATAAAATACCACTAAGCTTCCTCTTAAAATGACATTAAAAAATTAAAAAAAAAAAGTATCTCAAAATGAGTATCATTGTTGATCCAGCATGTTGCTAAGAATATATGAACTAAATTGTTAAGTCCAATTAGCACTGAGAATGAAGTAAAAGCTAAATTTAATGCAATCGTAAACTTAGACACTGTCAAATAAATACATGTAGAGAGGAATTGTCAGGCAATGTGGTACTGACATAACATATGGCAGATTCTACACTAACACACAAAATTTGTGTAAGAATATTAATCACGTCTGATATGATCTATAAATGTCATCAAGAATATTTCCATTTGGAGGTGCTGCATCTTCAATAAAACTTTCAGATCACGTATGATTAAACATTACCCCCTTCAGTCTTCTAAGTGCCTTTATTTACCATATAATACATTGAGTTTTATGAGGATCTTGAGTTCAAATGAGCAATTTTAGAATGATTGTAATGTGAATGTTTTAAGTGCCTGGAACATACTGAAGAAACTAATATAGTAAAATAAACTCCAGATTAGCTTGAAAAAGCTTGATTACACTGAAAACTCTCGTCTTGAGGCAAGAATGACCGTGTTATACCAGCTGCTGAGACTACCACCCTGACAGGCCTAGCCATCCTCTCCTAAAAATGTTTTTAAGACTATGGCAATTCAAGGAAAAAAAAAATTTAAAAAACCCCAAACAACCCTGAAACTGATTCTCTGGTGTAAGCTGAGGCCACCCAGGAGCTGTCTCAAGGGCAGCTCAGCTTCCTGCAGAGCAGCAGCAGGGTGGACAGGAGCTGACCTCATCAGACATCCCAACATGCATCATCCCAGTCACACATCAGTATTCTTAAAGAACAACCAACATGTTCAAAACCACTCAGGGCAGGACGATATGACTGTTCAGACAGGGCTACCCAGGAGAAGACTTCATCAGAAACTGACAGGACCGTTAAAATACTGAAAACATTAAGCTAATCTAATCTGCCAAAAGTAGCACAATTTAGGGTATAACAGAATAACCCCAGTGTGAAAAGCAAGACGAACACTTATGAGAGTTCAAAACCATTGCCATGGACCCCCTGTCCAAAATTTTTTGAGAACAGTAAAGTGCTCTGGATCTCAAGAAATGCAAACTCATGGATCTATAACACTGTTCCACAATACTTTTGCAACACCATTCTACAACATTTTTTTTTTTTTACCTAATACCATACTCTTCTACAACCTGTAAAAGAATTACTAGGGCTGCAGGACTCATATGTGCAGTTTTCCAAAGGAGTTTCAAGATTGTACTTCTGGGCAGAAACTGGTTAAAATGAAAACCAATCATGCAGGAGAAATCATTTTAGAGCTACCCTTGTGCAAAACATCATATGGATATCAGCAAATGCTCACAAAATTTAAAGAAGTATTTGGCCAATACAAAATAGAAGCTTTGAAAGAAGCCTCTTATGATACAAAGCAATGCTTATCTGAGATTAAAAAAAAGAGAAGCACAGTGGGTTAAGTTCGAAGTAAGCATGGCTATATTTTAACTTAATCATGTAGTAGTATATGCCAACTCAAAAAGCAAACATACCCCAAGCTTACCAGAGCCTGATAGTAATTCCAGACAGACCAAAAACTCCACCCCACCAATCATCCTGCCCCAAACCAACCATCTCCCCCCACCAAAAAAACCCTCTCAAGCACCTCCATGTTTAAAAAGACAACTTTTTTCATCTGATGGGATGCTATACAAAGTGTCCAATTCCATAAAACCATAAAAAAGTGTCAAAGTAGAAAACTTATGCATGGTCCGTGATACCCAGCTGGTATTTGAGAAGCGTAGGAGCAAAGTTTAAGAAATCCTGTTTGTTCCAGAAATAAAAGCTAGCTAGAAAGATAACATATTAAAGTATAAACCCTGGTATAGAATTAATTTCAAAACTTATATACTGATTCTCATTCAAGCATGACAGCAGGTTGTTAGCACAAGAAACAGAATACTCAAGAGTCATTGAAGCCACACAAGATTCCCACCTCCTCACAGTTAGCACATGCGTTGCTGAAGTGAAAACTTCAAGAGGGAGAATCATTACAAGGATGCTGCTCAGTTGTTCTGCTGCAAAGAGGGGCAGGGAGAGACAGTGCAGTGGATTACAGATATGTAAGTATAAAGCTTATGAACCTATTTGTTTAGTCCTGCTAACAGAAAGTCTCCTCTCCAAAGAGGTAACATTCATATGTAACTACTCAGGATCTAGTTGGGTGGCATTTAATAACAAAACCAATCTTTTCCTGTCATGATGTCAAAGTCTACAGTCTTCTGCCTCCGTTTCACTTCAGCACTGAAATCTCAAAGTATGGTCAGAAAAAGAAGATGGGCAATGAAATATTTTTCAGTATTGTTACACTGTAGGATTAAAAATTAGATGGATTTTCATAACTAGAAAAATAATAAATGTAAGATTTTTTGAAAACCTGTTAATTTTTTCTCTAGTTCTGAACACACCCAGTAAGTATAAATTACCATTTTATGACAGAGTTAAGATTCCTGTGTCTGAAATAGCATAGTGTATTGCTCAGTTTCAGTTCTGCTATGAATATTTTGATCTCAGCATAGCTCTAATGCAACAGGCTCAATCTCTTCTCCTCTCTAAGTGGTTGACTGAATTTCATACTCTCCATGCTATACAGTCATACGCTTTCCAAGAAGTCAGCCTTGCCCTTGCACTCCTGCTGCTATTTCACCATTGCGTTCCTGCAAAAACACCAGCTGACAGTGACAAATGTTTGCTGAAGCCTCTGTTCTCATTAATATCTGTGACTGCTAGAAAAGCTGTCAGCAGTGAAGCCTTCTAACTTTCCCAGCACTTCTGTGAGATTTCTCTCTTTCTTTCTTTTCCCAAGCAAAACTATTATAAACAATTCTGGGAGTTTTTGTAAATTAATTAAGTTTTGTGCAGCTGCAGTTTGTTATCATTCTTGCTTAGAAAAATATTTTAGAATAGGTGTTGGCAGAAGTAACCAATGAATTTGGTAGGTGGCTGACCAGAGGTCCAATAGCCTCTTGACATTTCTGTAAACTTCAAACAAGTTAAAAGATATAAGCCGCTTTGTAAAATAATAAAAAAACTCTGCTTCACTTTACTCTCTCGGACGCTGGACTCTGTGTCGTCTTTTTAGAACTCTTGCGACAAATATCTGCTGCAAGGTTGTGGAAAAAATCCCTTTGCCACTGACAGACTCTCAAAAGCCTGAAAACCTGATTAATACAGAACACAGATCATTTTCCTATGAGATTTTTACCACCGAAAACACAGAAAGACACTACAATAAAGCACTTCACTTATAAGCAATTGCTTTGTGAGGTGCTGGTTTCTGTTACTAATCTTACAAAATGACTGAACTTAGCTCAGGTTTCCAGACCAGCTTTAGGCCATCTGTGGTTACCAGTCCTTTATTCTGTGCACACCGGCACTACTAATGACACATAGAACAACTGATCATTCATCAAATTACAGAAAATCTGCACTGTCCTGTAATGTATTTTATATCTTTATTATTGTACTGGTAATGGTTCTCCAGACTCCTCCTAGGTCTTCTCGTACACCGGGCACAATAATGCTAATCTGTCCACCATTTACAGCTGAGTTTTACTGCTCAAGTTTGACACAGTGGATCATATCCTAAAAGAAAAGCCATCACAGTAAACTGCATTTGGGAATGTATCATTTAGTGGCATTGTGCAGCTCCACAATTGCTATCCTAATGTGTAACATAGGCAATTTCTGCTGTACAAAGCCAAAGAGAAGTCATATCCTGAACTGCGTGAATGCATGAAATATGGCCCAAGTAATGGAAGAGGGCAGCTGCTAGGTACCAGGCATGCTCCAGTACAGAAGAGCATAAAGACAACTCTACAGGTCAGACTAATTGTCCATATAATATGGACCTAACCTCTAATGAACTCTCTCCAAACCCCCTCAAACAAGATGACTAGGGAAGATACACAACAACTGTGTACTACTACTAGTACTACTAGAACCCTCTCCCAACTGCTAAAAGTGAATTTCAATGAATTCTTGATGTTGTCTCTACATTTTATAGACCCAATGGATTTTTCTTATTGATGGACTGTCCTACTGCTTGTGAAGCTCTGATAAGGTATTCACTGCTTAAAGAAGCAAAAGGGTGCACTTCTCTTACAAATGCTTTTCTTTTGTTATTTTTTTGTAAGCTTTTGCTTGCTGGTGCTTTGAGTATTGTAAAATACCATGATGCATCGTAACAGTTTGCTTAACACATGAGAAGAGTACTGAATAATATCCAGACAAGTATAAACCACTATGATAAGCTACATTCCCGTAATCAAAATTGTAAGAGGGAAACTCAGCCTAAATACCAAATGTAAACATTATGCAATGAGAGATGATCATAGCAACCTTTCTGCAAATCACAGAATCTTAATTGTTCATCATTGTTGAGACAATGTAAAAATGCTCTAAAGAGATCCACAAAATAAACAAGATTATGATTGCTTTTGGAATGAAGCCAAAGACTTCCACCTTAGTCCTTGGTCATTTGGTTAAAACCAGAAAGAACTTTACAGAGCACACTGACCTGCATATTGCAGTGTACCACAATATGCAGGCAGACCTTTGTTCACCCTTTTCTTTGCAACATCCAGCAAATTTCATCTACTGGAAGTATGCACCCTTGCAAAATTTAACACAATAGCGGGTGGTTACTGTTCTGCATAAAGTGTGACCCTAAGAGGTCCAGCAGTAAAACTTAGCTGGGCAGTAGAAATATAAGGAGACTGAAGGATGAGCTTGCAAGTTTACAAAGGCCTCACTTTGCTTATGAGAAGGGAAGGAATACTAACAGCTATGTCAGTGTACTGCTAGGGACTTCTGCTTTTCTCTTAAGAACTTCACAAGACTTAATGCTGTGGGGTCCCACATAATAAGGGGGCTCATCAGATACTCTCTGTATGTATTCTGAAAGGTGCTTATCCCTGGTGGATGTGAAAACCTGGTACAGCTTCAAACAATAAAGAAGTTGTTCCCTAGACTGTGTGTGACTGTGTGTGAGGCTAGCCTATATAACAGAGGACAGCATCAAGGTAAAGATGCTGGAATGGTGCATGGCAGGTGATTTTCATAGAATGTTGCCTAAACAGGAAAACAAAATGGAAAGAAACAATAAACAACATAGACCAAGATATATAGAGAAAAAAAGAGTGAAAAATCAAAGAAGGAATTAAGTGCGAGTGAAATGATTATGAGAGAATAGGGACTAAGCTAAAAACAATCAACTTTGAGAAATCAGGGGTTTGATTCATTTGCTTTCCCATAGTCATCTCAGATCACACAGGATGTCTCAAACACCTCAGTGCAGGTGGCAAACATGACATAGGATTGCAGCTTGAGGCAAGGCAGGATACAACTCAAGCAGCCTATGTGTGGGCTGCTGAACTGAACTATTAATAGCATAGCAACACCTACGATCCTCAAACTTTTGAGTTTTCTGTTTCCTCACAAAATTGCTTAATACAATAATAGTGCATTTTTTGGTCACTTTACCATTGGGCAAAAAAGGTACAGAAAAGACAAGTAACTTCTACACCAAGTTCAGAGAAGGTTAATCATAAACCAGTATCTGATTATTCTAGACTGGCATCTTCACCTCTGGGCTATCCTCCTGTGAACAGCAGTACAGAAATCTGCTGTGCTCAGAATATCTGCACTAGAGCTATACAGAAGAGAAAGAATGAGACAAAAAGGCAACTCAAAGAACTTCAAAGACAATCTCTTTGCCCTTCTCTAGCTATTGTTGCTCTCATACTTCTTGAAGAGATTGATTACTTCTTTTGATTGAACAAGGTCTAAATTTAACTGCCTGAATAATTAGCAGTGACATCCTTGGCTGAATTTCTGTGTCCTTTACTGCATTCCAAATAAAACAAAACATTACTCTGCTGAATTAAAAAAACCCAACAAAATCCTGTCATCTGTTGTTTCTGCCTGTACTTATGTATCTGAAAAGTACCTGGATAGCTTTCTAATAGTGACCAGTGTGTCTTAGCCTTCTGGAAACTAGCTGTGCACTCAGGTTCACACTCTCCTCATTACTTCTTATTTCCCTCCCTCTTACCAGTTCCTCCACCTTCTTACTACCCTTTGGTTTGTCCTCTACCCTTACTGTTGAGCTGACATTTCCCATAAAACAGCTCCCTCCAAAAAACACCAACAATAGAAGAAATATTTTATTTACTGCCTTTGATAGCATTTCAGTTTGTTCATGTGACAACTTCATTTACCTGGTCTTCTAGTAACTTTTGAGCTGCAAGCTTTTCAAAGCAAGAGACTATCTGAACCTCTGCCCTTTATAGCACTGAACACAAGGGGATCATCCTCTCAAGTTGTTTGAAGATCCTACCAAAAGACATGATTAATAATTTAACTTCTGATGGCTATATTTACCTGGTGACCAGCTAGTTCTTTTTGCTGTCTATTTACTTGATACTCCTAGTCCTTAAGAATGAAGAAAAAAAAGGCTTAAGTGGCCACTTGATAAACTTTCTTCCACCATATTTCCAAGGAATAAAAAGGACAGATCAAATACAAAACGATTGCCATCAACAAAACTTCAATTTGAAACTTTTCAAATTAGATTTAGATTGTTATTTAAAAATCGAGTAATTGCCTATATAGTACTTTTTAAAAATATGCTCTGAGATCTTGTCAGAGGAACATTAAAATCAACTACAAAAACATATAGTGCAAAAATCTTTTTAAGCTGGAAGAAGCCACAATACAATAAACAATTCAGTCTCCTGTACAAAAGGGCCAGTAAGGCTCATCCTTGCACAAGTAAACTAAGATAATTTATTGTACCAAAGTCCTCAGCAGTGATACCTAACAGACAATGTGTTAACTCTAAATTAATTTTTTTTTCTGGGCAAAGAAGAGAGATATCAAATATAAGTTTCTAATTTATCTGTAGCTACCACAGTTTCATTTCTTAATCAAACATTTAAATTCTACCTGGAAAAAGACAATTTTGTCCTTTACAGACTGTCTCTCTGGATTTATCACAGCAAATTTGAGTGTTCTTCTTGGCTGCTGGCAGTTTAAAAAAACAAACAAGCAAACAAACAGAAAGCTTTTCAGTCACATGGCCAAATAGAAATATCTTATTCAATAATTCAGTATAACAGACCTTGAAGTGCACATGCATCCTCCCACTGTTTAGTTCCACAAGACATATATGGCAGAGTCTTGTTTATTCAGCTCTGATGATATGATTTCAGTGGATCACAGAATTTAAGGAAACTAGGTTTTTGCTTCCAATAGTGATGCTTTTCAAGCTGTTTCCCCTTATATTCCCACTGCTGTATCGGATTTTCTCAGTTCCAAGATCAGTGACAATATTTCCTATTGATCTTGATTAAAATAAAACAGAACCAATTTTTAATAAAATAGATGGATTTTGGCATTAAGTAGGTAGAGAGCATTAGTGGCAAAATATGTCCTTTCAGCAGAATGATATGAAGTTGGTAAGTCTCATTTGACAGCATTACAGGTATCTCTAGGTTACTTCTCATCACAGAAGGCAAACAGGGGTAATTTGTGAATGACAGCAATTTCTTCAATGTGGAGTAAGAACCAGATAAAAGTTTTTAAAGTAATTGTCAGAGTTGCTGGGAAGAAAAAAAATGATAAAAGAGATATTTTGATTTGATAGAATACATTTTTCTAATGATTGCCTGTAATATTATAATCCACATCCTGAACTGCAAAATTACATTTACATCAGTAACTATGCAGAGATGATGCCAAATAGAGACAAGATTACAGCCACTGATGACATGGGTAAATTAACAGAGCTCACTTATTTCTCATCTCACTGCATCAAAGAGCTAGCAGGTTAATTTATTTTCCTTCCACTTACATCACTATCTCTACAAGACAGGCTACTAGTGTTTTTGTGTCTTATCAGTTTAGCTTCTAAATTAGTCCATATGCTCAAAGCAGCAATACAGATGCCTAATCTTGACTGCCTCCTCCAGTCTGATCTGTCACATTTCCACAGATACTTCTTGGAAAGGAATTGGCTGAGGCTAGAGTCACCCACATTTGGTCCAACATGCACTGACGTGAAGATGCTGCCCACCCAGAGGCTCCTTCATGTCCAGCATGGATGGGATTTCTCTCTGCAGACTCAGGTCAACCTTCATTACAGAACTGATATAATGGAGCCCTGGGGAAACAAAACCATTCGTTTCCAGTATGGTTTGGTAGCTTGCCAACAAAATATTTCACCACCTGTTAAGACAGTCTCATGTCATGCCACACATAGCAATGCAGTACATCAAGATAACTTTTTCTAGTGCTTTGCAAAACATTTTCCAGATTGATGCTCATCTGTGGAAGAATTTACTCTTTCTTCACAGATCATGAAAATATTGCACACTAAATATCAGTGATGTGCCTGACATGGCAACAGTTGCTGTACCAAAAGTACCCAGAGGTACTTTTCTCCACTGGGATGCTCAAAACCTCCCTCATCTGGAGGAAGACAGTGACACTGATGGAACACTTCCAGATAAATTCATTCTTCTCTAGACAGAATGATAAATAGGTTTTTTTCAAAAAATTGAACTCCCAAAAGCATGAAAATTTAGATATATCATATATACTTGCTTCAGCAAATCTAACAACCTGGGAAACCTTTGAAGACAGCGAGGTCTGTCTTCCTTTTTTAAAAATAGCTTTGTCAGAAATTTATTGATCCAAAAGAGATTTATTTCAGACTTACTGGAAGAATTTGTGAAGGCATAGTCTCCTAACAATCACAAATTTCCCAAGATCACCTCCATACAGAAATAATTAGACTGGCATAATATGGCTAGCATAATGTGCTAGTCAGATATTTCTGAAGACAGTTACCATATTTCCTTCTCACTGCTTTTCAGAATTATTCAGCATTTTTGCATTACTGAAGGTCAAACCCTGTGACCTTACAGTACTCTAAGGCTGCCCAGCTAACATAGTATATTTCTACTTTTCTTGTTAAGTGCTGTTAAGGATAAGCTTGCCTGTTCTCAGGAGTTATCTGTATCATTTCTTCATGCTCACCCCAGGTCATGGCCTTTTAGTTACCATAAAGGAAAAAAGCACTGAACTGATGCTGAGATCGTCAAGGACTACCAGCAGTGGTGGTGCCAGTGCTCCAGCCTTGACATTTGAGACATTGTAGACAAGTAGGACTTCATCCTCTCCCATGCAGACTGGGGAATGAAACTCCAGAATTAGCCTTCAGAGCTGCTGAATGTGGAAGTAGATGTGTTGCACAGATCAGCAGCATGCCCAGTACATATAGGGTCTTCTTTTCAGAGAAGTCTTTTCTTTGCTGAGGCAAGACCAGTCCCCTTCTACTCAGTGTGCTGCTGTGAAAACAACCCATTTAAGAGCTCTTTAACAGTCACACTTTCCAGGCAAAAAGATGCCCAGAAAAGGAGCCTGTCTGCCAATGATGGAAAATAAATGGTAGGAGGAATATTTACTGCAAGAGAAACAACATTCTTCTGAGGATACTGTTCACCTGGAGCAACATTCTGATGCCTTTTAATGGTTGTTATTAAGACAAACAGCAAGTCAGAGGAATATACCCCAGTGGGAGCAAGATTAAGAAGAAGAAAAATTCAGGTTCTGGACAAAAAACATGTTCAGTACAGAAAGAGGATTAGGACAGGTAAGAAAAATATCACAAACTCAGGTAGGTGTAAGGAGATTTAGAAAACAGCACTTCGATAGTTGAGAGAAAATAAAACAACAGTGGGATGCTGTGGCCTTATAGCCTGTTAGTGTAGTCACCAAGACATGCTGGAGAGACAGCAGCAGCAAAGACAAGCCGTAGCAACCCTCATCAGCAAGTCTGGTGATGCAAGGCCTATTAATACTCTTCAGAAGCAAACTGTTTCCACTGAGGCTGAAGCCATGTGCCAATGAACAGCTCAACAGAAATCTCTCATCACATGTAAGATGAAAGGAAATTGGCACATGCTAGAGACTATGAAGGCCACTGGGAATATGGTACATAGCAAATTCAGCTGCACGGAAGAGAACACTAAGTTGATAGTCATTTACACACTAAGTGTCATGGAACAGCATGGGAGAGTGGCAAACAATTCTAGTCTTTCTCTTGTTCTGATGTCCTGCATCTAGTGGCAAAAATTGAAAAAAATTATCACCATTCTCTTTTAAAGAGTGTTGTAATTCCTCTCTTCAGTCTATGCTTTTCTACACTAGCCAAATGCTCTTGACTTCAACCTTCCATTGTGGTCAAGTTTACTAATGTTCAAATCTTTTCTTGGCTTTTGCCTAGACTCCTTCTTGCTTTTCTTATAATAATATGCCTAAAACCGTTTGATACATTTTAAAATCAGTGGTAGAAAGAAATGTGTTAAGCACTGAAAATCAGCTTACATGTGAAAATGGATCAGAAAATGTTGCCTGACCTGAAAAAGAGATTAAACTATGGCAGTATGATATTCAGGACTAAATCCTATGAAAAAAACCACTGCACATGTCTCATGAAAAAGTTACACATTCCTCAGTGTCTCATTACATTTGGAGCTCAAATATACAGTCAGTCTAAACACTCCTATCCACCATGATCACCACAGTAAATAACTATCTTCCAAGCACCTTTAAAAATCAACTTCAAGATTGGAATATAACACCTTAATTTCTAGGAGGAGAAAACTGAGGCACAGGAATTGATTAAGCAGCTGTGCCAGCCTTTAATTTATTGTACAACATTGCCAAAGGAACAGCTTTAATCTGAACATGTAGATGTCATGCACCAACACTGTGCCTAAACAACTACTGAGCAACAAAAAGAACTAAAAAAGCAAATATAACAGAGTACAAATATATAAAAAGGTCCACATCTCATTTATTTCACTCAAGTAATTAGATTTGTGGATCTGAATGTGTGAGAAAGATAAGCAGGATTAGTTTCTCTATCACCCCCCAAAATAAACTGATACATATGGCAACTATTACTTAATATTGTCTATCATACCTACTCAAACTGTCATATTTCATGTAGCAAAAAGTTAAAATTTAAAGATACTGGTGCAAAAATAACTTAATCAAAGCTTACTGGATATTGTTCTCTAAGTGTAAAGACTGATTTTATTTTTTTTTCCTTTGTCCCTGAAACTTTCAGCTGTGTAAATTAGCTTCTGTAGCAAGTAATTTCTGAACAAAGACATGTTTTAAGTGATTTTTATTAAATGCTTTCATAAAAGATGCTTTTCACATAATGAACTATAATGACTTTAAAAGGCAAGTAGAACTGTAGGCACTTATAAATATAAATTTAACTTCTGGCAGCTACTAAAAGATTAGAAAGGCACCACAGTCATAATATTTTTTTCATTTATATGAATATAAATGAGTTTTTCTAGGAATACAGAAGTACTCCACAGGTACTGAGGAGTGTTAGGAGCACTAGGAAACCCATGATGTTCTTAGACTTTAAAAACATACTAGTTTTGTTATTTAAATGCATAGAGACATTGTTGCTGACTAACAAAGGTGACTTCATGCATTGTAAGAGCACAGAAGCTTGTTTAATAAAATAACTGAAGTAGCAGGGATAAATTGTCTCTGGAGATATTTATCTGGGGTACCTTCAGGATTCTCTTGACCAAGGAGATTAATCATGTAGGGGGATGTATATTATGGTGCTTAGGCCTCAGCCCATGCGCAGCAGAATCAAAGTCTGCCACTCTTGTAGGAGAGCTTCTGGAAAATCCAGTCTTACACCAAAGACTTCGTAGCATTCACACTCAGAGTGAACACTCTGATTATCAGATGCCTTATGCTGTTGCAAGTTAAGAGGAAAATTAACAACTTTATACAAAAGGAAGGAAACTTCCTTCTAAAACCTGCAAAACACAAACTGAAACAAGATCAGAGATATGTACGTCTACAGTAACACTGCGGAGTGATCCACACTGTGACTGTCCCTCTTTTGCCTGCCTGTATGGTGCAGAAAGCTTTCCAGTTTGCACCTCAAAATGTCTTTGGACTCCCTCTCTAGAGATCCCCTTCAGCTTTGATGGAAGCATCAGCCTTTATAACCAAATAGAATTGCTGTCTTTATCTGGTATTTTACTGTTAACCAGGTGCTATGAAGCATAGTCTCAAGAAGACTTGTGAGAAGTTTGATGAACTGTTTTTAAATCCTAAGGTGACAACAACTATCAAGTCAGTCTCAATTTATCTAAAACATCTGGATGACATCAAACTTCAGGCAGCATGGTATATACTACAGTCAAACATTAGACCTGTCCTTTGGAAGCCACCTTTTCACAGCAGAAAGTATTGATGGCTGGCTGCTGAGGAATGCAGAAGAAGGGAAAGCTACACAAAGACTGAAAAGGAAGGAGAGGTACCCTGCTCCATGGTGTGCAAACCCATGTGTATCTGCCCACAATGCCAAATTTTTTAATATAAGGGAAAAGCCCTATATATGTATATATACATATATACACATTATATTATATATAATTATAGCCCCCTTCTTGAACCAGCTATGAAGAAGTACTTCAGTCTGAGTCTCAGTACGTTCCTGATGCTGAATTCCATATGTACAAGATGGTTAGGATGGTACTTGAGGGCAGCAGCTCTAAGGAACACTTTGGCTACCAGGAAAATAGGTGATTGTTTTCAGGATCCTCTTATCTACCATAACATTAATGAAATAATCTAACAGAAAGATTTAATGCATTCCACAGCAAAAGGTCCCATAATAGCTGACATCTAGAACTTGTCAAAGTTGGGCAATAGTTTGCATCTCTTAATTTATCTCTGAGTATGACATTACACACTATAAGATGTAGTGGGCTGCTTTTGAGCTATATTTCCTAGTAAGGCCTTGTGCTGTGCTGTGAGTCCCTTGTTCCCACTCTGTTGGATGTAATTCCTTTGAATTTCCTTGTATGGTTCTGTTTCAGAAGCTTCTAAGGTGTCCAGTACCCCATTGGCCCCCTGTGCCTTTGTTCCTCCCCGCACCTCTCCTATTGGTTTGTTCGTATTATGCCTCGGACCCCGGTTACCCTGCCTATAAAGTCCCGTGCCTCCATTGTGCCGGCCCCTCTTGGCCTCTGGAGTTCCTTACCCCCTCAATAAAACCTTGGAACACCATGCCGAGGGCCCTCTCGCTCCTTTACCTCCTCGGCCCCCTCCAGCCGCGATCCTGCCTCTGACCGCCTCTCCGGGACAGGCACAGAGTGTCCGGTGCCCGAGCTCTGCCCTTGCTAGCCGGGGCAGGGAACAGGCACCGCGACAGTAAGACGCAGTCTATTAGATTTTCCCAATGCTGATAAAGGCCTCCCTAATCCATTATCAATGGGACCATGGCATATTCTTCACCAAATCCTGTTTATGGGAGGAGAAAAGGCCCTCCAGGTATTTGCAGTGATATAGTTGCTTACTCTGGAGGCAGTTTACACCCTTAAGCTCACGGATCAGAGACCTCAAAAAGCTCAGGCCAGCTCTTTCCCCATGAGGTAAAGGTGAAAAGTTGTTAGTGGTGGATTGGATTTTCTCAAATTAACTAATCCCTGCCTTGCTCATGAAATGAAACTATCGCAGCAGTATTCTGACACCCAGTTTCTTTCAAAATGAGCAGCATTTGCTGCCTTTCCTTTTATTGTCAGCAAAACAACAAGTACTTTAGATAAAGTTTGCAAACTTTAGAATGGGGCCATTACACAAATTTCTTGTCACAGGAGCAGTTTAATATCAAACACTTTAATTTACTGCAAGTCCCTGTTCTAGATAAGCTGCTAGGATCACCCCTGCTCTGACCTCGCACGTGTAATCACAAGGCTATAAACCTGCAAGGACTGGACTGCTGCAATGGATGGTTACAAGCTCTTCAGAAGGGGCAGGCAAGGAAAGAGAGGTGGGTGGCTCTGTACTTTAGGGAGAGTTTTGACTGGATAGAGCTCAAGGATAGTGAGGGTAATATTAAGTGTCCACAGGTAAGAATCAAGGAGAAGTCCAGCAAGGCAGACATCCTGATGGGAGTCTGTTATAGACTGCCCAACCAGGATGAAGAGGCAGATGAAACATTTTAGATGGCTGAGGTTTCACTATCACTAGCCCTAGTTCTTTTGGGAGGTTGCAGAAGGTTCCTGGAGTGTGTGGAAGATAACTTCCTGGCACAACCTGGTAAGTGAGCCTAACAAGAGGTGGTGCTCTGCTAAACCAGAGAAGATGGCTGGTGACAGTGGTGGCAGGAGGTGTCTTGGGCACAGCGACCACAAAATGATAGTTTTTAATTCTCAGTGAAGTAAGGAAGGTGGTCAACAAAACCTCTGCCTTGGTCTTCCAGAGGGTGGACTTCAGCCTGTTCAGAGCACTGGTTTGGAGATTCCCTAGTGAAACAGCCTTTAAAAATAAAGGGATACAGGAAGGTCGGACATACTTTAAGAAGTAAATTGTAGAGGTGCAGAAGTAAGCTGTCCCTATGTGCCAAAAGGCAAGCTCTCAGGGAAGACTGGCCTGCCTGAACAGGGAGCTTCTGCTGGAACTCAGAAAAAAAAAAGAGAATTTATCACAAGAAAGGGTAGGCAAGTCAGGAAGAGTACAAGGATGTACTCTTAGGTCATGCACAGAGGAAACTAAAAAGGTGAAAGCTCAGCTAGAACTCAATCTGGCCACTGCTGTGAAAGATAATAAAAAGTGGTTTTTTAAATACATTAACAACAAAGTGATGGGCGAGGAAAATCTCCATCCTTTGTTGTATACAAAGGGGAACATTGTAACCAAGGATAAGGCTGAGGCACTTAATGCCTCCTTTGCCTCAGTCTTCAACAGAAAGATGGGTTATCAACCAGCTCCCTGAGCTGGTAGACAGGGACAGGAGCAGAATAGAACCCCTGTAATCCAGGAGGAATTAGTTTGTGACCTGCTGTGCCAGTTAGACAGTCACAAGTCTACAGGGCTGGCTGAAATCCACCTGAAGATACTGAAGGAGCTGACAGAAGAGCTTGCCAAGACACTCTTGGTCATTTGTCATCAGTCCTGGTTAACTTGGGAGGTTCCAGATGTTTGGAGGTTAACCAGTATGATGCCCACCTACAAGAAGAGTTGGAAGGAGGATCCAGGGAACTACAGGCCTGTCAGCCTGACCTTTCTGTCTGGGAAGGTTATGGAACAGATCTTGAACGCAATCACACCGCATGTGCAGGACAACCAGGGGAGCAGGCCCAGTTAGCACAGGTGTAGGAAAGGCAGGTCCTGCCTGACCAACCTTATCTCCATTGATGACCAGGTGACCTGCCTGGTGAATGAAGGAAAGGCTGTGGATGGACCTGGACTTCAGTAAAGCCTTTGATACTCTCTTCCACAGCATCCACCTGAAGAAGCTAGCAGCCTGGGGCTTGGACAGGTGCACTCTTTGCTGGGTTGAGAACTGCCTGGATGGCTGGGCCCAGAGAGATGTGGTGAATTGTGCTGGCTGGTTACCAGTGGGGTTCCCAAAGACTCAGTATTTAGGTCAGTTCTGTTTAATATCTTTATCGATAATTTGGATGAGGGGTTTGAGTGCATCATCAGTAAGTTTGCAGATGATACTAAATTGGGCAGGAGTGTTGATTTGCTGATCTGCAGAGAGACCTGAACAGGATGGATAGATGAACTGAATCCAGCAATATCAGTTTCAACAAGGCCAAGTACCAGGTCCTGCACTTGGGTCACAACAACCCCCTGCAGCACTACAGGCTGGGGACAGAGTGGCTGGAAAGCTGCCTGATGGGAAAGGACTTGGGAGGTGCTGGTTGAAAGCAACTGAACATGAACCAGCAGTGTGCCCAGGTGGCCAAGAAGACCAGTGGCATCCTGACCTGTATCAGCAATAGTGTGGCCAGCAGGACCAGGGCAGTGATTGTCCCCCTGTACTCACCACTGGTGAGGCTGCACCTCGAGTGCTGTCTCCAGTTCTGGGCCTCTCACTTCAAGAAAGACATTGAGGTGATGGAGAGAGTCCAATGGAGCTGATGAAGGGTCTAGACAGTATCAGCTGAGGGAGCTGGAGTTGTTTAGCCCGGAGAAAAAGAGACTGACACTTCCTTTTACAATGCTAAGAACTCCATTCTTCCTGAAATCTGAACTCGGACACTAAGGAAATGTAACTTCATGAAGTACCACACAAAAGCCTCTTCTGACTCCATTAATAAATTAGAATGTGGGAAAAGCTTTATTTAATACGCATTATAAACTGAAGGAATCAGCTGTTAGTAAGTGTAATTTTACAGATGTAATTTCCTAATTGTTAATAATTACCCCAGAGCTAGGAGACAGAAACCGTACATTGACTTATGATCAAATTTGTTGTGATATGAAATAGAAACATATATTAAAATCTGATGCTTCTTTTAGACTTCATGCTGCTGAGTGATAAAGCTTTAGGACAAGAATTCTATATCAGTACTCCAGGTCTATTTATGCCCCCTCCACTGTAATTTCAGTGTGACTCACACTAATGTAATCCATGCAATGCTCTTGACTGCTATGATTCCGATAGGCCTGCAGGCAAATCAATGAAAATATGGGCAGGTGATTACGTGACATATTCCTAAACCGTGACAGTATTAAGGCAACTAAAGCTGAAAACATGCACCCTAAAGGAAAGGTTGCCCGAGTAATGACACTAGTCCTCTGAGCATAGTCCTTGCCAAGTTACTCCCATGCTCCTCATTATAAAAACCCAGGGCTCTACATCAAAAGCTCAGAGGATGCAAAGTAATAACAGGACAGAGTTATTACTTGTAACTTTGTGTCTTTTTATAACTTTTATCCTTTTATTTTCCTTGGGAGAGGAATTTTTGAACAACATACCTACTAAGATTGATAACTACAATGGAAATTCTGGATGCTGCAAAAAGTCATGTTAGCTGTTTGGTAGATGCCAT
This sequence comes from Oriolus oriolus, assembly GCA_013400235.1. NCBI lineage: Eukaryota > Metazoa > Chordata > Aves > Passeriformes > Corvidae > Oriolus > Oriolus oriolus. Next base: position 40,435 of record VXBT01010100.1, read on the forward strand.
TGCTTCCTCAAATTTTAATTAATCTCAGCACCTCAGCAGGTTGTTAGGAGGCCATCAGAGATGTCTGTGGCAGTCTGAGCAGGAATTCAGAGATGCAGCAGCACATGAGTCCAGTGAGAGAATGAATTATTTATTAATTTTACAATATCATTTATATATCCTTGTTCCAAAAAACCATTGGACAGTGTCCACACCTGTCCTGAGGTGATTGGGTGAAGCACCAGACACCCATTTAAAAATATTATGTTACTGTACCAAAAACATAAGTGGAAAAACAGCAGGTGTGAGAGTTATTTACAAAAACTTATCTTACTGTTTACATAGCTTGCATAGCAAAGGAAAATTCCCACAGAATTAGTGCAAGGAGATGGGAAATTTCTCTGCTTAGCAGCTTTTCAGTATCCACAGATGTCTTTCTATAAAAGTAGCAAAACTAAATCTTGATAATCTCAGGTATTGTTCACAGCCTATTTTTCACAGCAGTAAGAATGAAATGGTTCTGTTCTACCTTTCTTAAGTTTATCCTCTTCCTGCCCTCAGCCACTGTCAGCACTACTGTGGACTGTGATACATTTGCCACATCCTTTAATAGCAAGTTGCACTTCAGTAATGCCTGAAATAAAGCACTGCAGTCCTCACAGACAGTAAAACAATATAAACGCAATGCTGGTGATTAATGTAAAACTGTGTAATTAAGTGCAAGTCACTGTGATTAACAGAACTACAAATATGAGTCCTAAATGCTTTCTCTTCCCATAACTAACTAAACTGTTTCTAAATCTGCTCATTTAGGATGAGATTACATTATTTAAAGCAAGTTTTTCAGATTCAAAGTACCATGTTGATATAGAATTTCTCATTTTTACCTTCAGCTACTTATACTTTTGTTTCGGAATAAATATGCGTCTGTGAATGCCTGAAGATATCTCTCCCTGTGTCACAGTGGCAGACTTCTGGGGAAATCACTGTACATGGATTACAACACTGGTCTAAATATAAACATTTCAGGGTCATGTTTGGGTAAGAAAAAAATAGACAGTTTTACCACAGTGATACCATGGTAATACTCCTTATGAATATGGACAAGGAATATTTTTCCTTACCAGCTATGAAAGCAGCATTTGAAAGTATATGAAATCTATTAAAAATCGCAGACCAGAGCAAGAATTTCTCAATCCTTGGACAAAAAAGGGGAAGAATCCAGCCTGAGTGTTCAGAAATCATATAAATAGACAGACATGTACTGCTCGAAGCAGTATCCTTCTACAAACCAATTATCCTTAACAGAAGTCAAGCTTGGTCAACCAAAAAGCATTTTTTTTTTTCCTTACAACCACCTTCCTACATCCACCAGGCTCTCCACTGAGAGAGAAAACACTGACGGTTTCACTAAAAGGTTACGTTGCTGCTGCAGGCAGCACTGGGCACCACTCCGGGCTCCTCATTCGCGTGGTGTAAGTCAGAGGCAGCTTTGCTGAGCACAAATCGCTGTGGACTCAGCGCCTTACGTAACGGCATCAAGTGACCTTCCCATCGCTACCTGCTCCCCCTCCCCACCCTGTTTTCCCCTTCTTTTATGCTTTTATGCTTTTGTGGTTTTTTCCCTTTTTTTTCCCCCCCTTTTTTGGGAAAAGAAGTGTGGAGATAAGAATAATTTACTGCAGAATTTGGGTTCCAAATTCAAGCCCTCTACATCCAGAGCACCTAGACTAAATTACTTGTCTCAGATTCAGCCTAAGCCCGGTCCCCAGATGGGCACTTTTTTGAGAGAAATGGCTCTTGTGCTATCCTACATCCTGTAGGATGGCTCTTGTGCTGTTCAGGTGCAGTTGGGAAGTGCTGGGCATATTCTAGGATATGATAACCCCTAGGAAATCTGCTAGTCTCTGGTCAGAGCAGATTTTTCCAACAATCCCACACCTCCCCTTCCTAGTATGCAGTGCACGCTCAACACTATTATGCTTTGGAGTTTTTGCCATTATACCCTTTCAGAAGGAAAAAAGTAGTTAATATTTTTTCTTCACAGTAGTGCGTCTGTCCATTCCAACAAAGAACAAAAACAAACAAACAAAAACAAAACCCCCAAACCAAACAACCAACAAACCAAAAAAATAACGCCAAAAAACAAAAAGGAAAAAAACCTCTGAGGAGTACTGTTTAAACTTAAAAGAAAACACAAAACCCCAGCAAATGCATTTCTAGCATAGAAGGCACCCTGCAAAACTTTATCTCCACATCAGGATCACTTGGAAAGCCATCACTATTACATTAAGGTGTATCATAAGGAATCAATCAAGTAATCAAAGAGATTAGGAATACGAATGCAACTCTAATGACATGGTAATTTGGAGAAGGATTTGAAGCAGTGGCAGGGGAATTTACCCTGTTATCTTATACAGGATAGAAAGTCCAGGAAGGAGTGGAGAGATCACTGCACAAGTTAAAGAATGAAATATGTTTTCTACAACATGTCATAAAATGCTGAGCTTTAACTTTCCATCACTTTACCCTAATTTCTGCCCAAATAACTATGCAATCACCGCCAGATAATTTCAATGCAGTTATTTCTCCTGTGAACAGATTTTGCATTATTAAAGGATGCCAGTAGAGTAAAGACACCAACAGAAAGAGACAAGGACTGAAACATGAGACATGTACATGGCCACAGTTCAGTGACCTAAAGTTGAGTTGCATTAATAAATATTTAGACATTAAACTGAAAGCTATCTTAATGTCTAGTTATCAACAGAAAAACCTCACCTTCAGATAAACTGGAACCCTTTACCCTGTCCAAAAGGTATAACATGTTTTCCCAGTTTTCTATGTCACGAGGTAAATTAATACTCAAAAGGATTTTTCTATCAGTTTCAATCCAGAACATACTTCAGTAAGACTTACTGTAGATAACCAGCCACGAAGAAAGTGAATAGTCCATGAACAGAGATTTTTAACAAGGTTTAATTTGAAATAACAGGGCCATGCTAAACACTCCCTTCAAGAGACTTATTACTTGAAGAACTGTCTTCCCTCTTCACCATATCATTCCAAATCACAAATCTGGAAACTCATACACAGCTTTCAAATAGTTGAAGAACCTTAGCAATAGCCGTGATATGAAAGGTAATGAACATTCAGCTCTTCAGAGTTCACTTTTCAACTTGCCTAACTTAAAGGAAATAGATATTCCTCAAGAGAGGCAGCGGATGTCCATGTCAGGAGAATGTGTTGTATCCTATAAATAGCAAGGGGCAGGGCAGAAAAAACTCTAGCTTGCCCCTTGTTCACCAACAGCACTGTTATTTCTTCCAAGCTTGCAGGACCTAGATCTCCTTTTGTAGCCAGAGTTCCTCCTTTCTCTTTTTGCAAAGTACTATAGTGTACCATAGATCAGGTATAAATATTCTGTTACATATCAAGCAAATTACAGTCCAAAAAAAACCCCTCAAGCTCAAGGATAGAACAACTTTCATTAAGTGAGAGAGACATGATGGATATGGTACTGTCCTGAAGTAACAGCTGCTTTATTACTGTGTGTTTTAATCTTTTTCTGGGGGATCCAGAGAGCTTGATCTTTGTATGGGGCACAGAGAGGTCATTATAGTGACATCTACAAATTTTAACTGTAATTTGAGGTGAGAGCTAAGTAATTCAGGGATGACATTCTTTTGAGAGCAACAAATCTGTTCAGTCAACTGATGTCACATAGTTCAGTATCTACACAAGAAACTGAGCAAGAGTCCATAATTAAGGATAATCAGAATTCCCCTGTTCAATGCTGGATATTATTATTTTCTTTCCTATCTACAAGGTTTGCACTTTTGAAGTCCACTTTTATTTAAATTGACCTTTTAGTCAGTAAGTTCAGCTTCCATGTGATTAAAACCCATTATAATAAAGGACTGTCTTACTTAGGAGAACAATTTCCAATGCCTTTCAAGAAACATGTCTAATGTTGGCCTTTAAAATACAATTATTATACCTCATTTTGTTAGAATTGCTGTGCCAATAGGGAACTGCATTTTATTTTACATTAAAATTCCCCATAGACTTTGAAAGATAAATTCAGGTTGAAAAGTCTATTTTATCGTCAGTGAGTATGACAGCAAGAACTTAATTCCTGTAGTTTGGGTTGTGTATATCAAGATATTAGACCAGGAAAGTTTCTGTGCTTTTGTTTTGTTGTTTGGTTTTGCCTTTTTAAAAACTGTAAATTGAGACAGTTTACCCTTGAGAAGTATGATGAAAGACTCTGCTATTTCTAGAATTTATTTCTTGTCCAGATTAGTTCAAATTTATGAGCTTTTCACATGTAGAGGGAAAAAAACAGACACAGGAGAATGTTACCGGAAAACTGAAAACACATCTGGGCATACAGTGAAACCTCTTTATGTATTCTCAATATTTACTGGGTAATTTACAGCACTGTTCTTGTAGCCCCCAGGTTAGAACGGTCTTCTGATACATCTGTAGTGGTTGAGCTGGTATCAGAACAGTGTATCTTAATTTTCTTTATCTTTTCCTTGGAGATAATCACTTCCCAGATGATAATATAGTCTCTGATAGGAAGATGTTGTCACTTTTGTAAGTCAAATGTACTCTTGAAAAAGAAATTTTGTTGGACTGAAGCATCTGCTCAGTTTTTTTTTCCTTCTCGAAAAAGAAGAGGGCTTTTTGTAAATAAACATTTTCCTCAACTATGCTCACCCAGGGCTTGCTGCTGTGGTTCAGGTCCTCTGCACTGAGCTGTTCTGCTGACTCACTGTGTCCCTGGGCAAGGTGAGTCACCTCACTGCCAGCTCAGGAAAAGGCTGAGTATGGAAATGGAAATACACTCACTGTCACTGCTTAAGGAATTTGTGGGAAGGAGGATGCTGCCAGGAAGAAAACTTATGAGCAGCTGAGCTTAGCTGTAAGCCCTCGCTGAAGGTTACCTGCATCTTAGTTGTCTTCAATAAAGCACAGGGGAACACAAATATAGACATATATTGAGAGCCTCCATGCACAGAGGCGTACCAGCGACTCACAGGGCAAAATATTTACACGGATGTTTGTCAAGAACATAAGAGCATTTTCTTCCTGAAAAAAGGTACTGGCTGTACTGCTAGCAATATGTAGCATTCAGTTTATATTCATCCTTAAATGGAACCCTTGGCTTTCTTATAAAATAAATCCCCAAAACCTGATCTCTGCCATTGGAAAGACCAGAATTTTGCTGCAGAAAATTACAATAAAAAAATTCATAATTTTTAAAAATTGCTTATAATTTGATATTTCAATTATCCTGCTGTCAAATGTCTAAAGTTGTTGTTTGACTTAGAGGATTGGAAGCTGTTGCAGCAAAGGAAGGAGGCAGATATAACAACTAAATGAATACCAGATGGCTGATCAAAAAGCATAAGTGTGAGGGTGCACAGAGACACCAGACTTGGGTGGGTTTGTGTAACTTCGCTAGAGCAGAAGCTCCATCCTGACTAATGAAATCCCTCTCCAGCTCTGGTGGGCATGCTACACGGCTGTACAGCTCTCGGAAACATAGTTTTGGTATCACTGCACTGAGTTTATTTTACTGTACAGGCACACTTGGTTACAAATTTAGTTAAATACAAGCTAGCAATACAAGTACTTATAGAAAGGACTGGCAACTATAAAAATAAAGGCAACCATAACCAGATACAAAAAATAATTGGGAAATTAGTGTTTTCTGCTACAACAGCTTTAAGGAAATTATGATGACTGGTGTTTTAGCAAAGTAACCTTTGCTAACTCAGAAAATTATATTTCAAGGAGCCCTTAACAGTACAACACACTAATTGTTCCTGTGAATCATGGCTTTATTTGTTAGAAGTCTTATCGACAACAAATAGGTAGTATATAAAGTTGCATCAGGATTTTCTGTCATCTTATGAAAAATCCTATGCAAGAGTGAAGTACTGCATCAAGCCCTTAAAGTATATCATGTGAGAAAAGCATGAAACTAGTCAGCATTTCTCAGAGAAAGCAGCTGTCATTCTCCCAAATTAAACATGCATACAGACATTAATCAGTGATGGGCAAGAGATGTATAGTTCTGCTCTCTGCCCCTTTCTCTCCATCTACAGTTCCACTAACAGTTTCCCTTGAAACATTCCCTTTAGGTTTTCACTTTTATTCTTTGTTTTACACTTTTATTCTGCACCAACATTTCCAAGATTTCTGTTTCCATGCTCCATTCTTAGTCCAACTCTCCTTCCTTTCTTTCCAAAGAAGTTGTTTTCTCAGCTTGTTTTCCCTTTACCAACTTATGATCACCTCTTCTTTTAGGATAAGTGCTCTTGACCTTCAACTAAAAATCTCTGCCTTGGTACTACCTCTTAGATCCATTGCTTCAATTAAACAAAAGCTCCTCTCATGACCAGAGACATAACTTTTTAGCTCCTAATTACACATCCAGCTTGATAAACTCTTTCCAGTTTAAATACAGTATATTTTTTCCCACTGATAATTTATTCAAACTACTTTATAAATAATTTTTTTAAAGCTGCATGACCAGTTAAACTATTTATTTTTTTAACTGATTTTTTAAAAAAAATATAGTCTGTTTATAGGCAAGTGAGGGACCATGGAATACATTAGAGAGATATTCAACTTGGAGGTTAGCAAACCTGAAAGAAAAATAACTGAAGATCTTTTAAAAAAGTGCACTAGAGCAATAACTAACTTTGAAAAAATTACAATCTGTTCTAAACCACAAAATATTAAGAAAATCAGATTAAATTCAGAAATATGCATTATTTCCACATGAATAATTCCTTCAGCTGTAACTAGACGTGCTCACACTCTGGTGTCATCTCCTGCTACATGGAGACCTCCCTGTGCAATCACAGCAGCCCCAGCCAGCCTTTCATGACTGGGAATCTCCGCCATATTGATGCAAGAGTTAAACAGTTTCATATTAGTAAGGCCCCTCTTGGGAATAATTCACAGGAGGCTTGTAACTTTTCAGGAATAGCCTGCTACTGTTTGATCCGGTTAACTTTAAGGAGCAAATCTTGTTTTAGTGCTTTTCTTGCTGTGCATCTCTCACCACATGGTTGAACAACAAAGAGGTTTTTGGCAAGGACAATGAAGACAACTCTAAAAGAAAAAGCTTCAGTGTCAATCCACCCCCAGTAACAATCAATACATGACATTCTTAATAGAGTCAAATAACAACTGCCTGATCTGGGAATTGCATTACGAACTGCAGTGAAAACTTTTATCAAAGAATTGCTTTGCATTGTTTTTTATTTCCTGCACCATTCCTTTTTTTTTTCCTCCTCTGAAGTAGAGGCTATGAATACACAAATCAGGGCTTCAGGCTCTTTATCTGAACTTAGCAGACCTCAGAAAGATCAAGGCTGGCTTTTCATAATGCTTTGAAATCTCAGGTAGCAATATACAGCTTCTACTCTTCATTAGCAAGTTATGAAGCACTAATTGCTAATTAATCACATGAAATGTTTATTAGCAGTGTATAAATCAGTCAGGAAGAGTTTGAAAAAAGTAACTCATAAAAAATTTTTTAAAATGTTCCATTTAACTTATCTGAGTTTTCCTGGCTTGTCTCAGCATTTTACTATCTCATTGCTAAATAGCCTAAGTTGCTTCTCAAAAAGCTTGTATTCCTTTAAATATAACCTCAAACTCAAGTAAACACAGATGAATATCTAAACCTATTTAAAACAAAATTAAAAATACTGCTGTTTGTTGGTAATGTGAATAATTTGTCTATACATTAGCCTCCCACATACTATATTTTTATAAATATTTTTCATGTAATTACATCAAGGGTGCAAGTGATCAGTCTTTTCTGAGAGATGCAGGCATGGTTTCTTGGCAAGTTTTCTTCCTTCATGTAAGCTGAAATTTAACAAAAAACCAACAGGAACACAGCATGGTGAGAGGAGTGTCTCACAGGGCAATGCACATCTGTGGTAGGTAACCCAAAACGTTGTATTCCATATCTCTCTGCGCCCAGAAATTGTTACTGTCTCTTTAATACCCTCTTGCTGGAAAAGGGGAAGGGAGCAGGGAGAGCGGGGGTGTCCCAGGCTCTCCAAAAGCGGAGGCACCCAGGCAGAATCCCTTGGGTTGCCTCTGGTTTCTTCTTGCCTCTGCTTGCAACAGTAGCAGGGCGAGCAGAAGCTGCGCGGCAATCCAACCCCCGTGTGTCACAGCGCATTTTCCAACACCCGTCTGCAGCCGCCCAGAGGAGCGCAGCAGCCCCACCCCACGCGGCCGCCAGCAGCGCCTGGCCGAGGCGAAGGGGCGCGGAGCCTGGGCACCCCGGCCGGCTGCTTCTCTCTACAGGAAGGCCAAGTTCCTCCACGAGCTCCGGCCCCCGACTGAGCATCACCCACTGGAGAGCGCCAGTCGCATTTGCTGATGGAATTGCCACTGCTGGTGGTCACCTGCAAAGGTCGCAATCTTGGAAGGGAGGGATATTCCACCATTTCAATTTTCTTTTCGTTCTGGTGGTGTTAGGGAGATTTAAATTTAGCAATTTTGTATCTAGCACTTATTTACTGTTATATTTTTGCCTGCTGCTGTTTCTGCTGCTTAAACTGTTATTTTTTCACTTATATCTACTGGTATTTTGTTTCCCCTTATTGGTAGATAAGGATTGGTTTGAAACAAAGGGGGAGAACTTACTGTAGAGTGTTCCCCTTGGATTGCCTTAAACCAAGACAATATCAGAATCCAACGTTTTGAGGCAGCATGGAAGAGAGGGTAGGGAAGACAGACAGACTCGTGACTCAAATTTATCTACTTTCAGATAATAGTTTTATTTTCTAGGAATTTATGGAGGATGTGAGTCAATACTACAAAAATGTAAGCCTTTTCTCATCAGTGACAGATTATACTAAGCTGAATATATGGGCAGCTGTGTAACTCCACTCGGATATTTCAGTCACGGATTTTAAGAATTGCTCAAAAATATGAACTTCAGTTTGAATTTTCTACTGTGCTTAACAGTGTGTTTCTCCTGTTTACAGGAAGGGTGCATTTACCCTTGGTGATGAGAAGCGGTATGAAAGTACTTTAGCAAACCTAGAGAACCAGAAGCATGGGGTCTTGTCGCCATAGCACAGCGGGTTCCCAGGCACTTGAAAAGAGAGCTGGATACCATCATGAAATGCTGCAGAGCAGATATCCCCAAATGGCCTAGTTCACATGCTCTTCCAGTGCAGATGCTTCCTCCAAAGAAACCTGGAGATAAAATCACTGCTTTATCTCAAAACTCACTGAACAATGTGTTAAAGGCCTTAGGAAAAACAAACAAACTGAAATGCAATCCCAAGCAGGTATTACGAACACGTTCCTGAAACAGCAGGCTTGGACTCCAGTGTTTGATAGACACAAACCAGCAAGGACCACTTTGGACCACCTGTTCTGGAAACCAGTATGTGTGAGGATATTGAAGAAAGACTGCCATGAAATCATCTGAATACAATTTTTTAAAATTCTACTTCCAGCCATAGGCCTACTAAAAATGCTTAGACACATCCACAGCCCTGGATGTTTTTAAGCTTCCATAAAAAAACTGATGACAAGGTGCCAGATAATTCAAGTCTGTGATTCCAGGTGGAAAGAACACACAAAAGAAGGACATAGACCGTAGAAGGTCATGCTTTCCTATCTCCACCAGCTTTAGTCTTTGTGTTTTACACCTCTGATTTCAGGCACAGGAGAACCACAGTGCTCCAGACAGAGCCATACAGCTCAGACAGGATTCACTGGTGGCTCAGTGCTGATTCAAGAGTGTGTATCTGTACATTAGATGCATCCCACCAATGAATTGTTATTCCTCCTTATTTTCTATTGGAGTCTGAATATTTGTGGTTAAAAATAGAAAGAAAACCCACATGAATCAAATCAATACAGAACCAGGCATTTGAAGAGAAACATACAAAATTCTTCAAACTAGTGGAAAATGAAATAACAAACATCCTTACAGATAGTTGTTTCAAGATTATAAGATACAAGATTTTATTCATATGAACTCTTTCAATTTGACTCACTTCCCTTTGATGTTTACAAGAAGGGGGAGAAAGTGGTAAGTACTGTAAACAACAGTGAAAATTAACACTTTCAATTATATTTCACCTCAGAAAATATACAGTAACATAAGACTCAGTGTTTCTATACAAACCACTGCTCAAGGTATAATTGTTCCAGTTAGTTTTACTATTTTCACCTGACTTCTATCATGGCACTTTTATTCAACTTCTTTTCTCATTCAGGGGGAGGTCAACAGGGTTACAGGAATGCTAGAAAATATCTTGTGAGTAACGCGGAGCTGTGAAATAAACCTCATTTGTAAGGGGCCTGAGTCAGCAAGACCATACTGGGGTCAGCAAGCAAGCACACCTAGTCCTTAAGTAAGCTGGTAATGGGAAAATGTGTTAGTTTAATGTCTGGAGCATGTTTTCTATTTAAGATCACAGCCATTTAGCAGCTTTCAACATGGGGTTATCAGCTGGATAGGCTGGCCCCCCATAACCACATCACACCACTATGCTTTTGTGAAGCAGCATAGATACATCAGAGCAATGTGAGGCTCATTACAAGCATATATTTAGTAATCCATCACACACTTTTCCTCAGCTTATTCCACGGTCTTTACAACAAAGGGAGTATTTATTCAACAGATATCTCACTCCTCTGGCTGTCTCTATAGCTTATGCATTTAGGTTCATCTTGTTCCTGATGCCCACACACTTCTCTCTGGGAATTACACATCCACTGAAATTAAAATATGTTCCCTGGATTCAGACATCACAATCAAAGCTTGAGAGCAAAGCTGTGAGCAATCAACACATAAAATCATTCCAGCCTTGGCAGAAGACAATAGTGTTCAATTCAATAAATAATACATGCTCAAAATAAATAGAGTCCTATCCTAGGAGTAGCTCACAGATACACCGCCAAGCCTGGCACCTTCTGCAGCCTCCAAGGACTGTCAGAGTAGGGCAGGCTGATACCAGGCTTGAAGAAGTCCTTTTCTCCTCATAACTGATCTGAAAGCTAGAATCTCACCCACAGACCAGACACTGCAAACAAACAGCCATTAGAAGTGCCACACTCTGTTCCATGAAAAGGAAACCAAGTGAATGCCACCTGCAAGCTACTCAGGCTGGTTGTAACTGAACTCTGTCACTTCTAGCAAATGACATCTTAAGGTCAGAAATTTCCATCTGGATCCTCCCAGTTCCCCCCTTGAAGAGGTCCCAAAAGTTAAATCTTGACATCATTATTATGCCATGTCACAACAGATGAAGTTGTGTTACGTGTTCTCTACCTTTGTATGTGACAAGTAGTGAGATATTAATATAGCCCAACTGAGCAAAATTTAGGGAGAAATTAGAATTATTAAAGTCTGTCTCTAAATGACAAAAATATCATAAATGACAGGGTATTTTATACTACTGTTTTATCCCTCTCCCCTCTACGGGAGCAAGGGAAGATACAACCTCCCTGTAGATGCTCAAAAATCCAGTCTAGCAGGAAAGAGCATTGTGTTCAAGGAAGAAAAGAGTTCAGCAAAAGTCAAAGAACTTGAAAAATATTAAAAAATGTTTCCCTTCAGGCATTAACAATTCCAATGCCTCACATCTTGCCTAAAACTAACAAAAATTTAATTTCGTTCATAAACAAATTCATGCCAGCATTCAGGTTCAAGATTGTGCAAGATAAATATTTATAAATGGGCTTTTGCAACTTGTCATATACTAAAACAGATCTTCATTAGGAAACCATGACAGTGGTTTAGAGAATGAAAAATCTGAAGTTTAAGAAGATACAGAAATCCCCCTTTCATCATTATGGGATTTTCTTTATTTTCTATATTAAATCCATCAAAGTCAAGCCACAATTTACAGACCCAAATTTTAATTTTACAAATGGAGTTCCCATGGGTTGAATGGGTACTGAGCTCTCTTCTGACATACCAATCAGCTTGCAAAAAGTGTACAATCAAGGTGCCAAGCTTTGGGGAGGATAGGTCTGTCATTTCTATTCTGGTTTAAAAATTGCTTCTATAACAAAACCAGAAAACTTCTGACAAAGCACCATAACCAGAAATACTATTTATGAAATGAAAATAGTCCGAAACTCAAACAGGAGACACAAACTTTACAGTGTTCCTAAGGAGTAAAGAGCATGTGCAACTGTACCTCTTAGAAACAGACAGCAGAGAACCAATACTCGGCATAGAAAAACTCCCTTACCAAAATCCCTACTGTGAATTTTACCTCAATTAATAGAGTCATTCCTTTTTCAGTCAAGGTCTTTTCTACAAGTGGACTCATTGGAGTGTGGGGTGGTGCAAATGAAGGTTTTCCTGCAGGCTGAACTTTGGCATAATCCATCACAACACAGACCAATCAATTGGAACAAGACACAAGCCCACTGGAAAGGAAGTTTCAGTATTTCTGGTGATCATGAGACTCCACAGGTCCAGTAACTTCACCAAGAAAATGTTAAGTTTTCACATGCATTAAAAGCTACAATGCAGCTTTGATCCTACCCACACGAGGATGCATTTCTTCAGGCTTTGCTATCACCACGTCACATGCTACTAAGCAACAATTGATACATAATTTGATTTTTCTCCCCTGGCTAAATGTAAGTATAAATATACATATGTATATATGTGTGTGTAAACATCTGAGGTATGTGCAGAACTGAGGAGCTACTGGCGCAAGGCTACCATCTGTGGAATTATGATAGAACACACTTCTGTGCCTGAACCAAATGGTTTGTTTCGTCCTACTGATATCACTTTGCTTTTTTCCTTGCTTTGTCAAAAGCTGTATTTCGAGGCAATTTTTCCTTCCCAGGGAAAACTACCTATGTTTTAATGAAATCTTCACACGTTGTATCTGGTAACACATAGCTCACTTTTGTTTCATGTCATCTAGGTGGCTCAGAGTTTGCAGGTATGCTGCTGTGAAGAAAATAAAATAGTAGGCTGCCAGAGCACATTTATCTTACCTACGACTTGGCTGTAAAACACCTCTTCCAACAGAGAACAATACTCACATTCCAAGAAAAATACCCAAATAAATAAAAATTATTCTCCTAAATAAAACACAATCACAGAGAATTCAAAGATTTTGACCCACTTCCAAAATCTTGTCCTGAACTGAGGCAGAGTCCAGTGATACCTGCCATCCCTCATGTATGTCCACTAGCCTGATTTTCTTGCCATTGGCAAATATGAAGTATCCAATTTTTGCTGCTAATACACTTTTTATACTTTATATTATTTTTATACTTTATATTATGTAGTGGGTTACAGCATTTAGAGAGACTCACTTTGGAAGAGGTTGTGATCTACCTTCCCATCTTGACAGACTGTAATAAAGGTTTGGTCCTCTAGATTAAACAGTATAAAGCTCTGAAAAGACTGATGTTTAAACTACCCTTCTTGCCCTCTGAGTTTTCCCTTCAGTTAAAGATTAATTTGTACCTCAAAACTGTATGGAGTAATGTACCTCAAGACACCATTTTTTTCCATATTTCTGCACTGAAACAGGATATACATATCCATACCAACTCTGACATGTTGGCCAGACCTGTTCTATAAAACACAAGTAAATAAAACACAATCTAAATATTTCATGACTCAGTAGCCCACTTCAGTGCTTTGTTATCATTAAAGGCAACATTTTTCCTAATAAGCAGCCCAAATCTTTCTTCACATTAAGCTGTTTACACATTGTCCTACAGCCAGATGAAGACAGTTGATCACCACCATCTTTAAAAGCAAGCAAAAGCAAGTAGTTTCACACTTGAGACTTACCATATCTGCATTTGGTATTTTCTGTTCTAAGAAAACTCAATGTCCTCAACCCTTTGCTATTTATCATTTTTCTCCCTGAACCTCTGTGTACATCTTCTGTATATTTTCAAAGAATTGTTGCCAAAAGCTATACAAAGGACAACAGCTAAGATGTCAATATCGCTGGCCGGAGTAATTTATCTCCTATATTTCCACAAACATTTCTCCACTAGCTCTTGGACATGACAAAGTGAAATTCTTCCCTTGGCCTCACCTTGTACTCTTGGCTTCGGTTCATTTTTACTGAATTTGACCCTGCTGGTTCAGTTTGCAAGATTACTCTGGATTCTCATGCCATCCTCCATTCTGCCTTGGGAAACCTGCACCAGTCTGAAGTCAGTCAAACAGATTGCCTATTCTATCAAGGATTGATAGCTGCAGGACCAAGCTAGCATGATGTTGGAGATACTAGCCAGATGTTAGCCAGAGACAGATGTATCTGCATCTATCAGAAGTGATAATGTTTGCACCAATCTTCTCTTTACATAGATGTTCTCTTTGATTCTGCTCACTCTCTCTTCCTTAAAACAGTGACTTTCTGATATCCCTGAATTTACCCTCCTCCCTGTAATGCAGCTGATGTCTTCTTTATAGTTCAGTAACCAACACTTTCTATCCTTTTAGGCCTCCACTTCACAGGAACAGGATGTAAATGTTGTTTCTCTTGTTTCTCTCATTAAGCTTTTGTTCACAAGAAACCCAAATTCTTGGTCAGCTGCTTTGAGATATTTTCAATACTTCTACACATAGGTGGTTTTCAAAGATACTGAAGTGATATTTAGGTTCTGTTCTATACCACGCCACCTGTCCCTTGTAACTCGTAACTTCAGGCAATTTAAAGTCATTTTCTGAGTATTCATGGCAAAAGTGCTCTAGAAGAAGCATGTGTATTTGCCCAAGATACCATATCTAAGCTATATGCCATCCAGCCCAGCATACATTAAGACCTTTGTGTGATTCATAATGTTGCAACTCAGCATTTGGTTAATCTTTTTTTTTTCCTGCTTGAAACTCCCTCATCATAGCTACACTTTTTTATTAACTTCCCTTGAGGTTGTACCTGGATTCCTCTATAGGGCAGCTGTGATGGGCAAGTCTCCTGTCTGAACACTACTCAGAACCATTTCCTAAGCCAAGCACTCTGA
The DNA here is from genome assembly GCA_013400235.1 of Oriolus oriolus. Taxonomy (NCBI): domain Eukaryota; kingdom Metazoa; phylum Chordata; class Aves; order Passeriformes; family Corvidae; genus Oriolus; species Oriolus oriolus. The sequence continues at coordinate 55,444 of VXBT01010100.1, forward strand.
AGTATCATTGGGAGTGTCAGACAACAGTGAAGACCGAGGAGCTGACCAAATTGCAAAGGAAACATAGAAATTTTCTTTTCAAAAATGTAATAATCAACAGGGGAAGAATTGCAGCCCTTGTTTCACAAAATTACATAAGTTAGCAAAGAAAGGAGAGCTACCTGTATTTTGAAGTAGGCCTTTGCTGAGCTTCTACTGCTTACTTAACAATAAGTCTTATTTGAAAAAAATCAGCAGCTTTTCTCTAAAACTTTGACTTGTAAGGGGAAAATAGTATTTTTGTTAGTTTTGAAAATAGATGTTATTCTGGACTTATGTCAATTAGGCTGCTGAAATATTTTGCTTAATGCATAGAAGTTAAACGGAAAATTAACTTCCAGTACAAATGTTTAATTAAAGTTAGAAATATTAAATACCTGACTTTATGCTGCAGACTCAGACTTTTAAATAAGGGGCTCACAGAACAGTGAGAAGTAAAATTAGTTTGTTGATTTTGCTGTGAATTAATAGCATAATGAAAATAATTTCAGGACAGGATGAAATTAATTGAAAAATATCCTCCATGCTTTATGCATTAAGGGGAATTTTTCAGCTGAAAACACAATTTGTTCTCAACTTAGAAAAGAGCTTCAATGGGAAAATTTCTACCACCCATAATAATTTTGTGTTCCTCACAATTTATACCATAGGAACTACCTGCAGAATATTCAAATTACTTTGTCACTGTGCTGTGATTTGAAAATGCAATTGAAAACAAAAAATTTTTGCACATCGCAAAAGATGACCTACAAAACGCTACAAAAATAGGGCTTGGAGCTGGGGGAAAAAAAAAAGAAGTAACAAAGATGAAAGTCTTTTTAAAGTTGGTGAGATCTAAAGATCATGGCACCTCTGCACTGTTAGGGCAAAACTGCTGACACTACCTTTTTATCATGTGAGCAGTGTAAGTTTAACTATTTTCTGTTGCCTGTTTTGTTCTGTCCACAGGGAAAAACACTGATCCCTAATAAAAATGCATGCAAGCACGCAATATCAAAGGTATTTTTTGATTGTCACTGGAATCAATGTGACCTTTTCATATGAAACTTCTGAGGACTGATGGCATTACTCAAGAGAGGACATGAAAAAGTTTCAAACGTTGCTTTTTGAACTGTCCTAACCTTAAGGGTCTTGTGCCCACTCTTTCCCATCCCCATGCACTTTGAGGATGCAGAAAAAATAGAAGATAAATACGACATGCCCAAGAAAAAACAGCTAAATGCGATGTACTCTTTTATGCTTTGATCAAAGGGACAAAAACATATATTGCATGCTCTTAATCTTTCAAAATGTTGCAGTAGTTTTAACAAATCTTTCGAACAGTTTCAGAGATAACGTATAGACATTGCATTTGCTAACATCCTAAAGGTGAAAGGATGCCACAGATTACTTAAATGCAGATCTCCAGATGTCTATGCTGCAGCAAAAGAGAGCTTTACCAGTGGATTTACAGCTGGTCTCCATTTTGGCATTCAATGTGTTAACTGCATATTAAACACCAAAAAACCCCAGAAATTCCAAAGTACATGCTGCTTGCAAAGTCAGTTAGTAAAAAATTATTAGGTAAAGAACATATGGGAGTCTACCATGTGCTTCAGAGTATCTGTTTGGTCAGAAAAATAAAGTAAACCAAAATAAAATAAAAAGTAAAATAGAATTGAGAGCAGAATACACTGCAAAAGCATGAATATATTAAAAATCTAAACATGTACATAGTTAAAAATCTATCAAGTTTTATTAAACATGAAGTCATACTATCTGTCAAAAGGGAATGGTGGAGGGAGAAGTACAAGTCTTCTAATGCCCTTGGCATGTGTTTGCTCTGGCATCAAGATCCTTGAAGACACACGTATTGTCTGCCATGAAGTCTTGGCTCAGCCAAACTCTTCGGTTTGCACCTAGCTTTAAACTTATCTGATGTGAGCATAGATTGTTTTGGGTTTTTTTAGTATTTTGACTTTTTATTTCTAAGTTGAAGCAAAGCATATCTTACTAAAGCTACTCTTGGGACCCATAAAGGAAGCCAGGGTAACATGAATTTTTGCTGCCTCAGATTCATCCTTGTTCATGGACTGGAGCCCTTCCTGAGACTGGCCCTTTCCAGAGAAGACTTCTTTGTAAGAGACTACAGGTATATCAATAGCAGCTAGAGTCGTCTGTATGACAATTTCAGGTAACACTTCCTCCTTAGATGGCTGAAGTAACATTCAATCCACTGCCATACTGTAAAATATAATCAGTCACATATCAAGTACCATGGCAACGGCATTGAGTATTGTAAATGCCTTGCGAACGAAGAAGCCAATGAGGAGATGCCCACATGGGTAAGATGAAAATAATGCAAGTAGTGGTAGCCACACGTGAAAGATAGATAAAAATGTTTCCAAAGTCTCTGAAACAATTAAAATTTTTGTCTGGATGCCTACCTTTTGCATTTCCCTTTTTTTTCATCTGATGCTTTAGGAATCAGGAACAGTGCTTGCCTCAGATAACTGAACATCTTAGTCTATCTCTCAAGGCAGCATAATTCTTAGAAAGGAGGTAAGCAGGTCATATGTATAATGATACATGCTGTATTTACCTGTGTGATGCTTAAATAAATTTTCAACAAGGCTCTACATGTCTGTGGGACTCTCCCAGGGCACAGAAGCTGCTGCAGCAAGAACATTACACTGAATGTTGGTAGAGTCACCAGCAGTCAGCCAGGTTTTCACCTGTATAAGATAACCAGCATAAAGCCAGCGAAGCTAGCGGGCTGACATGAGCTTGCAGCACCTGAGAATACATCCCTGTGTTTCCACTTCTGGTTGCACCACATTACCTTCACATTACTAATTTTGAAATATAAAATACACAGGAAAAGTTTCCATAGCAGAAACCTAGCATCACAATAGGTAAGGGCAAGATGTAAAGCAACACTTTTTTTCTTTCTGGGTCCAGAGTTCCCAGGCAGGAAGGTATGTGCTCCTGAGCTGAATACATCAATACAGCTTATACTTATCAATCATCCATACAGTACACATAGAAAAAAAATCTAGCCTAAAATTACTCCTGCACAGTAAATGCTTCCAAGAAATTTCAAATAAAAAGTCAAGTATCTCCAGCTCTCCATATAAAGTATGTCTGTGTGGAAAAAGAAGCGCATCTAGGGAGAGCATTTTCTCCCTGCCATGGGAAACAATAACATTTTCACCTGGTATATCATATGTGCAAGGATGTCACCTCTTATTACTGGACTCTCCAGAAACCTTAAGAGACCATGGACATCACAAAGTTGATAGGTGCTGCAAATATGTTGATGTAATTCCTAAGTTTTCTCAGTCAGTGTGCAAAGCAGGGTTCCAGTATTTACTGACCCACCCCATATGGTCCCTCCACTAATTTGGCCTGCAGGCTGACTAATCAGGGGCTCTGGGTCTGAATCTTGACCTTCTCCACAGAGGCATTGCTATCGCCTTGCTTCTCAACAGAACTGTTCATGAAGCCATTAATAAAGAAGGGCTAGCTCAGGCCCTGATTAAGCAAAAGCTATTGTGGACATGAACTGACATGTGAAAAAACAAACAACCCAACAAAAAACCTAACAGAAAATAAGAGAATCAAAAAAATAGCCAAACCCACAAATGGTGTTAGCTGAATTCATTTCTGTTGTCTCAAAATTATTCCAGAGAACTGGCATACCTGAGCCAAAAGCTGGCAAAGGGGCAGCATAGACCCAAAATTTCATTTAGGCGTTTTGGGGATCTTTCTCAGGAAGTCAGCCCTATAACCATGAATGACAAAGAAGTATTGAGGTACCCAGTAGCTTTTTCCATCCTCCATGTTTGTCTCTCCTTATTCTTGGTTCTTCCAACCAAGGAAAACTGCTGCTCACTGGTGAGGGTCACTCAGCTCCACTGCTGAAGATCATGCCTTGAGAATCATGTGCTCCCTTGCAAGGATGAAGCTCAGAACTGCAGTGTACACACAGGCCAATGGCAACAATTCTCCTTCGCTGTTTGGAGTTAATGAGCCTGCACTGAGAGTGCTGTTGCTTCCACTACTGGGCTACCCAGTGAAAGAAAGACACGGGAAAACTAAAAGGAAGACAGCAGAAGACCACTGAAACACTCAGTGGGCTGGAGCACTGGGCACGGGAAGGGAGCTGGGCTTCTTCAGCCAGGAAAAGACAAAGATAAGGGAAGGAAACCTGTTTTCTATTTCATAGAAGTTTTCTATTTCACTAGTCATTACAGAGAAGACCAACCCAAGCCCTATCTGGAGACTCACAAGAGAAGGCGATAGAGCAACAGTCATAAGCTGCAACAAGGGAAAATTAGAGCAGATATGAGGGGACAAAACAAATCACCATGAGACAGTGAAATGCTGCAACACACTCCTCAGAGAGGCTAGGCAACCTCCAACCTTGGAGATAGTGAAGACACAATTGGACACAGCTGTTAGCAACCTAACCTAGCTTTGACATTGTCCCTGCTCTGAGCTGGAGATGGATGAGTCACCATGATCTCTTCCAACACACTTTATTCTACATTCTACTCTGTTCTGAAATAGAGGATCAGTTGCTTGTCTGAATGAAAATAAGAGGAAGAGGCAGGAATTGGAATGGGGACTGTGCAGTGATTGAGGAATGCACTGAGAAATGCTCATCAAAGGGAAAGGAGGTGAAACTAACTGCTCTTATTTTTAAAAAGCCAATGTAAGGTCATTTTATTTTGTAATATCAAAAAATTACAAAATTACTTTTTTTTCCCCAAAATATGAAGAAACCAGCCTGGTACACTGTCCTTTTCTGAATCTTCTGACAATGCTGGGAGGTTTTGTGAGTTTTCTATTGCTTTTAATTGAATAAATCAACATAAACAGTTTACATTTATTCTGAAAAAAAAAGGCAAAGGAGGGGAAGAAAGACCATCTTTTAGGCTGGTAATTTTTTGGGTCTAGCCTACATATTGCACACATTCAGCCAGGACTCAAGGGAAATGAAACAGAGAAAATAAGGTGTTGATGTGCACTAAAAGGAAAGGGAGCAATCAAACTGCATGGACGTTCTAAGTACCATCAAATGATTGGCACAAACAGGCCAGGAAAAATTAGCAAGATTAAAACCAGTGACAGACGGCCCCAGACTGATCTATTAAGCCTTCTGTATTTGTGCAAAGGTGGTTGTTGTAAGGTGAGCAAGAAAAGGCTTGAACTAGTGAAATTTTGCAATACATTGGCACAAGTCAGTGCCAGGCCCCTCCCCTCAGGTGGATGCAGAAGCTTGCAGCTTTACTCAGATTTGCTCAAAGAGTTATAATTAGCTACAAAATTGAAAGTATCAGCAAATTAAAAGTATTGATTTATGCAGGCCATGGGTAGGTGAAACAGAAAAGGTCAACCAAGAAATTTATGATCCCAGAAGAGATTTGCTGCCAGCACAGCCAGGCAGACTCTCACAAAGCAAGGAGAAACCCCAGCTTATAACTGCTCAAGATGCCACAAGATGTGTTCTTACATCCTCAAAGTAAAAATTCCTCTTGCCTCAGAATATATGTATGCACACTACTACACCTATACACACAAGTGTGATTTGCAGAAAGCTATGCAATGAGCTACAATTTAAGTCCAGTCCCATGCAGAGAAAGTACAGAGACTATAAGTAGTATTAAATCTTGTGTTAGCACAGTAAACTGGATTGTATTTAAGCTGCAGAGCCTCATCCTGCTGCAAATAAAATTGGCATGAGTAGAATCAGATCTGTAAAAGCAATATATTGCTATTATAGCAATTTGATGTAAATTGTTCATCACAATTTGCAATAGGCATAAATCCTAAAATATTATGATGGATGTAATTGACATTTCTTAATATATGGCTCTGATCTGAATTATTTTAAAAAAAAACAGGCTTTGTATTGAAACAACTTAAAAAAATTTAAAAAGGCAAAGGGAATAAATGGAGCCTTAGTGGAAAGCTGGTTGACGCTGTTTTTCGCACATTTCTTCCTGCTATATGTACATGGGAATAATCTGCATAGTTCCATATATCTCCATAAGATTACTGATGGAGTAAAATACCTCTTGGTATAAGTATGAATCACAAACACTCATGTCAGTGAAGGATCATCCCTGTGATTTATCAAATACAAAACAACCACTGCCTTTTCTTTTGAGGGGTGAGGAAGGAAGAGCTCTATCACTCCTATGTTCGTCAGAGATCAAAGGACCAGTCAGATTCCCAGATGAGAGTACAGGCATTTTCTCATGTCTCTGGTAAAATTAGCTACTGCAGATATTATGGACCAAGCAACAATACACACTCACCTATCTAGGTTTAGAAAAAAAAAGGTTTTGAAATTATTATGCTCTTTAGTATAGCTCACGTTTACATAACATAAAGAGTAACTGGGTTTGATGTTCTACAACAGACATACCCTTCTAAAAAATATGAGATATTAATTGTAAATCTTAACAATTTTGTCATTTTTTCTAATACAGCTGTAAAACATTTTATGTCAAACAGATCAGTGTTGATTTTTATATGTATTTGAACCACAGTCCTCTCTTTCTTATTTTTTAGAATGTGGAAAGACACTAAGAAACTTTCTCTTTAATTTTAAACATGTAGCCCCACTAAAAATAAAATTCTCATATGAAGGCACTGGCCCTTGCGAACCTTTCTGTCACTTCAGTCCTGTATCAGCACTATCTTGTGGGTATCACGCACAGGTTCTTCATTGTTTAATAAATTGTAAGTGCTTTAAGGCTGAGTTCTGTTGGGCTACACTGTGTGTTGAAAGAGAGATTAGGCCTTGTTGGCTGCAGAAAGAGCCTCGTTCTCAGACCCGGAGGTGATCCTAGAATTACAGCCAGGTCACCAGAGATGAGCTGAGAGAAGATTGTGAGTTTCTGGACAGTGTCAGCCCTATGAAATGTGATAATTGCAGTTTGTGACCTTGTAAAGTATTGTTTACCTTTTACCATAATAAGCAATGTCTAAAAAATATTACAAGTGATTGGAAAACAGTAAAGTAAACTGTTTTCCTGTTTATATGAAGTAATTTCCTGTTTTTCCATTAGTATTTAAAAGAATTTCAAATACGCAATAAAGCTTTTTTCTTCTTGCACCTTTACCATGATGTTGCAGAGTCCCTGCCCATGCATAAATACTGCAGAGTTCTTTAATTCTCATAGCATCAAACAGTTATCCAGCCATCTGTTTGGGTTCAATTTATATTAAACATGAGTGTACTTACTCTCCATATTGGCATAAAATTATGTGAAAGCCTTTTTTTTTTTTATCTTAGTACCTAAGTAATATGGAAAAGGTCATTGTAGAAGATGTGGAATGTTTTACTAAAACTTTAGATTGGAGTTACATTTTGTTGTGGGACGACCTACAAAGAAAAGTCTGTGTGTGTCCCATTCAGGACAGAAAGAGCCTCAAGCAAATGTGGTAAAAGCAGAGAACTTATTTAGTGGCTTTTTATCTTAACCATGTATTGCATGTCTACCAGTTTCCCATTGCAACCAACATCTCCTGACAGACCAGCGTTCAGTTAAAGTTTCTCAGTGGTTCCAATGACTACGCTTTCACTTCACTGGATGCACAGCCTGACCACGTGTCAGTATCAAGTGTACAACTTGTACACGTCCCTGATTTGTAACTGTTAGCAACTTTGTTGTTGTGCATCAAACTAGACTGGCCCTAAAGTCTTTGTGCACAAAAGCATTAGGTTAGGGATACGAAAATTATGTGCTCTCAACAACTTATTTTGCTAATACCATAAAGACCAGACTAACTGTGTTCAGGTGCAGATCTGGGTGAACATGAGTGCAACTTGTCTCTCCTGCAGTGCACAGAGACACACACCTGCTCAGGCACGGGACTTTCCACCCTTCAGGTGAGACCACACCAAATGAAGGCTTAGAGAACCCCCGTTTCACTAGGGGAGACACTGGATGGAGATGAGATGCAGACAACAGAGCATGCTTTCCCTGAGGAACCTAAACCCGTACTCTTTGTGTCTCCCCAGAGTCAAGATTTCCAGATAACCGAAGGGTACAAGGTGGAAACCCCCCAAACCACAATTAAATAGGTGCTAGCAGCACAGAAAGGCATGTTCACGAATAAGGAACTGACTTACCAACAACCTGAAATTAAATGAGGAAGCCAGTGGGAACTGAGCTCTTTTGAAAGTCCTAGAGCTAAAGACCTTGGACGAAACTTACTCTATTTTGAACAAGTTTTAGTACTACAGCAAGTAATTTTGGTGTGATTGGAAACATCCTGATCACTACTGGTATAGCTAAAGCTGGTTTAGATGTAGACATAACCTGTTGGTATACATATCCTAGAGTGGAAATGAGTTTGTGACACTTTTAGGAAGTCTTTGTCCAACCCTTTGCTATTTTCACTTTCTTTCCCAAGAATTAACAAAAAAAGACAGCAATCCATCACAATCCACCAGAGGTGGTTTTGGTTATTTTTATTCAACATGTAATGATAACACCCTCTCTGAAGAACTGAAAATACCCTGAGCTTCAGAGTGAGAGAGGAGGAATAGCAAGTGCTTGGCATTTGACACTGACTTCACACTGCCTTCTTTTTTAGATCCATTCAATATGTAAAAAATTCTAAGATGCATTAATATGCAATAAAATTTGCTTGATTGGTGACTGCTTATATGCAAGTAAGGAATCTTTCTGTATAAAAGAGTGTAAAAAATATCCTTCTTTGAGTCAGAGAAGGGAAAAGTCTGAGTCAGGTTGATATGACTACTTCAAATCCCACCAACATTTCTGATAACAGATGCTACTGAGCAATCCAACATCAGTACTAAGCACGTACTTCATGGTAAGCATTTGGTAGGACGGGCTACTGACAGGCATTAGCAAAACAATATTGGTGTAAGTGCTCTGAGACAAATTGGAAATTGGATACTAGAGGGAAAAAAATTATTTATTGCTCACAAAAACAGGGCCTTCAGAGAAGAGCCTTAGCAGCCTCAATACTGCACAGTGCCTCCTTTAAAACATTCTTTATCATGGGGTCCAGTTTTTTTTTCTTTTCCAGATAAACAGCCCATAGAAAACAGCCCTCACTACAGAAACCAGCACGATCTGAGTTGAAACACAGAGGAAAACACACTGTACTCAAGTTCGCATTCATCCTGCAGTCTGTAAACATGTGTTCTTGATCTAAAATATTTTTCAGTCCATATTTGAACCATATTTGATGGAGCTTGTTCCCCTCCATCTTCCAATGGAAAGTGCTAAGCCATGACTTTTGGAGGAGTGACTTGTTTAGGAGTTAAGATGCCATTCAAATGGCATGTGTGTGTTTGCCATCTAAGGGTTGCCTGAATTTCTTCCTGATTTGCTTCTCAGCTTGGCTGTTAAATCAACGTAGATTCTCAGCCAACTTCTGAATTACTGTTTATTTTTACCCTAATATGAAACTTTGCATAAAAGATGCTGGCACTATATTTGCAACAACTATGTTCTTGGATTGACACTACAGGAAAACATGACGCCAGGGTGGTGTTAAGAATAAAACTGTGTTCAGCTCTGCAAAATATCAGTGAGGTTTGTCTTCTCCGAAACAAGCTTTTCAGATCCTGGCAGCACATATCTCATATGAGGGATTTTATTTTAGTACAAGAATAGAGAACAGGAGTAAGTTCAAAAGCCCTGGGGTACAAACAGCACCTTGACTTCACTGAATCTGGAGTGACAGCACTGCTGGGCTTAACCCTAAAGCTACAAGTTGGGTGATGTTCCTGTGAACTCGGAGATCCCGATAAAAACAAAGCTTATGAATATAGCCCGTTGCTGGCTCCTTCAGCTTGCACATTTGCACTTCTCACAGTGCCTGTCTAATTACTGTCTTAATTACTCAGCAACCTGGCTCTCCATTTCACCTTCCCTGTCTTTTAGTTTTTCTCCAGATACTCAGCACTGCCTATGTGCAGTGCTGTCACTTTATTCCCAGCTTTCCCCCACACAGGGAGGACTTTGGTCAGACCCGGAGGGAATTGAGCCCTGTTCCAGCAGCACCATCTGTCCCTCCTCTCATGCACAACAGGAAACAAATAAAACAAAATGAACATTCAGTATTCTTTGATAACCTACAATGTTTGGAGGCTCAGTACCGATTTTTAAAAAATCTGAAGTGTGCAACTGGGCTCACCTATCAAGTAACAAAAGTCAAATCATTTTCTAAATGGCTTTGGTGGTTATGTCTGCAACAATTTGTTTGGTTAGATGTACAGGAGAGAAAGGGAAAGAGCAAGCAGCAAGGAAAGGATGACAGAAAAGGAGAAAGAGAGAGAGATAAGGAAGGAAAATGGAAGTTTAACAAACATGAAGATACAACTTTCCTGATACTAATTCTGCCGGCACATTTTGGCCAAGAATTAAATAGAACAACGTTTACAGATGTACTATCAATAAAATCACATTTTGGCAGTTTGCAAGACTGTCACATCATAAGGAGTATATTAATTTCTTTACTAATTAATCCAGAAACCACTGAAGAATAGAGAAGGAGGTCTGTGCTATTTTTTAAAATCAAAAACATGTCCTTACACTGTTAGACTTACACATTTCTTTAAATCTAAATTCCATATTTCAAATTCACATCGCATCTACAAAAGTACAGCTTGTTTCTGGCCTTCAGCTAACCATGGACATTAACCTTGTTTTCCACTTGCTGTTTCACATAGAATGAATCCACTCCTTTACCATTTCCTGAATGTGTCCTGCAGTGACCATGCTGTGGTAGCAGCAGCCAACCATCCTTTGCCTGTCTTCAGTTACTACCATGTACTTTTGTCCTGATGAGTTTCTCTCCTGAGCAAGATAAGCCATGAGAACATCTGCCCTAAACCTGCCCCAGACCAGCCTGCTTCTAGACTGAACCACGCTCTTGCCTCTCTTCAGGCCTCAGTACATCTACGAACTTTTCTTTTGCTTCTGTCTCCTCTGTGTTCTGCCTTTCATCCAAAGCTTCTGTCTCCTCTGTGATAAAAATGTGGTTAGTACAGATTTGAAAAAGATGAGGCAATCAATTAAATTCTTTCCTGATTACCCTCATTAACCATTCCTTATGATTTTTACAGGACTAAAATTTGTCCAGTAGTTAAAATTACTGGCAACATTATTTTGAAAAACATATTTCATGCTCTCAGCAGATCCATTTCAGCAGTGTCTCTTCTGTACTTAAAAAGTTCACTCGAACTGCATAGAGTGGCTATACCAGTGTGAAAAGATAACACCCACATAAACTAACAAGGATTTAGGTTACAACAGCAAGTTGAAAAACAGGAAGCCTAGTTTAAACATAAGCAACAGCATCCACACACAGATCTGTACAGGTTTAAAAGGAATATAATATTTTAATTTATTCCTCTACATGTCCTGCATGCAAATAAGTCTTTAAACAACTTCCTGAATCTAAAACTAATACATGCATTTTATGTGAAAAATCAGTGTCATTTTTCAGATCTCAAAGAGTGATTATTCTCCACAGAAAATGGATTGCCTTTATTTAATCAAGCTTCTTGTCTGTATGCAGTGTTTCATCTCCTTCTACTTTATGCTAAATATGTATTAACCCTTTTACATGTGGGTCATTTAACTGGGCTTTGGTGAGACATAAAGCATGAATCATCACTATAAATAACTGTTCTCATGGCATTACAGACCACTACCCACCTCTGCTACATACTGCTAACCCCACATACTTCTGTAAAGACACATCTAAATGCTTACCAAGGATCACAGTCTAGAAAAGAAATTCAGATTATCTGTGTTCTTTAGCAACTTTTATTTTCTCAAACCTCTGCTTCATTAAAAATAAAACATCAACCTACTCCTAGCATGTTTTTCAATTTGACCTGGGAAAAGCAGGATAGTCAGTGTCTTCGAAGCATGTGCAGGCTCATGTGTACATACTCTCCTCTTTTATATCATAGATAAAGAGGATTGACTGCAGTTCATAGACCATAGCACTGGCCTCTGTATCACTACAAACCACAGATACAGCAGTATTGTGGGTACAAAGAAGTGGGGTTAGAAAGTGAGAAAGCTGAGACTTTAAGGGAGCACCAAAGGAATTAATCTACAGAGACAGGGAGAACAAAGCAGAGGATCTTATCTGGGAAAAAGCAGGAGCTTTTTGTTAGAAAAGAGGTGGTAAGAAAAAGAAGGCACGACAATAAAAAGTAGTTGCAGGGCACTGGGAGTCTGAGCCCAGAGACTTGAAGTGTGGTGCAGTCCCTGACTTTTTTGCACCCTGCCCACTGAAAGGCCTCTGACTCTTTTTCTGACTAACCAGCTGCTCATTAAGTCTGTAATAAATGATTTTGTGTTCGAGAACAGCAAAGATTCAGGGTTGCACAGAACTGATGCTGATGCCACAGAACATTTAGGGAAGAGTGACCCACCACTTGAAACACTATGGACTGGAGGGTCCAAGCAGCTGAGTTTACAGCAGAGCCCAGTGAACTAAACCAAACAACCGCTCCCTAGGGAAAATGCCCTCTGTAGTGAAGCAGCAGAGCCACCTTCTACTCCTCCTCCCCGCACACTGAAGTCCCTGAGGCGAGTGAGAGTACTGGCATAGCAGGCAGTGACTGCTGCCTGACCAGGGTTTTGGTAGGGGTGAATCCTCCTGTGTATATTTCAGGCAAATGAAAAATCCCCCTGCCATCTTGAGGCGAGTTCAGGGCACTATGGTCCCATTCATGTAGGCAACTGCAAAAAATGTGTTAAAGGGCATCTTTCACCCTTTGTTTTCTCTCAAGGTCAGTTATACTGTCTGTCATCCCATACTGGCTTGGCAAGCCAGTAAGAGAGGCTCCCCACAGCCTGGACAAGTGTGTTGCAGGAAAGGTGGGCACAGGCATGCTGTTCTCCTCTCCATGCTCACCCCCACCTCATACTTAGCCTGGTGTTCTCTGCCATTTATCCACACTGAAATATCCTGCTATGACACATGCTGGGCAGTTTTCTTCACTGCTCCTCCTAGCCAGTGCATAAAACTTGGGCCATTGAGGTGAAAAGCAACGTGTATTCTCCTTTCCTGCCCTCATCTACTGCTCTCTCACCCTCACTGTCTACAACAACTGGGTGCACCAGGGTCCAGCAGCACATCCTAATCTAGGAGGCAGGCACTGCTGATCAATGCAGACCAAAAATTCCAGCATTTTCCAGATACACAGGTTATCACCACCCCAACATTTCTCCTCTATGTGCCCATAAAGTCACACTCTTAAAAGTGCCACAACAGGAAGGTGGCATGCGCTGTGGAGTGTCTGCAGACCACTGACAGCTACCACGGGGCAGTCCTTGGGTCAGAAACATTAAGTCTTAGACAATACAACAATGCCAGATGGACGATCTGTTAGAGGGGCAAGATGTAGTGAAGAAGGTGGTGCAGACCCAAACCCAACGAATCAGTAGAATTTTTTAAAATTTTATTTTATTTTTAAGAGAGAGTTTGAGTGAAGTGTAGAGAGAACAGTAGAGGAAGGGACGCATACTAAAGAACTAAAAAGGAAATGGAAAAGAATAAAAGAGAAAAGATGAAACTATCAAGCAAAAATTGAGGATGAGGCCACCTTAATACTAATAATGCTTTGGCCAGTGAACACAGAGCTATGGATCCCCATAAAAGTTAAGAATCAAGCACTTCCTTGACTTGTGGAAACTAAGTGAAAATGAGGAAGAGTATATTATGTAGCAACTTACAGGATCATGGTTAATACTGCATATAGGGGGGAAACTGGAAAAGGAGAAGCAGATTATTTTCCTTACAAAGCAGGGAAAATATCATATGAGAACCTAACAGGAAGGAGCCTTGGGGGTTCTCTCTCCCCTTTCTTCCATGCTTCACACCCAGAAAACCAAAATCTATGTTTACCTTTTAACCTGTACATTGGAAACTAAAATAATTGAAAGCAATCAATATTTTAATAAGAGCTACTGTTTCACCTGATTGAGAGGGTCATGTGATGACTCCAGTTACACCAGAGGGAATGCTGACAAAAGAAGAAAACCACTTCTAAATTTTGAGGCAAGAAGGAGGAACACATTCCTCTGCAACAAGGAAAGCTAGAACAAGGAACAAAGGACTTGAACTGCAAAAAAACCACATTTACATTCTAAGAGAAGAGAACTTCCTGACTGGAGGTGCCTAAGCAAAGGTATAGATCAATTTAGAGAAGCTGCAAAATCACCATTACCCAGAACCATCTCCCAGCCT
>VXBT01010101.1:0-36014 GCA_013400235.1 Oriolus oriolus
TCTCGGCCCACGGCGCCGCCACAATTTAGAGAAGAATGATTGTAGAAACTGAATTATTATTTTATTCCAATTATAAATCTATTTTAACTGTCATTTTGCACAATTTAGGTTATTCCAAGAGACTGGATATTATGAACAGGGAAGTAAAGTATTAAGCAATTGTATTTACTTCCCTGGTCATAGTAGTTCTCTATATGCATCTCTAACCTAAATACTTTTATTTTTTTCTCTATTTCTTTACGTTAGATTATTAGGGTTTATAATAAGTAATTTTTTTCATTTTCCTAAAGACTTCTGTACTTCTATATGCAGTTATGGGAGATTTCTTTTATTCTTGCAAGGTTCTAAAAATAATTTTCCAGGTTTTACCTTATTCAAATTGTTCCATCATTAAAATCAATGGTGTCAACTGTCAACATCAACTGAAATAATAGTTAACAGAAATCAGTATTTTTTTCTTTTTTTTCTTTTTAAATATCACCAGTTTGATTCCACTTTTATCAATCAGGTCAGTGTATCTTACTAACTCCCTTAAGCCTTTTAGATGTCACTCTGCTCTTTTGTTTCCCTTCCAACATCTCTACACGTCACATTGGAGAATTACATTAATTTGCCTGATCTTTTCCCATATTTCATGTAAAGCTGCAAAGCAACGACTTAATAAGTAAAAGCCTAAGGAGTTTTTGTTTATTTCTTTTAAAGAGACTCGGAGTATCCTACACATGACTCTGAAATCCCCTCTGTTGATGTATCAGAAAGCCAAGTCCTGCCTAGGGCTGGTTCTGTGATCCCAGCAGTAGGACACGTACGCCTTAGCACTCCCTTTATTTATAAGTTGCATGAATGACTTTATGGTGGTAACTGAACTCTGATAAGATCCTTTTTCCTGAAACTGAATCTCTTGACACTTCTCTATTATGTAAGGTCAGAGCTTCTTGAGCCTGCAGCATTCCAGTCTCCAACAAAATTAAAGTGTTTTGTATTTACCAGTAACTTCCTTAGTCCTATTAAGACTAACCAGCCATTAAGGAAGGCTCATTTCCTTCTCTGGATCATAAAGGATTCATTCTGTATAGGCTCATATGTACTTTTCCTCAGTGTAAAATATAAGGAGTCATATATCATCAGGCATAAAATATCAGGAAACAACAAGGGCAGGCTGCTTCTGGGAGGGTCCAGGAGCTGAGCACGGAAAGGCAAGCAGAGGCAGTTGTTGTACTGACAATTTATAATCTTTCAGCTAATGAAAAACAAAGGCCTGAAGCAACTATCTCAATTTCTTTACTTGCAAATTGCACTTCTGTGTAATGTTGGGGTTTAGAATATAATAAGGAAAGGAGGCAGAATTGTAGTTCACAGAAGGATGGAGTGATTAAAAATGTAAAACAATACTTTCACGCAGAAGTAGGTTTAAAACTTTCCCTTCAACAAAATCAACACATTTTTTTCTTATGGTTTAACCCATTAATGTTCTTTTTAGGAGGAATTTATACAAAATAAAATACTTTAAGTGAGATTCATATGCTGAATAAAGCCACTGCTTTGTCTTATGTTCTAAGATAAAAAGCACAGTTGAAGCTATGTTTTCTTCACATAGAAATGAACAATACAGGTATTTTTTAAGTGGTCCGATTCTTTTTTCTAGCACAATCTATGCTTGCATAGATCCTCTTTTCCTCACTTGCATATCAAGTGTACTTCTATTGTTTTCAAAACACTCATATCCCATCTCAGATGATCTGTCTTTGGGCTTTTGTTTTGTTTTGTTTTTTTGGGTTTTTTTTTTACATTGCCCTTTTTTAATTTTTCCAAACACAAAAAAAAAAAAAAAAAAAACATTTCAACAGACTCTTCCTTCTCCTGCATTCTCCCTGCTCCTGCATTCTGTCTAGAGAGGGGCTGGATGGCTGTGTGAACTAGAATTTTAGATCCAAGCCTCCATTTAAATTCTGTCTGCTCTCTTCCCTAGACATATGCATATATGCATTAACACCATGGTAAAAGAAAACACACTGAATCAATCCACCAAATTGATTCATTGCATAGTCCTTATGCATGCACCATGTACCTCCAAGTTCCTAGCAGAAAATTCCATTAGAAGGGAAGCAAACTGTTAATCAAATACATTCTAGCTTTCTCTGTAGTGTGCATGCCAGTCCTACATACTCACATGCTACTCTTTTCCTCTGGTTAAGCAGTTTTCCCCTCTGACATTCCACTCCCTTACCCTTCACCAGTGATTTAATGATGGAGGTGTTCTCGTAGTCCGATGCATTACTGGTATGATATGCCACAGTATGGTGTGTTAACTCAACATGCATTTTTAATTTCATTCTGCTGACATATGCCAGAACACAGGGCAACAAGAACACTGGCTTTACCCAGTAGAACTTTTATTCTTACATACATATATGCATATACAAACACACACTCTTGTGTTCTGTGAACCTCTTACTTTAAGAGTTCACGTCACAAAAATCCTTAATGATATTTCACACCGAGATATTCTAGTGCCTTCTTGCACTAATACTTCCTTGTATTCTATGTAAATGTTTTGCACAGACTAAGGCTTCATTCTTGCAGAGGACACTGAGGGGAGACCTCATTGCTGTCACAGCTTCCTTAAGTGGAGAAACAGAGGGGCGAGTGCTGTTCTCTCTGATGACTTGCGATAGGAATGGCATGAAGCTGTCAGGGAAGATTTAGGTGGGATACTAGGAAAAAGTTCTTCACTCAAAGAGTGGTCAAGCACATGAAACAGGCTCCTCAGGGTAGTGTTCACAACACCAAACCTGACAGAGTTCAAGTGTTTGCACAATGCTCTCAGGCACATGGTGTGATTCTTGGGGAGGTGCAGGGACATGAGTTGGACAGTGATCCTCATGGGTTCTTCAAAATCAAGATATTATACGATTCAATGATTCTTACTGTTTTCATGACATGGTCATATTAATGACCTAGACCTATGATGTGGTACACAAGAACCCAGACATTTTCCTCCTTAATAAACACCTCAAAGTCCCAGTCTGAAGCCAATACTACTTTTATTCCTCCATAAGTGCTATAATACTCAGTGTTATGCCATTTGTACTATCATAATCATTTAGGCTCCTTAGTTCTTCCTAGCTGATACTATTGTCTCCCTGCTTCCTTAGAACTTCTCACCTTTGTGCCTGCAGGTATCTTTTGCTTTTCCTACTGTGAAGATTTTAAAAAGAAAATACAATTCCCAAGGAGTAAGTTTTAAAAACACATTTAGTAAGAACTTTCCCCACTATTTTCCATTTAGGTGCAAACTCTTGTTGTCTCATATAGCCAGTTCTTCAATCTGGGACTCACACACCATTAAGTATTAATTCCTCACTTTAATCCAGTACTTTTCATTGGGCACTATACCAGATGTTTTATAAATTATTGGATTGCATCTACCTAATGTGGCTTGGTCAAAACCAGAAGAAACAGTGGAAGAGGGGAATCTGACATGATGTGTCTGGTATATTCGATTTGTACCCTTTCCTTCCATATCCTTTAAGATTTGAAGTTGAATTTTATACGCTCCAGCCAACCCAGTAACATCCAAAGAGTACATAATTGTGGTATAAAATCCATAATGCCCTGTCCTACTTCAATATGAATACATCCTTTATCTTACACTAAACACAAGATTTAAAAACACCTTAAAGCATTAATCCCCCTTTCTAATGGAAAAAAGAAATCCATTTTAGTTGATCCAAGCTTTCAAAATAGTCCTTTGTATGAGTTTGGTTATCCTTTGATGCCTTGTCCCTTTTAGATCTTCTCAGTGTTTTGTAATTGACCAAAGGAAGCATAAAAGTGAGTCACTTCACTGACTGAAAAAATTTCTGCAGATAACACAGTTCAATTTCTTTCCCTGTTATCATTATTGTCAGTATTAATCTATGCCAGCAAAATGCCTAAGATTCATTTTCTTATTTTCACTTCAGGAGGCAGTGAAGAGATATTGAATATTCAGAATTTAACCTTTTATATAATGCATTTCAGCTTAATGCATCAACAAACAAAAATGATACTGATGCACTTAATCATTGCCAGTGCTATTTTTACCTAATTGTTCATGTATTAACTCAAATTGTTGAAAACACTTGTGGATTCTTAAGAGTTAGAGTTCACTCTTTCCATCAAGAGGAGTTCCACAGTCACAAACAAATGCAAGAAAAATGGTGAAGTTCTATGTGGGTAAGTTTGAGCTGTAGGTAAACTGAAAAATCCAAATAGAAAGAATGCTAGTCTCCTTAAACTCTTCATTTTACTTAGTGAAAGTTTAAACATAAGTAATATGTCCAAAATACTTCCATCAGTTTTCTCTGGAAAAAAATCCACATCACTTGCTCCTTCACATTTCTGTAAAAACTATTAGTCCTGAAACAGAACACAGGGAAGGCAAAATTGCCTTTTGGTTTCTGTCTATTCTCCTTTGCAATCTGGACAGAATAAGGGCACAAGTTAGCTTCCAGTCTACTATCTCTGATGCTCAGTACAAAGAAAATAATTTTCCGAATATAATTTTATAGAGCTCACAATAAAAATAATTATATAGACCTGATAATGTACAGACACTTAATGTTACAGAAATTTCTGTCTTTTTTCTTCCTTCCAAATTAAGTTACTATAACTCTATCTTCTCTGAATCTACACATTTTTCACTTATTCTGCCTCTTGTCCCACAGGCCATACAAGTAGATGAGTAACAAAATCCATAAATAACAGTCTTGAAGACTGCTGTTCACTAAATTTCAACTCAATTCCCTTAGCTATATTTTTTGCACTTGACACAAACTATACTTCTTATAACACATTATGTTCAATATGTATCAAATTTCTCAGAAAACCTTTTTACTTCCTTTTATTCTACTCTTTTAACTTGTTCTTGGATGCTGCCAATATAAATGGCTTTAGATTTTGAAACAGTTTTATTCTATATTTGTTCCTTTACAGAACTTTGATGTATGTTACTTCACAGTCTGTTCATTTTTAATACTTCTTGTGAGTGCTTATGACAGCTTACACCAGGTTCAAAAATCATTATTTGAACCAATGTGTTCAGTTAAGCTACTTCCAGTGCTCACATTTGCAGAAGACAGCTTGATATGGCTAATTATAACACTCTAGATTCTTTCTTCTAGTAAACTTCTGACCAAAGACTCTATGCTAAAGTCAATACTCATTCTTTTTATGGTTTAGGTTAGGCCAAGTGATTCTTAACCGACTCTTCTGTAAAATATAGACTACATTCTTCTCTCTCCCTGACATTTATTCTTGAAAACTTTTCCAAAAACCTTTTCAGAGACTTTGAAAAGATTTACTCTTTGTAAACCCACGCTGGCAGCTGATGATCTCATTCCCAATTCTTTTTCAAACATCTGGTGTTAGTATCACTGTGGATTATAAGCCTTCTCTAATATTGAAGTTTTCAGCCCATAATCAAAAAGAGAAAACTTTTGCGTTTTACCATTTTTTTCACAAATAGAATGTCCAGTAGGTTATGGTTTTAAAAAAAAATGCTGTGTGGTTCATTATATTAAAATCTACAATAACTAATCTACATACTGAAAATGTTGCACACGTTTTAATGCTAAAAATGCTGACATATTAATTAGAACTTAAATGTCAGTGGGTGGGACCCATTCACATTGGAGGATGAGGTAAGAGCCATGGATGATCCCAACTCACCAGCCAGGACACAACAGCAGAACATCTGAAAGCTGTTGGCCAAGCAAGGAGCAGGCGACAGGCTGCACTGTCTGTCCCAGACAAACTGAAACACTCGGCTGGGTCCAGAGTCCACCTAATGAATCTAGTCAGGAGATGGGGCCAGAAACATGACTGGAAACATGACTGGAAACTACTCATCCAAGGACAGAACTTGAGAAAGCACACCTCCAGCATGGCTCTGACAAGGAAGGGGCATGTGGCCTGCCCTGAGATGGGGTTCTGGACCCACACGCAGAATGTGAAGGGTGGATCCATGGCAGGCTACTCAGAACAGTTACTACGTCATGGTGCACTCTGGGTCCTGGCACATAACTAAGAGAGTTTTTCAAGTTTCTGCATCCATTTCGGGATTGTGAACTAAATGTTCTACCATTCTGGGTTCAGCTAAGTATAAGTTTTGCATTAAGGAAAATCTTAAACATAATGAATCCTGGACATCAGAAGCAAATTTTGAAAACATAAATGCAAAAATAAATAAAATATATACATGTAAGTACAAGGGTTTCTCTTGATCTCATTCACCAAAGTTTTCTGAACTGGAAGTTTTCATACTGCCTTGTAAAACATTCTCTGCTACTGAAGTTCTTGGCCAGCAAATAGAATATAATTACATTAATTTATGCCATTATCAAGCTGAGCCTTTTTAATCCCATTTCAATTGTCTTTACAACTTGAACATTTTCTTTCCTCCACTAGAAATCTCCTGTTTCATTTATGATTATAGTTTCTCTTTTAGTTAATTTCTTTAAACTCATCAAAGAATTACCCAAAACTTTATTCAAATTATGCAACAATCAATCTGACTGCTTTTTGTGGTCTTAGCTTTTCATTTCTTTAAATACATTCATTTTACAAGTGTTACATCACTCGGGACTTTGAATGCGGTCTAGAAAGCCATTATAAGGGAAAATAATTTGGGTTTTCTTGTTTGTTTTTGTTANAAGGAAATAATTTGACAGAATTTTGAAATTTAATATTTCGAAAATATCAAACGTGGTGTTTATTCAATTTATTTGACTGCGGTTTTATTTTTAGAGCTGCTCATTTATGTTTTTTTTTCCTGATATTTATCCGAATAAAGATTTCTCAAAGGAAACAGTGAAGAAATTATTTTGAATACCAACTCTTCAAATTACTGTAGATATCAAGAGGCAAGGATTAGAGGATAAAGTAGCTGTGTATCTTTGTCGCTACACAGCTTCTAAGCCATCCTGTGTCATCATTTCTAGATCTGTGAAGAAGGGCGTGAGGCACCTGGATAGTATTTTTTTTCTGAAGAGATGGTCTAATATTAAGCATGCAGTCTCTGCATACCCACTTGTCTAAACAAAGGCCAAATTTTCTAGGACTGCTAGCTAGTTACCCCCTCAGCTGCACAATTCTGTGCAAACACTAGAGAAAACAGGGAGATTTCTATACTCAAGTACATGAAGGTACACTTGCTCTGCACTTTGGAAGGAGGGAAATTTTTAAGTATAGTACCTTAAGAATGTGTTTAAGAAAGAAAAGGAGAATGAGAGAGTACATCTGGCGTACTCACACCATCACCAGAGTTCTGTGACCAGCTAGGAGTCTTTCTCTTGGCATCTTATACCTGTTCTCAACCATGAGTCATATTGGTCCAGTAAAACCTTGATTCATTAATTTAAATGAATAAAATTTTTTTCAATCAAATGTCACAAATATGAAGTCTTCTCTGATATCAGCATTCAAGGACTGCCATATAGCATCTCTATCAAAACAGAAACGAAGAGACAAGGACAAATAAATTAAATTAAGAAGTGTATTATTTTGTCATTGATGATGTATCACTATATGATTCAACTGCATCTCATCCAGAAACAATTATTGTGGTAACCTGTTTTTGGTTCCTAGTTGAGCCTTGTGTTAAGCTATAAGCCCCTTGTCTCCATCCTACCTGATGTAATCCTTTTGAATTTCCTTGTATGGTCTTGTTTTAGAAGCTTCTAAGTTGTTCAGTACCTTATTGGTCTCCTGTACCCTCGCCCCTCCCCGTACCTTTCCCATTGGTCTGTTCATATTATGCCTCAGACCCCTCTACCTTCCCTATAAAAGTCTCATGCCTCCATTTTGTGAGGTCTTTCGGCCTCTGGAGTTCATTCCCTCAATAAACCTTTGAACCCCATGCCGAAAGTCCCCTCTCGCTCCTTTATCCCCTCGGTGCCGTCCAGCTGTGAGCTGCCTCTGACCGCCTCCCCGGAGCAGGCAGAGGGTGCCCGGTGCTCGAAGTCAGAGCCTGCTAGCCGGGGCAGAGAAAAGGCACTACAACAAATTATTTCTAATATTAACATTTCATAAAATGGAACCATTTCTGCTAGTTTTCATGAAGCTATGCTATCTTCCTTTGAAACTGACTTTCATTTCATGAAAAGAGTATGTAAAATAATACACCTCTCTATGACTGTTACAAGCACAAGCTAGGTAAAAATAATGACAGATTTCATTTTCCGCTACACCGAATAACATGCACTCTCAGCTCTTCACCTGCACATTAACTTTGCAACATAAATACACAGTTAACAGAAATGAACATTTAAAACTCTAAATCAGATAACTGTGACAAGGCCCTGTGATTTAAGCACAGCTGAATCTTAAAATTCTGCTAGGAAAGTTGTAGGAAAGTGCAAAGCCTCAAAAGAGTTTAGAAATCATACAGCTCTCTCGAAGGGAATATTTACAACATATTTCTCCCTTGTGGTCTTTTCTCAGGAATGTTGCATCAGTGAGAGAGTATGAGCTGGGAGGAACAACAAGATTTTGGCAGCAGAATGCCTTCATTAGTCACTAACATGTTCCTCATTTAGGACTGCTTGCCACCAAGGGGATCCTCATGAACATATGACAACACTTTAATTTCTTTATCACCTGGTGACCAAGCGTACAGACAGTCTAACAGATGGATGCATACAAAGACAAGCCAAAAACTCAGCACCCACATCAAGGTGAAGTCATGTGGAGTCTGTATCCAGCTACATCAAATGCAGGCTTGTGATAAACTACAGCTTCAACATGCTTAGGATTATTACAGACTAAAATTAGTTTAATCTCCAATAATTCTAATAATTTAGAACTATAGTTATTTAACACTCCCTAGGGAAGAGAGCAATTCAATAGATTCACACAGCTTTACAGTTCATAAGAGCCTTCTGCAGATATGGAGACCTTCTCATTTGAAAAGAAATTTAAATGCAGAAAATCTAAGAGGCATAGGTCATTTTATACACATAGAAATATTGTGAAGCTAACAGATGTAGCAAAACTCTATGTAAGATCCTACAGGAGGGAAAAGTGAATTTGCTTTACCACAAAACAGTTTTATTCACTTACACTCATGCTCTCACACCACCATCAACCACTAAAACAGTTGAGTCCAAGTAGTCTGGCCTACAGCACCAAGACATTTATCCTGTGGTCTAGTAAAAATTAAAAATGACAATAATAACATGTGACAAGAGCTATCCAGTTCTGCTTATCCAGGTACCATCAAAATCCAAACATTCTTGAAATTTTGTCCATCTGGTGATTGTACAACTAGACACACCTCTTCTTTCTCCATTCATATCAATTTAAAAACTTTCTCTTCTGTTACAAATCTCTACTTATAACATTGATGCCTGATATTTTAGGATTATGGTGTGCTTGACAGGGTCCTGACAGGGTCCTAACAGGGTCCCAACTACCATGGCATGAAATCCACATTATTCTGACATTTTTATTGCTTGATCTCACTTAAGAACATAGATGATCCCAGAATTTTGTGTTCTGTACAGCTGATGGCCTGGCCTGTTATTTCAGAGTCACTAATAATTTCTAAATATTATTTTATTTTCTGATGAATTTAGAATAGCCACAATTATAAAAAGCTCATGCTTATGATAGGCAGTTCTAAGCATTGTCATTAGAGGATTAAATGTAATTAGACTGTGATGTAGTACATTATGGGACCATAAAAATACACAATCAAAGTCAGATTATCTAGACTGACATATAAATTAAACAAACTCTGTGATCATTTGAGCTCAAAAGAATATTTGGTGGTTATGCTACTACACAGAATGTATGAAAATAAGTGACTGCACCTATGCCAAAACAAACTACATGTACATTATGAAACAAGGAGTATACTGAAGCTAACCATGGTGTGAATAGTTTCTAAAGCCTTCTTGGATGCATCCTGCTACACGTATAATTTTAACATCTTAAAAACGAGGGGAAAAATAACCTCCCGACAGAAATAACCACATGAATTTTACTTCCATGAGCTGATGGCATTACTGACATGAACATCAGCAGTGATGTAGCCTATCTTTTAAGAAACCAGTGAAAACATATATTCATATTTCCTCTGGGCTTTCTGAAGTTGTCAGAGAGATCTGTGCAGACATATTGTGGTTATATGACCACAAAAGGAGACTCCAAGTACAAGTGACTCAAAATTCCAAGTCCTGCAATTCTGTTCAGAGCCAATCCCCATACTTGGAACAGATGCAGTCTTCAGTGTCCTCCTAGCATTCATGCATTATGGCATTAGCTCCTTAAACCAGTAGTACAAAGTTGCTGAGGTTTTTTGCTTTTAACAATTTTTGTACAGAAATCAAAAAGGAAGCATTTGAGGTATTAAATGGTTAGACTAACTTCTGCATTTGTTAGTGGCATGAGCACTCATCTCCAGTAGGCTAAAGGATTCTGCTGCTTGAATAGCTTCTAATGAAACAGAAAGTTGTAAATCTCTTGCTGTAATACATGTTACTGTAGACATTTCAAGATGCTTGATTCCTCCCCAAAGATTGCAGGCTGAATGATGAAGCAGCTACAGCTCAGGTAGGTAGTACATTACAGCAAATGTCAAAGCAGAATAATGAACAGAGCTATTAAATACAGTAATGTTGGAATGCAGCTTGGCTAGGACTCATTCTGTATTCTGTGTGATCTACAGAAATGCACATATTATGATATACAAATTGCTCTGAATAGACCACTGTGTAAACGCAATCCATTAACACCGCCTGCAAGAGGGTTTATTATAAGCAATTTCTTTTAAAATAACAATTTAAAAACATCCATTAGACTCTTGTTAACTTTTGACTATATTACTGTTGATAACCTTCACTTGTAACTAAGTATATCGGTTATTTCCTTTACCATTTTCATTCTTGTGTAATTTAAATCAAAGCATGGTCACAAGGGATCCTAGAAATGTAGTATAGCTCCATTCTCGATCTTTCCTGAGTATTCCACAAAATTGCTGAGCTAGAAGAACCTTGAATTCTGAAATAGTCTCAACAAACATTTCTGCCAAGGTGTACAAACAAGCCCTTCCAGGCTCTACACTTGTAACTGCTATAGTTTGTCCCTCAGCAAGCAGCATTAGCTTCTGCTTAGTACTGCATTAAGCTGCAGATTATATGAAGCTTATATATTTCACCAGCCAGTTCACAGACGTTCTTTTTGGGCAAAACAAATTTGAGTGATTATAAAAGGGTATATCCTCAACCTCTTTTTGCATAAACTCCTGGTTTAAACTTCAACAGATTTGCAGTTTCACTCTTCCCTCTTCCAAGACAATTATCTTCCTTTAACTTTTTTTTTGAGTTAGGAAAAGTTTCACAATAGAAGTTATGGCATTGTCTAGAAAGCCTAAATTTGTCCCCGATTCTGGGGACAAAACTCAGTTCACATAGACTTTAGCTACAAATGGGATGATTGAGGTTCTCTGACCAACAGAATTCTTGCTTTAATGAACTCTAATCGTGTCGAAGAGATAAGAACTAGCCAGCAAACTTCAATGAATGTCTGATATTGTTTTGAAAAGATTTTGTCTCGGTTTCCACTGGGATATAATTAATTTTCTTCTTAGTAGCTAATGCAGTGCTGTGTTTTGGCTTTAGTATGAAAGCAATGTTGATAATGCCTGATGTTTCAGTTGTTGCTGAGCACTCCTTACCCTAAGTCAAGGACTTCTCAGTGTCTCAGGCTCTGCCAGCAAGCAGGTGCACCAGAAACTGGGAAGCAGCATGGCCAAGACAGCTGAAATGAACTGGCCAAAGGGATATCCTGTATCATAGAACGTCATGCCCAGTATATAAACTGGGGAGAGATAGCCAGAACCTGCTGATTTCTGCTTGGGGATTGGCTGGGCATAGATCAGTGGGTAGTGAGCAATTGTACTCTGCACTGCTTATTTCTTTGGGGTTTATTTCTCTCTGTCTCTCCATTTCATTACAATTTTTGTTATTGTTATTTTTATTCTTATTATCATTATTATTAGTAATATTATTTTAATTATTCTAATATTATTTTTGTTGTTATTATATTTTATGACGTTTCACTTATTAAACTGGTTTTGTCCCAACCCATGAGATTTACTTTTTTACTGCTATTTTCCTCCCCACCAGAGTGAGTGTAGGGAGAATTAGAGGCTGTCTAATTCTTAGTTGATGGCGGGGATTAAAACATGACAGATTTTCACAACAGAATATTGCAAAATCTATTAAAAAAATAAAAAAAACTTTCAAAACCATAATTAAAAGCTTATTTAAAACCTCACATATTTTAAAAATGCAAACATTTTCAAACTGAAATA
This sequence comes from Oriolus oriolus, assembly GCA_013400235.1. NCBI lineage: Eukaryota > Metazoa > Chordata > Aves > Passeriformes > Corvidae > Oriolus > Oriolus oriolus. Next base: position 12,359 of record VXBT01010101.1, read on the forward strand.
GTTTCTTTTTGTGTTAACAGGAAGTCATTCTTAACATGTTTAATAGGAGAAAAAGTATTATTATGTAAATTTCTAATAACAAATAATGAAATATTGAGTTTCTAAAAGGCTACTTTTGAATGACAGAAACATGACCATAACTATAATACTAACTTTCTATCGGACAAAAACTAAAAGTGCCTATATATTACAAACACTGACCTACTTCAATTTTTTCAGAATATGTTTTCAGTTATTTCAGTGTTCCATCACTCTCATACAGAAAACTCTGACAAAGATTATATCACATTTATTTAGCTTGTATATTTCCACAGGAGGAATGTTGCCCTGCATTCAATGTATTTGCTCTCTCCCCCATATCCCCCATCTGAGGTGATAGACTGTAATTTAATCATAGTAAGGTGCTATGAGAGATGAAAAATTCCCCTATAGCTTTGTTTCACCACAAGATTGCAGTGAATGTTCTCTTATTCTAAGAGAGAGAGGTTTGGTCATAAAACCACTTAAATGACAAAGGAAGAAAAAGTGTTTTCTAGCTTTTCACATTTCTTATAACACTGAGGAAGTCATTCATCTCTGCTGAGATAACCAAATTTAACTATGTGTCACAATGTATGGGATATTCCACAAATGAAAGCAATGCAGAAAATAAAACCTCTAGATACTCACTTTTAAAGACAATGTTCAGTCTGCAGATTGCCCAAGAGATGAAGACTGAATTGCAATGTGAAGAGGGATCCTTCTCCAGGATATCCAGAGGTCTAAGGAACATAAAAATCTAAATGAGGACAGCTTGAATATATAAGTACAGAAATACAAAGTGGAAAAGATTACAAGGAGCTATTTGCCCCTTTAATGCTGTTCAAAGCCAAAGTGGCGCATTCGGTGAAGCTGACTTGTGGGAAGTGATGAGAAAATTGCACTGACACTAGGAATGAAAATCCCCACCATACTGATCTAAAGAAGGAGTTTCAATCAAAGTTACTTAAACATGCATACAGAAGCATATGACATCTGCAATCTTAAAATTTTTCATAGACCCTGGGGGTTTTTTTGTTTCAGTCACTTGTAATTTTCAAGGATACAAAACTATACCCAAGAAATATGCAGGATGTTAGTCTTTCTGCATGAAGTCTGCTTTCCAGTAGTTGAATAAGTCACTTTACAATGCTCACTAAGTCACTGGGTTTTTGCCTGTTGATGAAAAATATCCTGTAAATGTTTTTAGTTTTTCTGAACAAATACATAGTCATCACAGAATAGGCAGCAAAGTAAATTTTGCATATATGACAACAGTAAATTCAGAAATTCAGTTTATTTTCAGATTAGGTAACTTTCAAGTATCATTCAACATTACCGGATACAGGCAAATTACTATTTTTTGTAAACGAGATCACTATATCATCTTCAATAAAACACTGCTAGGATCTCACCTGATAACTAAAAAAAGATTGACTATGTAAAACTGTTATTTCATTTGAAGTATATGGGTTTAACTCCTCTTTGTCACTCAAACATCTGCCTTAGTAGATATGAAGACATGGGTGGCAATACAGATAATTTGTATGATACTTGCATTTGACCTAAATCTACTGGCCCAAGAAACACTTGCAATGAGCATCTATTTTTTCAATGTTCCCATTTATAAATTTTAAAGTTGCTAATCATGACTTATGTTACATTTAAAATATATTACTTTTGGTTTGCATTCATTTACAAAGATTAATATCTGAAATCTGCTATTTGCCAAAGGCAGCTAAGAAGGCAACATAAACTGAAACTATTCCTAGACTGTTTAAACAAAACTCTCTCCTCTGAAGTAGTCTCAGTTTCACAGTAACTGGAACCAATAGTGTTAGTCATGTCCCATTGCTACATATCAAGTTAGGCCTTTGAGGTATAATGAAACACACTCACACTGAAAATTAATATACTGCGAGGTGTCATTTTAATAGAATGAATAAATAAATATAAAAAACTTAGTCAGAAAACTCCATTGCCATTCACATGATCTTGGTTCTTTTCCAAAGAATTTCAAAAGTTTTAAAGATTTCAGTAATATCCTGAAAAAGGAGTAACTACAGAAAAGAACTCAAATATCTGTGAGCGTTTTGGCATATCTTATTATATATAATGGGAAAAAAAATCTCAGCTGCTTTTCTCGTTTAATCTGTCAAAACCTCAAAATTCCACTCTTCAAGACCTCAAAATTCCACTCTTCAAGACCATTTTTAAGAAGAAAACAAATCAATAAATTAACATACCCAGAAAAGGGACTGGATTCTAGCAGTAGTGCAGTGAGACGGTGATTCAGTTCTCCTTCTTTTGAAACCTAAGATAGACCACACTGAACAAATTATTACTGAGAAGATATTTCACCCCAACTTAACCTTTTTAAAGTACAATTTGATAGAATTTAGTTTGTGCATTTCCACACCCTCTCTTTACTCCACTTTTTGACCTCACCTACATACCTCATTCCTTTTTACTTTGGCTAAGCCTTCCATTTATTTTTTGATTCCTCTAATTTCTTACTTCTTTTACAATATTGCAAAGAATCACTAATGCTATATTTGATTACTTATTCAAACATTACCTTTCCTGTTTCCATCAGGTCTTTCAATTATTCTCTGTATTCAGCTAGTTTTAGAACTCTCCTGTTTGAAGTCCCATTCATCCATCTCTAACTCGCACACACTATTGTGCCCAGGCATATAGGTGGTCTCATGATGTCAGAATTTGAGGTGAAATTAAATCAGTTTACATGGGAAATACACATGGCAAGGAAACAGGACTGATTTACATTGTTTTATATCACAACTGTCCCTTCTGATATTAATATTGTCAGATATAGAAAGGCATACTACAAATTCAGTACACACTCAAAAACTTATTTAATATATCAGCCACATCCTATACAGCATATTTACTTTCCCTTTATTTCCATGTGATTAGGCCACTTTATGATGGTTATTAACAAGTGCTATTTTTAGAAGTTCTTTTTATTTTCCTAGATTGCTCAGAGTTACACTCCAACTTTTTAGCATGATATCGCTTTGCCTACAGACACTAAGGCAGATTGGTGAAGGCAAATATATCTCTGCTACAAGACATCTTGAGGTAGACTGCAGCAAGAGCTACCTCTCTTCTGAGCCTTATGCAAACTCTTCAAGGACCTGATGCATTTAAAGAATGCAACCTATAAATCCTTTTGTAACACAGCAAAATGGTAAGACTACCTAGCTACTTGATATACATATGTTTTTATAGCTGATGCTTCCCTTTTCTGGGAAGAAACCTGGCTGCAACACTACAGAAAGAAGCCAGGGAGTAATAGAACATTCTCACACTGTGGGCACCAAAACAGAGTGATCCAAATTGGAAAAGAAAATAAAATAGTAAGACAAAAGAAGGAAAGTACCTTTTAGGCATTTGAAATGAGCCATTTTTCAGGCAGAACAGTGTACTGGTGTGTTCCTTTCAGTAAGCATGACAAATATTTACTCTTGTTAAAAAATGTGCCTGTGGTATTACATATTGGCATTGATGAAGGAGAACTTCAATGGGTATTGATTGAGATGTGGACCCATACTAAACAAAAACAGATAAGCTTGTTCTCATAAAGTACAGTTTAAGGCTTGGAAATGTAACAACAGCAGTTTTAAATAATCAGTGAATCAAGAAATGCAAAAGAGCATGCCCACATCCTACTCACACAAGATCAGGGCACAAAAGGAACTAATCTGCATGACAGGGAGACCTCATTTGGATAATTAGGCAATCAGAAATGCAGAGCACATACCAGAGGGTACCTGCTTTTGGAATTTAGACTTAGCCCTTATAAGAAGAGAGCTCATGAAGTCATTATTTTGACAGTTTCCTCATCTGACAGATCTTCTCTTGTATCTTTTCCCAGAAGAACTCCTTTGAACCAGTAGATTGACATGGCAACAATACAAAGTACTGGTCAAATTTCAAGAGTTATACCAACCTGTGTAAGGAATATGCATTCTCTTCTCTGTAACCTATATCTGTGTCTGTTTTTTGATCTGTGCAATCAAGCACTGCGGTGCTATATGTGCCAAACCAGTGCATCCTGGATGACCAGAAGGCTTGCTTCGTATTAGTTTTAATCACAAGCACACATTACTTACCTGTTTGTCATGGACAGCTTCCTTCACATTTCATTATCTCCTGCAACCTCCAAATCAGTGAAAGCCACATTTCACTGACTACTCAGAGCCTACTAATAGGTTGTCAAAATAAGGACAGTAACAACAATAAAAGTCAGAGTCCGCTCACTCCTCCACACCAGCGTTTACATATTTTTTCTGAAAGAATCAAACACACAAAAAAACCAAAGTAAAAGCCTGTAATGTCTTAAAAACAGACTTTCTTTTACAAGTTAGAGATGCAATGTTTTTCATTCAGTATACTTGAAATACACTTCAGTGCAATACCTGATTTTCTGCAATGAACACTGTCACTTAAGTGCAATATTTCTTCCAACTTTCCTCCTTGAAACAACCTGGTTTCTATGTCATGGCATCCTGAAAGCCTCTAGCAGACTGAGTGTCTCACCTGAAGTGCAGTCTTCTGCCAACTAAAAACACTCCTCCACTGTTGTTTTGTAGGCCTCAAACAAAACTTTTCTGTGTGTCCATTATAAAAGAATGAGTAGTTTAAAGGATAAAATTTATACTCTTGAAATCTCATGTGCTGTACACAGTGCTAGTAAACTTTAAAAATTTGTAAACAAGGAATTTTTGGCCTCAAAGTCCATATACCACAGAAGACACAGTTTCCAGAGAATAATAAAAAATAGGAGGATAAACCCTGTACATATTGAGGTTCCAGATCAATGCAGAACTCCTGAGAAACTATATGTACAAAAGTCTCTAAGTGTGAGACTACCCAAAATCATAGAATCATAGAAAGGTTTTGGTTGGAAGGGATCTTAAGGATCAACAAGTTCCAAACCACTTGCCATGTGCAGGGACACCTTTCACTAGACCAGATTTCTCAAAGACCCCCCAGCATGAATTTGAACATTTGTAGAAATGGGGCATCCACAATCTCTCTGGGCAACCTGTTCTACTGTCACCACCCCCACAGGAAAGAATTTCTTATAATACCGAACATAAACCTACCCTCTTCCAGATTAAAGCCATTCCCCCTTGTCCTATCACTACATGCTCTTGTAAAATGTCCCTCTCCACCTTTCTTGTAGGCTCCCTTTAGGTGCTGGAAGGTTCTAAGTCCTCCCCAGAGCCTTCTCTTCTCCAGGCTGTAAAACTCCAGCTCTCTCAGCCTCTCCCAATAGGAGAGGTGCTTCAACCCTTTGATCGTCTTTGTGGCCCTCCTCTGGATGCACTCCAACAGGTCCATAACCACATATTTTGGCTCCCAGAGCTGGATGCAGCAGTCCAGGTCTCATAAGAGCAGAGTACAGGGGCAGAATCACCTCCATCAACCTGCTGGCCATGCCTCCTTTAATGCAGCCTAGGATACAGTTGGCTCTGTGGGCTGCAAGCAAATATTGCCAGCTCATCCACAGCTTTTCATCCATGAGATTGCCCAAGTCCTTCTGCACAAGGCTGCTCTCAATCCATTCTCTGTTCAGAAGGTGTCAGGTCCAACAGAGCATCTGCCCCATGAACTCCTTTATCACCTGTGTCAGGAAAATCCTCATAAGGCCCAAAGGCTTACAAACACAAGGTTACCTCCATTTTTCTGATGGTCTCATAGATTACTTCCTAATCAGGTGATCGATCTTACAGCCTTACACATTAGTCTGCCATTTAATCCTGACCCACCAGTTCTTGTCTGGCTCATCACCAGTTCCCAGGCAGAGCCCCATGCATTCCAACTTGTCCCTCACACAAACAGCAATCAAAGTTACTTCAGCTACTGTGAAAGCAGCAAGCACATACATACACATACATAACACAAATACATTTGCACTCTTCTTCAAAAAAATACAAAATTTTAATAAATTTGTGCATTTAGACTTCAACAGATAAAAAGTTTAGAGCATAACCCATTAATTGATACTTTTGCATTGAATATACTTCTATAATGAATCATTCCTGAAATTAAATACCCAATAAAAAGTCTTTCACTGAATAAGAATGTTTATATAAAAGAGTAAATACAAGTAAAAGTCTCATTGTTCTAGCCAACAGTGAATATAATTCTAAAAATAATTTCAATGGTTTCCAAACTACTGCACAAATGGCTCGACACTGAGAGCCTTTATAATATCTGTAGCAGGTAGAACAACTATTCTTTCTGCACCACGAAACACTATTCAAAGCTAGTTTTCCTGCTTTGCTGGTTTTGACAAGCGGGCCATGAAAGAGATTTGCAAGACAATACACAAAATCAGGGAACTGCAGAGTTATTTCTGTATCCCTAATTACAATGCAGAGTTGGAAAGGCAAGGACTGTCGATGCTTTTCTTCACAGAACTCAACTATCTATCAGCTGAAAAAAAAGCCTTATTATAGTAAAAGTCAACTGGATAATTACAAGTACCTCCAACACCGCTGAATAGTAAAATACCTCATGTATATTTCATACGAAAAATACATTCAATTATACTATTATTCCTAGTAAATCTACACAAAAAAACAAGGTTTAAATGTGAAATTAAAGGACTGATCTAAAGCGCAAAAACACACTGAAACTGATATAACGTATGGGAACTTGATGAGGTTCAATGAGCACCCCCTGCATGGAAAGCAGTTTGGCACATACTTCTTAAAGGAAAAAACCAAAAGGTTGCTCAGTTGTACTGCCTTAAGAGCCAAACATATTCCCATTGTGTTTGCTCATAACAGCATTATCATGAGCTTTTGTGTTTAGCTATTGCTCCAGGTAGGCTAGTGAACATCCCAAGAGACGAAACATTCTTCATGGCTGTGTGGAGTAGACAGCTGTGAATTTCTTTCTATGCATAAATATCATTGCACAAGCCTGGGTAGCTGTATTGGAGCTGTGTTGGAGCAAATCTACTGACTATTTGTAAGCTCCATTTCTGCTGCCCAGTCCCTTGCCATGAATTTGGGAAAAGAGGTAGGCAGAGCACAGCAATATAACTTTCAAAGCAAAGTCATTGAACAGAAGTCAGAAAAATGGTACAGTAAAGTTTTAGAGAGTCATGCAGAGCAACAGAATTACAGTTATCTTAAAATGAGTGGAGGCCTTCAGCCTATAGTGAATGCACAAGTATGTTTTCATATTTGTGAGGAATAATAGTAGATTCAGAGGATGACATTATTATTATGTTCCCTACTGTACTCCAAGGTTAATGTACAATTTATACATGAATGTCACTTTTCAGAAGAGATACTGCTAAGTCATTATCAATAGAATTAAATGTTATGAACAATCTTCATAAACAAATAAATAGATAAATAAATAGTTTCTGGGAAAATAAAATATTTTTGATGCTGTGGTGGTTTAGCAAAACTTAGGGCATTGGTTTGTAGGGGAGAGGAAAGAAAAAGAGGAAAGGAAAACAGCTGCTCAGCTTCTGTGACCGCCACAGAGCCTGTGGTTGATAGACAGGTTGCTAAACCAGTTAAACAAGCTGGTAACGCCTCCGTGATGTACATATTTAAGGAAGTAGGAAACATGAGAAGTTCTTTTCTTCCTGCTTCCCCGCCGATGGAAAACCACCCCGGAGCTGCAAGCAGCGGAGAACAGCCCTGAGTAGCCGGTGCAGCCCACGCGGGCCAGCGGGCCCCTCCCCGCAGCCGGCAAGGCTCGCTCTGAATCGGAGAAAAACACCACACAGCCAACAGAGACAGGGCGAGTCTTTCCCGATGCAGAGCCCAGACAAGATCAGCTTCTCAGCGGCAGCTTAACAGATACCAACTTTCTTTCAAGTCAGAGAGAAAGGAAAAGTGAGATCACGTGAGAAGAGGCCAACATGGCGGCGCCACGGCCAGTGTGGGAAGGGAAAAGAGAGGAGGTGCTCCCGGTGCCGGAGCTGAAATTCTCCTTGCAAGCTGTGGTGAGGACTATAATACAGCAATTTGTTTTTCCCTATAATTCATGAAATGAGGTACATGGGGGGATGCAGAAATCCACGGGCAGCTTGTGAAAAAGTGCTAAACACCAGAGCCCGTAGATGTTGTGAAAGGCTTTTAGAGATTGAAGAAGAGAGCCTTTGCTTTCAGGCTGGAATAGCTCATCCTTAAAAGACTAAAACCCCATGATTATTATGATCCATGTTGGCAGGAAGACTGCAAGATTCATGGGAGGGATATTTTTCACTGCAGCAGGTTCGGGCAGACTGTTGTAGTGAAGTTTGAAACTACGTTAGAGAAGTTCACAGAGAACTATCTTCTTTGGGAAGAATCCCACAACACAGCAGGAGAAACTCTTTTCCTTAAAGACAGACTCTTAAGAAATGAAACACTGGCCAAAACCCCATGTTTGCTTCCTTTGCGCGGTTTGGTGGAAAGAGGGAGGTACTGGAAGAGAAAGGTGTTCTGGAACCTTGCTTTGATTTCTCATCATTCTTTTTACTTTTAATTCTGTTAGAGATAAATTTTCTTTATTCTACTGTAAGTTTGAGCCTGTTTTGCCTTGAAGTTTTTCCATTTTCGTCAATTATCCTTATTTCACTTCATAAAAATGAAGTTTTAATTTCCCCTTTTCTGCTAAGCTATAACAAGTAAGTGAATAGTTTTTTCATGGTTCTGGCGCCTAACCAGCGTCAAGCTGTGACAGATGCTCATTTGGAAAGGTGATTCTATTGCCATTAATCACGAGATTTTTCCACTGCATGGCTATCAATGAACAGCAAAGGAGATAGAGACACTGCAAAGATGAGTGTGGACAGGTGGACCTAGGTAAAGCTGAATCTCTCCCACTACACTTGCCTTCTTTATGAAAGCAAAAATTAAACCCTATATAAATATAATCTTTGGCTCTACACTTTGTAAAAATTTTCTTGTACTTACTCCATTTCTTCTTTGATAGTGCCATGAGTTGTTAAAAAATAAACACAACACTACAGGAAAGCAGAAAACTATTAATCCCATTTGAACACTTTGTAGCCTGCTTTTTAGAGTACTTAAAACCAGACCATTCTTTTTTATTCACCAGAGTGGAGAAGCCTATAGTAAAATTGTTTTAAGAAAAAAGGATCAAGGAGTTGATTCTGCTAAGCTCTTGCAAATGCAAGGAGCAAGCAGAGAAGAACTAAAGCAAAAAATATAAAAAGTCCTTTGTTTCTTCAGTCTTGAAGAAATAGCAAATCCCAAACCACTGGCTACTGTGTGTTTTTTTGGGAAAATTCTCCTGCCACATTCTTCAGACATGTATTATCCCAGTTCCTTCTTTTGCAGTAAGAAAGGTGATTAAGAGAGACCTTAATGCTGTAGTACTCACCACAATCTGCAGCAATTATTGCCCCTTTTTCATTTTGAAATGCTGCTACCTTCAGTCTCTACAGCATAAACCACAAAAGTTTTCTTATACTTTATTGGGCAGAGAAAACTAATGGGGTTTCCTCAGACTTTTTCTATCCACAGAAAATGCTGAGTTGAAGTATTTTTCAATTTGGCACAATATTTTTGTTGTTTTATTTAATGCATAAAATAGCAAGAGAATGACTAATTTTCTGAAAGAGAAGATAATCTTCAGACTGTGAACTCCGCCTGGGCTTTATTGTACCAGTTTTTGTTTCTATGAGGGTGAGACAGGATGTTTCCCATGCAGGAAACAGGTGTGGGTATGTGAGGTGGGTTAACCTTGGCTGGATGCGAAGTGCACACCACACCACTCAAAAACTCCCTCTCCTCAACTGAAAAGGGAAGATGAAATGAAGGGCTTGTGGATCAAGACAAGAACAGAGAGAGATCAGTCACCAGTTACTGTTGTGGGCAAAACTGACTTGACTTGACAACATTAATTGAATTTATTAGCAAACAAATCAGAACAGGATAATAGAAATATAAACAGATCTTAAAACACCTTCTGCCCACCCCTGTCTTCTTCTCAGGCTCAGCCTCACTCCTGCATCTCTCTACCTCCTTTTCCCAAGTGGTGCAGGGGGGGCAGGGAATGGGGTCTGCAGTCAGTTCATCACACATTGCCTTGTCCACTTCCCTCCCATGGGAGACAGTCTTCCACAAACTGCTCCAGTGTGGATCCCTTCCACCAGGTGCAGTCCTTCAGGAATAGAATGCTCCAGAGTGGGTCCCCCAGAGGGTCACAGGTCCTGCGGGAACACGTCTCCACCGGGTCACAGGTCCTGACATGAGCATGATGCAGCACAGGCTTTCCACAGGGTCACAGTCTCCTTCAGGTACATCCAACTGCTTCTGTGTGGAGTCCTTCACAGGCTGCAGGTGGATCTCTGCTCCCTCATGGACCTCCATGGGCTGCAGGAACACAGCTGCCTCACCAGGGTCTTCACCATGTGCTGCAGGAGAATCTCAGCTCTGGTAGCTGGAGCATCTCCTCCCCTCCTTCTCCACTGATCTGGGTGTCTGCAGAGCTATTTCTCCCACATGTTCTCACTCCTCTCTTATAGCTGCTCTTGTGCAGCTCTCTTCTTAAATCACAGAGGGTCTGCTAGCATCACTGATGTACCAGGTCTGTCTTGGAGCTGACTGGCATTGACTTTATTTGACAGGGGAAGCTTTTGGCATCTTCTCATAGAAGCCTGTAGCCATCTGCTACGAAACCTTGCCATACAAGCCCAATACAGTATAAATGATTATTGTGAAAATGTTTGATCCTGAATGCCTTACCTTGCATCCAAAATATGTAGTCACCATGGATTGGTTAGTACTTTGCCATTCTACAAGCTCTGGTAACTTATCATGTACCTGAACCCTCTAAGACTGAACAGGTTAGTACATGTTCACGTGCTTGTTTTATGAACAAGCACACATGGAAATGCAAAGACGATATCTCAATTCTTCTTTCAAACTATTTATGTATAACAAATATTTGAAGCAATAATATTAATTTTTAAAGTATTAGCTTGATAAAAGTTACAGACCTTTTAAAAAAGTTCAGCTTTAGTTCTTTGCAATTGAAGATAAACATCTGAAGTGTATTTTCTTTTTGCTCCTTTAAATTTGGTTCGAAGAACCTCTATTTAAATATCCTGACTTAAGAGAAAATTGTGCCAAGCTATGCTGAGAAAGCACAGGTTGTCCAATATTCATTGCTGCTAGCTTATGCACACTAGAGCATCAATTCTACTTCATTCTAGTAGAATGTTAATGACAGCTGCTACACCTGCAGAGATGTTGAAGTTGAATGGCCTGTAGCAGGATTCAAACCTTCTAAAGGAGTCAATTGTACTGACACAACTGTACTTGCTTTAGAAATCTGATGTGCTATAGAAGTCTGGCTAACAATTTTTTTTAATTGATCTAAATATTAAAAGTACTCCTTCTGATGAACTTCACCTGCTGTGGAGAAGAAAGGTTTAAACTTCCTCCAATTTATGAAGGTACCATCCCTTGTACCAGCATTTTATTGCTATTTCCTATAATGGTCAGTCTTGTGAAATAAGATGATTCTTTTTTTTTTGGCTACCCTGAAAATGCTGCTTGAAGTCCATTTGGTTAAATGATCCCACAGCACTCCCACAGCATTCTTCTGGTGAAACTGCCTGCTCATACATTAGAGAGGTGTACTCTTCAATGGGTAAAAAATTCTAGCTGGATGGCCAGGCCCAGTGAAGTGCTGGTGAATGGAGTTAAACCCATTTGTGGCCAGTCACCAGTGGTGTTACTTACGGCTCAGTATTGGAGCCAGCCCTGTTTAATATCTTAATCAGTGCTATGAATGAGAGCATCAAGTGCGCCCTCAGTAAGACAAACAGCTAAAAAAAATACAAGTGTTTACAGCTACCCTATTTCAAAATTTTCATGTTAATATCTACCTCCTGAAATAGCTGAAAATAACCCTTTGGACACAACTGAAGGTGTTAGACTCTTTCATTTTATGTATACATAATTTTCATCAGAAGTATCTTAAGCTGAATGAAAGTATATTTTAAATGTGCACAGTAGGACACTTACAAGCTGATTTACAGAATAGAACACACATCAGTTAAGAATGCTACTTGAAATTATTCCCTTAAAATAATATGCACCATGAACTGTTAACACTTGAGACTTTAGATTATTTGGCCTTTTTACTAAAAAAATAAAAGTAGGTATATTCACAAGCCTAGTAACAGCCTAAGAAAAGAATTTTTTTCTTTTTCTCTCTGCTTCTTGAGTCTGTAACGGAAGAACAAGATATGACAGAAAGACTGAAATCTGTGTGGAAATAGACTACATAAAATAGCACAGAATAAAATGTACAATTGCTTAACATGAAGCCTTCTTTCAGAAAATTTATTAAGACAACAACCAGAACTTTTTCTTAGTCTCACTAAATGTCATTTTTGACTGAAGAGCAAAGATATGGATGACACCCCATTTTACCAGAACAAGACAATGTCTTCTATACAATTGTCATTGCTTAATCCCAACCAGCAAACAAACCCAATGCAGCTGCTTGCTCACTCCCCACCAGCTGTGGGGGGGAAAGAATCAGAAGGATGGAGATAAGAAAACTCGTGGGTTAAAAGACACTTTAAAAAGTAAAGTGAATGCCACACATGCAAGCCTAGAAAAACAAGGAATTTATTCACCCCTTCCCATGGGCAGACAGGTGTTCAGCCATCTCCAGGAAAGCAGGGCCCCATCACACACAGCTGTGACTCAGCAAGGCAAACATCATCACTCCATACATCCCCCACTTCCTTCCACTCCCCCAGCTTTAGTAATTTTTCACTTTCCTCAAGCCTCACACTGGGCGCCAAAATTATTTGTTGTCCCTGTTTGAGACAAATTGGAGGAAAGGTCCTCTGATGGAAAGCAGGTTTCAGCCGCCCTTCCCCCACCAAGTTCAGGAAAAAAATTCCTCAGAGGAAAGTGAAAAAATAGTTATTTATTTATTTAACAAGCAGAGCGCACACAGGCACCAAAAAAAAGTAATGAATAATGTTAAATAATAAAAACTCTCGCTGTGTAAAAAACCTGGAGTTCTTTGTAGGTGATGGCTCTGCTCTCTCCAGAGCTGGGGTGTGGCTTGGGCCCCACCCTGAGCTGTGGTACAAGGCCTCCCAGTGATGTTCTGGTGTTGCTGAACAGTCCAGAAGATAAGAAGAAGAAGCCAAAGTCCCAAGAAAACCTTTTTCCTCAGCTAATGAATGAGAAGCTAGCTAAAAAGCAAAGGAATGGAACTCTCTTCCCTGCTGCAGAAGCCGAGAGCTGGGGAGCGAGCGAGCGAGTTATGTGTGTTTTGAACACAGCCGCCGAAGGAATTCCACCGGCCCCTCTCTCGCCCCCTTAGAGGTACAGAAACTCACAGGATTCATGTCTGGGCATAGAGCAGGCGATGGGGGATCCAGCATCATAAAGTCACCCCAAGACAATACTGAACATGACAGGTCTGGAACAACTCTTGGGTCAGCTGGGGTCAGCTGTCCTGCCTGTGTCCCCTCCCAGCTTCTTGTTCACACCAAACCTCCTCACTGGCAGGGCAGTACAAGAAGCAGGAAAGACCTTGACTCTGTGGAAGCCCTGCTCAGCAATAACAAAAACCAGTCTGTATTTGTTTGTCCCAAGCCTGTTTCCAGAAAAATTTGAAACATGTCCCCCTACTAGCTGCTACAAAGAAAATGAATTCCATCACAGCCAAAACCAGCACAACAATGTAATGTGTTATGGTAGCATTGCCTACTTATCTTCTGAAGTCATAAAATCATAGAATGGTTTGGCTCAGAAGGGACCTTATAGATCATCTAGTTCCAATTCCCCTGCCATGGGCAGGGATACCTTGCACTGGCCCAGGCTCCTCAGAGCCCCATCTGACCCAGTCTTGAAATTTCAGGGATGAGTCATCAACCACTTTTCTGGGCAGCATGTCAACTTCTACTGCTTTTGGTACAATGGATTATTTTAAAATACTTGGGTACAAGTAGTTCACATGCAGTGGTCAGATCATAGAAATGCACTTTTTCCACTCAAGCCATTTCTCAAGGGACAGATTGCGAAACTTAAAATATATTTCAAAGGCTAATAAGCTTTATTACCTTTAAACATATTAACAGATATAATTTCAGAGAGCTCTGTAGAAATTAAAACACACAGTACTGTTAGAATATGAAGTTTAAGCTTTCAACCATTTTAAGGATCATTATTCTTCATCAAAGTAACTATTTGTTCTTTGCAACTCTCTGCATAAAAAAGAGTAAGGAAACATAAGGACTCACTATTTCAAAACACAAAGAGCTGTGAACAATATTGAGCTTTCTCCCAACTCTCCTGTTGTCCAGCTTCTTATTTACAATGCATGATTTTTAGGAGCTTTATAAATATGTGCTACTGTGAGAGATCAAGGAAGAAAGTAATTGTCTTACTGTAAAGGAATAGTAATATATATTAACATTGTTTTCTTCTCTATTCAGATTTCTAAGAGAAAAGAAAAACACTTCAACTTGCTGTTGCCTGAAATTCTGCAACTGCATCTCAAGAATTTCAGCCACAATTATATGGACACATGTTTTGTTTACATTTTCACAATATAGCATCCATTATATAGAGGCCTTAATTCAAATTAAACACATACAACACAAATGCTTCACTAAGGGAACTCAAAGTAATTTGGTTAACTCATCTTTGTTCCTGGAAAGTATAAGCAGCTTCCTTAATCTGTGACACACTTGAGACAAAATATATTGTTTCTCGGGGGGATTCTATACGAATTTTAATTATACAGTTCTCAAATTTTAAATGACAAAAGAAATTTGACAGAAGACTTTTCTGTGGCTGCCATTTTTGATCCATCTCTCAGAAGGAGCAAACCCCCATGAACATTCTTTTGGGAATCATTCTCTCAAGTTGCAAAGAAGTATTTGAACAGCAATAATAAAGCCAAGTCTGTCACTCCAGCTGAGAACAAAGCTTTTCCAGCTTCAGAACTGCCACAGGGACACACTTCTTTGGAGGAACAAATCCAAAGTGCCACTCAAGATTTTATGTCTCCTGTGGAACAGTGGTGATTGCTTTGTGCTTTTTTGCCTCTTCTTCTCTCCTCCACCTTTCAGGGAGGATGCACTTAAAAAGTTAATTTTTTGTTTATTTCCATGTCTCATTGGGAATAGGAAATCATGGACATTCTTTTCCTCTTCCCTCTCCCTCTCCACAAATTCAAGCTAACTCACACAGGCTTTTTTTATGTTTGAAGAGATTTTTATTTTGACTCAGAAAAGCCTAACCAACTAGAACTGATACCCTTGGGTGGAATGAAAGTTCTTTCATAAGTAAAGGCAACAAGTTATTTTATCTGTTTAAAGAACAAGGTTGTGCAGAGATTAAGAGTAACAATGCCACAAGAATAAATGTGAAGGCTGCACTTCCACCTAGGAAAAAATGCGTAAGAATATCCAAACACTGTGCTTAAAAGATGTTCTTTAGCTGAATGGCAAGCCACAGCATGCAACAGGGAAAAAAATAGCAACATTGTGGGTGAATTTAACCCCTTACATAACTCTTTTGGCTTCAATCCTGTTACAGCAGAATAAATACATCTGTCTCTTTGGCAATCAGTAGTATCTCTAATGTAAATTCATTTTGATTTCTTTTTAAGATTTACCTAGGAAATAAAGTCAGACAGGATTTTTTCATATAAAATGTACAATAATTTCACACTTAACCTGGATGGAAAGAATTACTGTAAATCAGACCATCTTTTTTTTTTTTTTTAATGAAAAATTATAGAGGAGGAAACACAGTGGAGTAAAGCTAATTTACAGGCTGCTTGCTTAGACATAACAGAAGTCTGGCTGCATCTCACAGGTCCCAAATCCCACCCTTGACAACTATTCCACCAAATTCAGCAGAACTTTTCTGGTTCACATTAGTCAGAGACTTCATCTCTCTCTTCACTTGTTTCTCCACATTTTCTGCTACCTTCAATTGAAAGCAAGTGGAAAAGGACTATTTTGCCAATCACAAATTTTACAATAAGAAGAAATTTCAGCTGCAAGTGATTAACTGTAGAAATGAGTTAGAGTTGACATGCAGCACTTTTAAATATAACGATAGTTTTGAACATACATAATCACAAATATGAAACCAGTCCCAGTGTTTTCTACTGAGGATTGAAAGTTACTAAAAAGTATGAAAGAAATCCTTTTGATGATTCCTCCCATTCACATTGTCCTAATCATGTCACTGTGACACATAAGCTCTCCTTTTGTATGCAAGATAAATGCAGATGTGTTCTTCACAGCTCACACCCTCAACAGCAAAATATCAGCACATCACTTAAAAAATCAAAATATACCCCAAGAAAGGAAGAAAAAAAAGGAAGGAAGGAAGGAAGGAAGGAAGGAAGGAAGGAAGGAAGGAAGGAAAGAGAAAGAAAGAAAGAAAGAAAGAAAGAGAAAGAAAGAAAGAAAGAAAGAAAGAAAGAAAGAAAGAAAGAAAAGAAAAAAGAAAGAAAGAAAATAGTTACCACATGTGGTTTCTTAAAATTAAAGCCTACCAATACTTTTGAAACCAAAGCTGAAATATTTTTGAAGACCCTCCGTCCTCAGTCTTTTAATAATCTCACGATTTACTGTATGTTCTCCAAACCCAGAGTGGTTGTCATTTGCTTAATTTCTTATTTCTGACACATATGAAGAAGGAAGAGTAACTCAATAAAAGTGACAGAGGTACCCTAAATGTACACCAAGTGTCACACTTCTCAGGTTCTTTCTTTGGAGCACTAGGGCCCTGGGAATGGATCAATTACATTTTCAGCACATTGCAGTTGATTTTCTTTCAACATCTTTCTTTCAAGTTTTATCCCTTTCTTGCTGCTGGACATTCTGTCTCTATGAAAGCTTATGTTAGCCTGCAGACTTTGATTCAGGCTGTTCAGCACTTACAGTTTCTCTTCCCTTTTCTTGTCCGCAGTTGTAGCTCCTACAAGAGGATAAACTCCACCTAGGCCCTCATTTGGGTGCATCTAAGAGCACATGATACCCTTTTCCTTCAATAGCTCTGTGAGTTGCCAGATTTGGAGCTTTTGTCCTTTGAGGGCCTGGGAGAAGGCTGCCCGAATAAGGAGCTTCTCATGGGTAGACTCTGCTCAGAAGTGAGTGAGAAGGAAAACAAGAAGGAGACATCTAGGGTTTTCATCCTGTAATAGCATAATTGGAATGTTCATGCAGTTGCCTCTGTGTAACCAGTGACGAGAGAGCCCGCACTGTAAAGCATTCAAGCCTTAGCAGACTTAAATGATCCTCTACATTGAGTTGGCATAGCAGAGTGTTGGCAGAAGAGGGGGCTGCAGAGGCAGCCTTTGCCATACATTTTATGTATCTGAATCCTTGGAGCTGCAGTCAGTTGAGAGACCTCCTCTATCACAAAAACATGGCAACACTTCCCAGGACTTCATTCTGTATTCTTGCTGACTTTGTGGCTACAACCAACTTTATAGTTTAAATTCATTTGGCAAGCTGGAATAGTGCTGCTTTTTGATTAATTTATTCAGGGAAGAAAGAGTCCCTAAACAATCTGTCCTTACACTGTACGGTCATCAATCCAACTTGTAATCTCCTTAAGATGCCTCTCTAGTCAGCTATTCATACTTAATTCTCAGCAGATTCTGTTGACAGACACTCATCCTTGCTCATCAAGTTCATGAGCCCTCTTAATCTGCACATATGTTTAATATGAACTTTGAGACGTTTCCTAGGCTTGGGGTTATTCATTATTGAAATATGGAGTTAATTGGGCAGATCTTCTCAAATGCACAGGAGACAGGAGGGATTACAACTGCAATACTGAGTATTACACTTCTTGGTGATACATTTGTTCTCCACTTTTCAACAGATAACAAAGAATCCCATTTATTATGTGTGTTTTCTAAGATTCCTACAGTTTCTACAGTTATAAATGAACAATGTATTTCACTGCATTTTACAGAAATTCTTACCTTCTGTGCAGCGACATTTTCATCTCTTACTAACATTTTCAAAAGTGTTCTTCCTAAACCACTAATACCAGTTTTCAAAAAAATGACATCTTAAGATAATATACCATGATGTTGCAAATGTAGAGATTTTAAGTCCTCCCTCTTTAATTGAACCTACCCAAAACAGAAGAAACACACATGCTGTGAAAGATGTTACTTCGAAGAGCCTCTCTTTTATAATCTGTTCTTGAACATACATTATTTTTTGCTTTGCACTTTCCCCATGAGGTAGTTCTCTCATGATAAATCTTGCATCTAGAAGCTGGAAGCAGTTAAATGTTATAGATCTATTTCCTATCATAAACTGTGAATTTTAAGGTGCCATAAATAAAAACAAGTGCAGTATGAAAACAAAAATATTAATACTAAGTTACCATTCTTTTCAATTAACTGCCTATTCTAAGTCAGGATATGAGCATTAAATGTATTATGCCCTCAGTCAAAAGGGATCACGATTAAATTTAGATTGTTAAAAAATTTTCGTTGTATATTCTCTGCAAAGTAAGTTCTACCAAACAGTAAAAATTCATTTCTCAAAATAAAAATATCAAAGACAAATGCTTGATGAGGCTGTTTGAAATAAAACTTGAACCATAGGAGTAAGGGATGAAAAGGTCAGCTGCCATGTCTGTTTTTAAATGTCTCAAGCAACAAGGATTCTGTATTATTCCTTAAAGGATAAATATACTGTCATTCAAACCTTTTCTTATTAACTCCAACTGTAATCTTATTTTATAATCCTTTAATTATAAAACTTACAGTCAACAAGGCGATGCCATGCATGTATAACATCCTTCTAAAGACATTAGGGATCAATATTCCTTAATCCAGTGCCACCCCAGAGTGATTAATTATAACCATGTCTGTGTTCTGTCAAGAGCCAGTGGTAGGTACACATATTTATCCCATTTATAAACTAAGTAAACTTACTAGACTGATATAGAATGAAAGGCTTCATGCAAGTTCAAGACACATTTCCCACTGTGAGGCAATATCCCAGTGGGAAAGAAGAAAGGCTTTTCAGGATGGAAGCTCAGTGTTAGCCAAGTAAATTAAGCAACTGGCTCCTTTTGTAACAAAGATGAATCTGCGTACTTAAGAGAAACAATTTAAAATAACCAGGCTGTCTCTTACAGTAGGACAGAAAAGATTAAACTTCAGAAGGAAACATTCTCTTGAAGTTCTGAAAGAACTCACCGGGGGACTGGTAGCATGAACTAACATGTTACATTAAACAAGAGTAAGCTGAGCCAATCCTAGAAATCAGAAAAGTTAACTGAGGGCAAATTGTAAGCATTGTTACTCAGGATATCTGGTAGAAACAGTCTGCTGAAAAAGACTGAGGCTTCTAAGTAAGCTTTCTCCAACAAATGGGAACCAAGGTTTAAGGTTTTCACACAGACTAGACTATGGTTCTTTTAAGGACCTGCTCAGTAAAAGCAATGACATATTTCTAATTTTCTTAATATCAGCCAATATATGAATGTGTTCCAAAAACAAGCTAAGATCAGGAATCTGCTACAGTTAAGTGGAGACCATTGTCAAAATGCAGTTGATCAGAAGAACAATCAATAACAGATGTGAAAGTGCAGCATTAATCCCAGGCGGATGTCTCAGTTTACATGAGTCACAGCAACAGTGGAGTGTGACTATAAGAGGACTCCACATTAAAATTCTGTCATACTCAGGCTTTCCATGAGTCTGAGCAGCGCAAGTGGTAGGGTGGAGGGGCAGTGAAATAAACTGTTTTGTCTGGTATATTCAATTCAATAGTTTTATGAAACCTTTTAAGAAATCAGGTCACAATTTTGAAAAAGTCAAAATCTATTGACTTGTTCACTAAAATTGTGGTCAGAGTCTTACTGATAAAAAATTCTTCAAACACAAACTAGCCTCCACTTGATAAAGGCTGTGAAAGTCACCTGGGGACTGAGATGCTCACACACTTTATATCATACTATTTCTAGCATTTCAAGTGTCATAGTACACATACTCTACGCTGTCATTTTAATATCAGTTTATAACAGTTCTTGTCAGACTAGAAAATATTTGAGGAGCAGGAACCATCTTTGCTAATATCACAGAGCACTGCAAACAGATTCTCAGTGGGTTTCTTTAAGCACAAACATAGTATAAGCAATAGCATCAGCAGATTTTTACACTATTTATAACTATTCACTCAAGCAACCTGAAACAAAACCAGTCATTTAGACTATTAAAGAAAATATGAAAATCATGAAACTGCATTTGAAACTTTAAGCATTTGAAGAGAAATTAAGCATTCTTATTCCCCTATTCACATTTCTGTGAGCACTTTGAAAATATCACTTTCAGTTAGTAAATCCAAATTTTAAACAATTTTTGTTTTAGCCTCTCTTCCCTGAATCTTAGATCTAGAAATTAATAACTAGCTCAAAATATTGATGTGGTCACAATGGTAAAGGTTAACATGCTCCCACTGCCTGAGTCAAAAGAATTTGGGAATAATCACTACACTGTTTTCCTTCTCTCTTGGCAACTGCTAAAGGCCACTCTTATAAAGTTGCATGAGGATTTGGCTTGACACCATAAGTCCATTTGAAGTTTCTGGTTTGTTGCTTTATCTAATTGGGAAATTGGGATGCATTATCAAAATTATTAACCCACAAAATCATTGGCATTTGAAAAATTAATCTTTGACTTTTTAGGTCAGTGTGAATGAAAGACTGGGGTTTCTCTGACTGCCAATATGCATATACAATCAAGTTGTAATGTAATCTGTTTCTTCCTTAAGCAAGACAGGAATTTAAATAAAAATATTTTACTGATTTCATTTACCTATATAAGATTATCCATTCGAATTTCAACTTGGTGTGTCTTATATATGTACATCTAAATAAATACAACAAAGGACAGAAATCCTTATGAAGAGAATTAAAGATTTACTATCCTTCATCAGCTGAGAACTTAATGTGCCATTTTTAGTGCCAAGTTTTACATGTGCATGGCAAAAGCTGCAGTTTATCAATTGGGAGCCACAGAACTTTAGGGATGAGCCTGACTTCTCATCACTAAGAGACATGGTGATGAAGACAGGTTTTAGCAAGAAAATGGACAAGTTAAAACACCATCAGCCAGCTTCCAACCATGTTAAGACTTGGACACAGAACACTACGGCTGGCTCCCCCCGCATCTTTCAAACTGAACCATAGTCATCGGACTGAGGAATCTGGGTTGAACAACAGAAAGACAAGGTCCTGGAATTCAGCTGGAATAAGACTGAGTTTTGACAGGCCAAGTTTTATTGGAGCAACCCTGGGTCTTTTACATGGTTCCCACTTCTTCTCAGCTGACTTCAGGGCTACCACTTTTCTCTCTTGCTTGTATTTGTTTTAACACTGTCAGTACCTTTGCTGACTCCTCTCCATACCAATGTTTGCCCAGTTGGACTTGCATTCTGACAGCAAGACCAAAGCAGAAGCTGTGTCTACTCTTTCTTCAGGTTTTCAATAAACCATACGCATAAACAAACAAACATTAAATCACATTGATGTTTTTAACACTCCTGTTTCTACACACAATGACATTCATCACACTGTCGTACGTGTAAGTGATCCTCAGAATTCTCAATTGAACAGGAACCCAAAAAAAATATGGTAGAATGAATCAAATAAATCCTAGTAAAGTGATAGAAATTACTAGTTATAATTTACAATTTGTATGCAGTCAACAAGGAAAATTAGTACTTATTTATGAAATTTGATTAGATGCCTCATATCTGTAATTAAAGGAAAGTGTTTTGGATTTTAAATTTGTACTCTTGTTAATTTTAAGAATCATATATCAAGGAGAATATAAGTTGGCCTGTGAACTTTAAATATTCTCCAGAGTTTTCACGGAGATAGGAAATTTTCCTTGAGATTGTGGATCAGATCACCTCTTCCATCCATCTGCTTCACAGTAAATGGACACGCATACTTAATTTGGGTGTTAAACCATAATAATTCTTTGTGAATTAAGCCCAGCATGCAGCTCAGCCCCACACAGCCACTCACTCATTCTCCCACAGTGGGATTGGAGAGAGGGGAAAGGATAGCAATGAGAAAACTTCTGGATTGAGACAAAGACACTTTAGTAGGGAAAGCAAAAGGCATGCACAAACAAAGAAGAATGAGGCATTCATTCACCACTTCCCATTGGCAGGTGGGTGTTCAGCTATCCCAAGGAATGACAGGCTTCATCAAGCTTAGCAGTTACTTGGGCAGACTAACACCATCACTCGGAATGTTCCCCGAGCTGCATGTGCTGACCATGATGTCATATATAGTACGGAATATCCCTTGGGTCATTTGGGGTCAGCTGTCCCAGCTCTGTCCCCTCCTAACTCCTTGTGCACCCACAGCCTACTTGCTGGTGGGTTGGGGGCAGAAGGAGGAAAGCACTTCAGCAATGCCTAAAACTTCCCTGTGTTATCAAAACTGCTTTGGTCACAAATCCAAAACACAGCACCATATGAGCTGCTATGAAAAACGTTTACTCTTATCACAGCCATAAACCAGCAGAGCATTTAACCAAGTTATTTTGCCTAGTATTTTTCAGGACTTGCAGCCGACCTAGGCTCTTTTTGAACAGTCTCCGGAACCCTGTCTGGATACCTTTGGCATCTCATATAATGCCAGGTGTCTGTAACCAGGCAATAAATTAAGTTACAGGCACTTAATCATTACAGTTTACAGCACAGGACTCTATTCAGCTCATGTGTTTGATTCTTAAGAACCACTGAATACATGCGTAGCATAAGTGCTTAGGAAAATCAGCATGAGTCCTATCCTACAAATGGAACAGCCTTTTGCCAGACTGGAAGTGTAGCTTCAAGAGTTTATTAGAAAAAATTGCATGCACTTTATTCCTTGGTTCAAAGAGTATTAACATTTTTGCAAGTGCTTTTAATTATGAGATTTTTGTAAACAGTGACTTTAAAAATGTGATGTGAAATTTGCCCAGCTTGATGAAAGCAATTTTAAAAATCCCTTATAGCAGTCATCAACTTAAGACTTTTAATTGTGTAGAAAGCTTCTTTTCTACAGAGATAATTATACAGAGCTATTTTGACAAATACTAATAAGACCGAAAACCAACTTCAGACCTCCAACCAGATTTTTGCAGCGTTCTGATGTAAGCTGCACCACTGTAAAGCTCTGAACAGAATTAGCAGCCTTACTCTTTCATGCTTAGCTCATCACATCTATATAATGGAAAATTGATAGTGTCAATACAATTTCAGTTAATGTTTATACTCATTTTAGAACAGAAAGCAATGGAGTTACTTCAGGACAGCACTGAAAGTCCAGACTAGTGAGCAGGAATCCTTAGTAATGCCAGCGTTTGTACCGTTTCTGGAATTTAGTGTAACATCGACACTGTTAACCTGAACTATATGGATGAAGCAACTGTTAAGATCCAATTATTTAGGTTCTTTAGAAATTCCTCTGCCCAAATTAAGGTGCAAATGAGACCATATGCCAGTGACAATAGTATGGGTTTTATTTTTTAGTAAATATGAGAGAGAATGAGAGAAAGAAAGAAAGAAAGAAGTAGAAAATAGGTTGGGGGGGGG
>VXBT01010101.1:36214-114217 GCA_013400235.1 Oriolus oriolus
CCACAGCTGGCCCAGTTTGTGTAAGGGAGGATGGATGTTTATTGCCTCTGACCAGAGGTTACACCAAGCATCCGAAACCTCCTCCTGCCCCCTTGGCTTGGGGGGAGTCTGTGTAAGCCTGGCTTCTGTGAGTTGTGCTCTCCCCCCACCCCAAACTCAGCTGGGGATGATTCTCAGCGCAGCTGATGGCTTTGGCCTTCCTTTCCCTCAGCCTGAGATGACTGAACAATAGGTTTCCCTTCATCAAATCAGAAGTTTGACTTTCAGTCCAAAGTCCCAGTCTTCAGGGAAGCTTTTTTGGTTGTAGCTTTTTTATAATGAGCAAAACTTTTTATCAGTGTTCGAGGCATGAATTATTTTCAGTCTCTGACAGTAGCACACTGAACACTAGCTCAGACAGCTTTATGCCATATTCAATTCCTCAGGTAACAAGCCCACGTTATCCAAACAGCGTTGATCGGCACAGCTTGATTAACTGGAAATACTGATGCAGTGAAAAACTAGAGCAGATGTCACTAAATCATTATCATTTAGAGTGACACACCATTTTGTGTCAGAATGTGTATCTGTATGTGTAAGTGTACACACAGCTGAACTAGAGATCAAAGCACAAATGTTCCATGAGCAACACTCACAGCCATGATCATAACACCTTGTCATGAAAAGTTACCTTAAGCTCAGTTCAGAATTTATGCAAATTTTGTTGAATAACTGCCATGGAAACAAGTTTCAGAGCATACCAGAGAACAGTATTGGTCCCCATGACAAGTTAACCTGCTTACACCTTAACTACTAACACCATTCAACCACACAGAGATGTCATTTAGAACCCTGCCCTGGAGCAAACCTGGAGCTGTGAACCAGAATTTGATGTCATGCACAAACCTGATAGAGGTGCATTCTCTCGCCTTGTCCAGACTATTGATGAAAACATGGAACAGGATAGCCCTCAAGACAAAACTCAGAGGAACCCAACTTGCAACTAGCCTCTAGGCAGAGTACACACTGTTAACCTCTTTCCTGCAGATTCAACCATCCAGCCAGCACTCTACAAAACTACTAATCCCCCTGACTACACGGTAACATCCCTCTCTGAATACAGAGATGCTCTGATGCTCTAGTAAGCAGGGTTAAAAGCTTTCACAGTCCTGGAAGAAAATAGCCACCACTCCCCTTCATCCATAAATCCAGTTGCAAATGCTTAACTTGTAATAAAGGGCAGTCAGGTTAGTCAAGATTGATTTACCCTTGGAAAACTCATGCTTAATATTACCCACCACCTTCACATGGCCAGTATGTGTTTTATTCACACCATGGTATTGCAAGGGGTGAAGTGTAGTTGACCAACCCCTACCTGTACTTCCACTGACATTCCCACTCACCCTTTAAGATGAGTGCAACATCTGTCTGTCTGTTTCCAGTCATCAAGGACCTCTCCTGCCCTTCATGATCAGCCATAGATGATAGTAAACAGCCTCACTATGACACAAGTTCTCTCTGTGCCTTTCACATTAATAATGAACAGTCTCAGGCCCTCTGCAGTTTCTCTGCCACACCAAAAATACAGGTTTTAAATCTATGGCAAGCAGTAAACTTTCTGTGACAGCATGTCCGCTCAGCAGCTAGATGCTTCCGTTCCCATCAAAAGGGGATCTCCATCTTGGTGCCGATAGTCTATTAAGGTCCAACTCTCCCAAAGATCCTCCTTAGAAGAGCTTGTTCCTCTGTATCACTGTTGTGGCACAGTATCCACGTCTATAAGATCAGATCTGACATCAGGGAAGCCTTTGTCCTACTCCAGAAAATCAAAAGCTTCAAGCCTGTCCCATCTTGCAGGTCTCCATCCATGAGTCACTCAAACATAGCCTCTCTATATATGTCTTACTTTCTCTATGAAGAGATCTTCCCAATGAGGTAAGAACCTAGGCTCTTCTCTCTGTAAAGTTTCTATGAAGCCCCAGTTGACTCTGTTTCTTCCTTTCTAATAGCACACAGCCTGCTCATCTCCTCCCTCTAATATTTCACAGAATCATAGAATTATTTAGGTTAGAAAAGACTTCTAAGATCATCCCTCCCTCACTCTGTCAGGTAGTAGTAGAGAGCGTTAAAGTCTCCCCTAAGACTCCTTTGCTCCAGGGTAAAAAACCTCAGCTCCTTCTGCTGCCCCTGGAGGCACTTACTCCCTGGACCCTTCAACAGCTCTGTTGCCCTTCTCTGGATACACTCCAGCACCTCAAAGTCTTTCTTGCTGTGAGGGGCCTAGAACTGAACACAGGATTTGAGATGCAGGCTCAGCAGTACCGAGTTCAGGGGGATGATGACTGCCCTGGTCCTACTGGCCACACTATTGGTGCTACAGGACAAGATGCCCTGGGCCTTCTTGGCCACCCGGATATGCTGGCTCATGTTCAGCTGATCGTCGACCAGCACCTCCAGGTCCTTTTATTGCTGGGGACCTTTCCAGCCACTCTTTCCCAAGTCTGTAGCATTGCTTGGGGATTTTGTGACCCAAGTGGGGGACAAATTTCCACCCAGCAATGCAGGACTTTTACCATCACTCATTTCCAGCAACTGAGACCACTGTGTTCCACAGGCAGTCCTAGGTGCTCCAGATCCAGAGAGAGCCATCTCCTCATGACCTTCATCTGGGTCATAGTCTTGGATATGCCCAGGTATCCTCCCCAGACAGGAGACCAAGCCCTGTGGAGCCACCTGAACTCCCATGTCGCCTAGAGCAGCCTCCAGGTGCTGCTGCCTGTTGTCTCTGGGTGTTCATCCCAGCCAAGCTGAGACCCTCTACGTACCGTGCACCTGCAGGCCCCTTCTACACAGAAACACAACAATCAGAAAACAGAGAAAAAATCAAGGACTCACCAATTATAAAGGAGATAATATCAATAAGGGATAAAAATCTGGCAATTTCAAGTCCTGGATTTGCACCTAGGATGGAGCAACACTGTACTCAATTACAAACTGGGAGAGGAGTGTCCGGAGTGCAGCCTTGCAGAAAGGGATCTGGGCATGCTGGTCAGCAGCAGCTCAATGTGAGTCAGCAGTGTGCCCTGTCATTCCAGAAGGAACTCGCCATAAGATAAACCACCACAGGGGGAACTTAAGCACATCTCTCTGCCCACCTCACATTAAGGGTTAAATAAAATCCGTATTGTTGACTCAGGTGTATGGTCTCATTTGCACCTTAATTTGGGCAAAGGCATCTCTCACTATTCTGATCATAACACACAGGAAGCATCCTACCCTTTCCAAAAAAATTTTCAGCCTTTTTTTCAGTCAGCACTTGGAGTGAGTTACAATTCAGTTGAGTTTTCTGAATTCAAGTGTCTTTAGGTAACAGTTTACTGTTTGACCTACTTTGTTCAGATTAGTTCAGACAGACATTCTGCATTCACAGGAACATTTTCTGTCCACTACTGTCAAGATATCGAACATTGCCTAAGGTCTCAGTTGAGCTCTGACCTTTCTAATTATTCATTCAAAAATGATGCATCAAAATCTATAGCAAAGGTCTACTAAGGCAGACCCACAGGAAATCCAATCCATTTTTCTCTGAAGCACTTAATGAGAGCTGTCAGATGGAACTGTAGATGCCACCAGAATGTGTGAAGCTTATGTGCCATTCATAACTGAAATATAAATCCAGTTGGCTGAGGTAGAGTTAATTTTCTTCAAAGTAGCTAGTACGGGGCTATGCTTTGGATTTGTGCAGGGAACAGGGTTGATACGCACATATTTTCAATATTGTTGAGCAGTGCTTGCACAGAATCCTTTCGGCTTCTTGCACTGCCCTGACAGTGAGGATGCCAGGTGTGCACAGGAATTTGGGAGGGGACAAAGCTGGGACACCTGAACCCAACTGACCCAAGGGATATTCCACACTATAAGGTATCATGCTCAGCATATAAATTCGGGGGAAGAAGAAGGAAAGGGGGACATGTAGAGTGATGGCTCTTGTCTTCCCAAATCACTGTTACACGTGATAGAGCGCTGAGAGCTTTCCTGGAGATGTCTGAACACCAGCCTGCCCATGGGAAGTTGTAAAGGAATTCCTTGTTTATCTTGTTCTGCTTTGCTTGCATGGTGGTCTTTGCTTTACTTATTAAACTGGCATTACCTCAACCCACAAGTTCTCTCAGTTTCAGCCTTTTGATGCTCTTCTGCATTCAGCTGAGGGGGAATGAGCAAGTGACTGTCAGGCTTCGTTGCCATCTGGGTTTAAAACACACAATAACTTTGTATCTGTGATTAACTTGAAACAATGTCTCTTTTATCACTGTAATCCATGTAATTATGTAATTCTCTTTTTTCTCTGTAATCTATGAGATTCTCTGTCTCTTTAAAGCTGTAAACTCTCAGGGTAAGTGATGTCTCCAAGTATTACTGGATAAAAATGACAGAATTTTCATTATTAGTTAGGACTTAGTCACTATCTTTACTGAAGTAATTATGCATGCACACCCACAGATACAAGGAATCAGTGCTTCATTGCCAAGAGTGGGATAGCCACAGACTTCAATTCAGCTACTTCAGTATAAAGCGCTCGCTACACTAAAACCAGTTCATATTAAAATATTTACTCCAATTTCCATCTTATAATGTAAAAGTACTAAGACATTCAGCTTGTTAACATTAGGTTGTCATTGAAAGTAGTTATCACTAGCCAACACCATCTGTTTATGCCCAAATATTTTCCTTCCATTCAGGCTAGTTGAAAGTAACAGTAAAAACAGTCTGCTATGGAAAAGAAATGTGCTAAATATGCTGATACACATATATATCAAGAAAAGCCATTTTTAATGCTGCTTTACTCCACAGACAAAATTTGAGTTGTTGCTTTTGAAATTCAATGGAGGAAAAAGTGAAAAATTCTTGTGAAGATCTGGAACAACAAAGCCAAAGGGAGAATGTCCATTTACTGACATATGTAGTGTTAAGACCCGGATTCCAATTACTTTAAAAGAAATCTTAGAGAAAGTAGAGAATAATTACTACAACAAGTAGTAAACACTTGTAGGATTCTTCTATGTGTTAGCAACATTTATGTTTCAGACCTCATCTTCCATGAATTGAAAAGTAAGAGTCACTTGGTTGAGCCATTTTTTTTTTCTATTTATCGAAATGACATTTTTCACCCTCTGTAATTCTTTACAGAATTTTACATTCTGTTCCATTTAGAAATACTATTCCAAGTGATCCCCATTCACTGGTCAGCTTCTGCCCTTGACCCCCACTATCTTCCATTTTCTAGTCATGGTTTTCATGAAGTAATAGACAAAAAAACAACCAGACGGTTGTCTCCAGGAAGGCAAACGAGCTATGCTGGCATTTAAATCTACTTTTATTTGGCAGGGGAAACATTTATAAATGCTTCTTTAAAACTATTTACATTAGGACTCTTAATATATCACTGAAGGAAGGACCAGAATTTCCCTCTGGAGCCATATAGACTCCAATAAAGTCTTTTCACTTGGCTTTGTTATCTGTATTGATTTCTGGTCTCAGTTGCATTCAGCATAGAAGACAAATAGCCTCAGTAACCAGCAGTTCTTTACATCAGTTGCCCTCTTACAAAGTCTCCTTTCCAGATGGAACCAGGAAAATTCTTTCACCTGCAGTTTACACAGAGGAACCTATGCAGAGACAGATAATAGGCACAAACATAAAAATGTATAGCCTGCCTTGACAAAAAAGTGTGTGCTGTGACTACGCAATTTTCAGAGAAATGGTTTGGGATTTATAGGCTAGTTGGTGATGGAATGTTCTTCTTAAACATTTTTCTCTTACTCGTGTATTGTTGAGTTGCTGGCAATAAGGGAAGCTATGGTGAAATAATCTTTCCATGTTGCAGCCCTGATCATTAGCTCACCAGTTACATTCCATTAAACAAGGGGTTTTATACTTTTCTCCCATAAATTCACTTTTCTACCAGGTTTAGGCTCAGGGCTTTCTACTAAGTTCAGGAAGAATATTTCCATTCAATTTAATGAGCATTGGATTATTGCTCTTGTACATACTAAATTTGTATTTCAGTGTTGAAAAAAAGCTGAGGAAAAAAAAAAGAACTTTCATTTTAAAATTAAAAGACCATGATTTGAATATCTCATCACACCCTGTTACATATGGTTTTCTTTTAGCATCTGTAAATCACAAAGGTGTTTTCAGTGGTATAGTTTTGACATAAAGTAATAGCAAGTGAGTGAGTCAAATTAACCAACAGTTCAAATAAACATATCCTGATTCGGGTGTATATTAACGATAGTTGCAAATGATAAGATCAAAAAAATTGTAATGATTTTTATTGTTAGACAAAAATATCTTGCATTCTCTCCCTAATTAAGGCTTTATTATATAGTAAGAAATAGTAGTTCTGAGTGACTGAATACAACATTAGTCAATTCTGAAAATTTTTGAAGAAAACAAACCCAAGAGCTTTGGAAAGAATTTCTCTCCTAAGGAAAAAACCCCAAACCCCAAACACATAAACACACATTTACATACATGCATGTCTTTAGATATACATACTTAAATGCATCTCAGCTGAACACCTAGTGGGAACATGAAAACTAGCACTGGCTCTTTGTGCTTTTCATTTTCTAGTTTTCATACATATGAATAAGCAGCTGGAAGTGTTTCTAATGGGAGTTTGATCTGCTGATAGAAAAGGCTATGAAAAAAATATATGGCAGTCTCCCAATTTCCACCTGATAAACAAGTAACTCTTTTTAAAAAAGGTTTACAATGAGTTTCAAGAAACAAAGCTATCAAACAAAAAATAAGCCACAAAGTGACAGGACATAGAATATGTGACTGTTCTCAATAGTGGTATTTATTGACTGACTCACCAAATATGCAGCAACAATTTATCAAATGTTTTGGAGACCAGAATGACTTCTATGCAATGCTTTGGTTTGAAAACCAATTTTCTTCCCAGAAAAGCTATTTTTGGTGTGTCATTCTGAATTCCTGGATCACTGCTTGAAGATATTTTAAAACACATTTCTGTGTTACCAGAAAATAGTGCAGCATTGTAGCCAAAAATGGATCCTGACATCTGCCATTTATAAACAGAGATTTATAGACAGAACTTTTTCTCCATAACATCATTAAAACCCCAAAGAAGAAGAGATACTAACCTGGCTTTGACCTAAAACACTTTTTAATAAGTAGTGCTGCATCACAAATGTGAGATCACATTTTGAGCTGTCCTATGAGACTCAGATGATCTGTTAAGAAGGTCATTTTTAGATCAGAGGCAGAGTTAGAGATTGTGTTCACGTCCTTTTTCTCCTAGACCCATGAACATGATGCATTATACATCTTCTAGAGCTTTTAAACAATTCAGAGTATTCATTCTTACAGAACAGCATAATGCAGAGAAAATCCATGTTTTTATACTTGAAGGATAATTAGTGATTTAATTCTTCCCAGGTATCCAGCTAGCTAATTTTTACAAAGCTGCACAAGGGGAAAGGCTTTCTTGCCCTAGAAAGTGATCATCTTGTGATATGAAGCGTGAACTTTCCTTTATTAAATTTGTGATGTTAGACATCAAGTCTATCCATCACAGGCTGATATACATATAAAGACGTAAATTTCCTCTTCTCCCTCCCCCAGCTGTCCATTTGTTTAAACATTCTTTGTTCTTTTCTGATGCATGAGAATATAAAGGATTTACCAAAGCCAACCACTACAAACATAGTAATTCTGCATGTCTAAGTTAGTTGTTCTTGATTTTTAAATTTTGTGCTACCTAGTGACCCTAAATTTTATTTAAAGCTTTAGTTAAATAATTACTTCAATTTCTCTGCTCTTTTTCATCTCACATTTTCAAACTGATACTTCTTAAAAGTGAGGGACTGATTAGGCACATTATAGAATAACTAAGTGTGCCTGGAAGAAAGAAATATATGCATAAAAATAATTATTTTGTGTTTTTTAAATAGATAATTCTATTTTCTCTGTAGAAGTACTAGAAAGGCAGCTGTACTCCCAGGCAAAAAGTCAATTAGACAGAAGTTGTGTTAAAATGTTAGGGACTTTAGAAAAGTTTTTGCAATAATGAAGGCATAACCAGATATGTTATACACATTTTCCAAAGCATGTAACACTAAGCTATTTCTATTCCAACTCAAGCTACTGACCATAGGAGCTAGGTTATGCCAAAACTGAGTGTTCCATTAAAAAAAAAAAAAAAGATGGCACATCTTTTAAGACACATAGATTTTCTTTATAGAAGTACATTCTACACATTCATCTCTCAGTCTATTCAACACAAAATCAGATTTCCTTTTTCATTCAGTCAAGGAAGTTTCATGAGAACAAATTTAAGCAAGGTCATAATGTACGATACTGGAAAGCAGAAAAAGTTACAGGGTCAGAATCTCAACTGAGTTTAAAAGCATTCTAAAATTTGAAGGTAAATGGGCCTTTATTGCTTTATATCAGCTGGTGATCTATAGCCTTATTTTTTCATGTTTACCCATATCAGCAGTAGTTATTCCTTCTCTCTGAATCTTTAGAAGAATAAAGTAAAAGTCTGAGTCTTACAAGAGCAGATATTTGACATAACTGACAGCAATTTGTTCAGTTACTCCAAAGCATCCCACTGAAATATTTCAGTCATCATTTAATATACGCACTGAATTAGTCAACAATCATTTCTATAAGTAGGGACTTGTGCCATATTCTCTATGCTTTACCAAAGTTCAAAGGAAAGACAGAAATTTGCAGTTATTGTGGACAGTGTGCAAGGCTGAAGTAATCAAAGTTAAGATTTACTTTATATCAATCAGTCTTTCTAAATTACTGAAGCTCTATCTGAAAGCTCCTGACAGCCTAAAAGAAATAGAAAAGAACCAGGCGTGTAGACCTTTCTTATTTTAGTGTCAGAAAAGAAAGAAAAAAATTACAGCAGCAATCATATGTATTAAGTCATCAGCTCATAGTTTCCAAGACAGTATGAAACTATTTTCTTCTATACAGAAAAAAAAAAAAAAAGTACAGCATTTATTTATACAGCACAAATTTTCACAAAAGGACAGGTTTTCCCCTCAAAGAGGATAACCCATAATGTGTAAGGTAAAGAGTAGAAGCTTTTCTACTTCAGCAGAATACAAGTATGCTGTGAGATGCAGAACCTGGGCCTGAATCTCTGGCAAAATAAAATTATTGAAATTTTAAGAGACCACAAGTACTCAGCATCCATTTACATACAAGGATATGCACTGGAGAGTTACAAGCCAGACCTTTTCACTGCAGAAAAACATGATCTTCCTCCATGTGCTAGACTGCGCATTTCACAGAGCCTGCACAGAGTGGCCAAGGGTACACAAAATATAGTCCAGCAGAAACAAGCATCACAAGCTCATCTGGGCTTCTCTGCAGCAAAGACACTCTGAACTCAAATACAACATGGCTAATAGCCAGCAGGGTGGGAAGAAAAACAAAACTCCTGCAAATCTCAGGGTTTCTTTGCCTATCCCAGTGTTTGGTTTCAACATACACATTTCAAGCAGTATCTGAAAAGTATCTGATGAGGCTAAGGCCTGTAATAAAAAGTGCATAAGAAATTTAACTTGTATCAGTGGAGGTTCATAAAAAATCACCGGAGGATCTGGACTGAAGTGCTTCCTAACCCCAAATCCTGTCAAAAATCTGTAACAGAACACGCATTTTAACTTAGCTTTTAGTTCACAACCTTTTGTGTAGGAAGTAAAATTATTTATATGCTTCCTGATATATAAGCTGCAATTCAGTTTTCACAAATAAAATAGCAACAAGTGCAGAGTGGTAGATGTGGCAATTTTTTATGCAAAATTGATTTGATATCATCTTTCTTAAGCAAATGGAACTTCGAATATTCAGCATATAAGTAATCAGTGCTACTGTTAATTTTTCACATGTAGGTTCTTTCTGCAGCAGAGGAGCAACACACCATCTATGTATAAGCTTGGCACTAATTGCTATTACAACAAACATTAAAGTTGATTATCCAGACTTATAAATTATAATAAATACAAGTAAAATTGAAGACAGCCTTTTCATATCCCCCTCTTCCCACTACCTAATAAAGCACAAAGGTTTAATACAGAATGAAATATTCTTTTTTAAACACACTGCTCACAAGCATATTGAAGAAACTCAGTGTGCCATTGGTCCATATAATCCCTCCTTGATTATAGCCAATGATAATGACAGTATTTGAAGGACAATGGATTTTGTTCCAGGCTATGAGGCAGAATATAATAAATCCTTTTAATAAAATAGAAATTTCAAAGGCATTTAAGAAAAACACCAACCAACAACCACAAGATTTTTGAGTTTCCAAGTGTGACACTATTACTTTTCTAGCGTGATAAAAAATAATGACATTTTTTGTACCCTCAGGCTTTGCTTTAGCTAGTAAAGTATACCTGGCCAGGTCCTAACTTTGAGTGCTGACATATGATCGTATATATTGCCTTACTGTTTGCCTGTGCCTTGACAAGGAGCACACCAAATTAGTACCTTCCCGGACAACACTTGTACAAAGACTGGGGAATGGCATGGGCCGGGGACTTTTGAAGCAGCCTAACTGGAGGAGATTACCTGTTTTTTTAAAGGAAATGAGTTAAACTCTGAGGGCAGCACTATGATTTCCATGAAAAAGAAGCTGTTTAGAAAGACGCCTCAAAGTCACCCCTACTCAGAGTGGCTCACAAGCAGCAAGGTCAGTCTTAGTTAAGACAGGGAAACAGAAAGTGAGCTGAAGGAGGAGGAGAGAAATCTTTCTTACTGCACGTAGATAAAGCATAGTTTCTTCTTTCTTTTTCTTGGCCTGTATCACATATTTGTATCTTCTGCCTGGTTATATAAGCTGTCAACAATATTTTGAGTTAGGTTAGTCCAAGTGTGATTTAAGATGCCTGGTTAAGACCAATACATTTCTTCCTCAAAGGCATGCCAATGTACATACTGGAATATTTTACTGTCTCAAAGAGCTACAGCTTCCTATAATTCAATGCATCCAAAGGGTAGCTGAATTTAAGCTGAACGGGACAGATGAAGAGGTGATGCCACTGGGGCTAAGGGAAGCAGACACATCTCCCAGTGTCCTTTGTAACATGGAAAGGGCTTTCCTTACAATAAGACATGAGGGTGCACATATGAACCCAAAGGAATGCAGCATGGAAAGGGTGCACACAAAAATGGTAGCATATCACTTGCTGTCAGGAGCAGAAAATGAATTGCAGTCAACTTCATTTACTAACAGAATTGTAGCCTCAGTAAAGTGGAAAACCATTGAAAAAGCTGGCTAAACAGGTATAACTATTGAATTATAAAGAGTATGAAGTCAGCCTCAAAATTAAAGCCCCTAAATACTATTAAAATATTAGGTATTATGCTAGTCAATTTTTGGATTATATGATTTGGTCACTCTCATTAATATTCAACACATTTCATTTATCATTAGTAATATTCAAATATGGATAGAAATATTTAATATCAATGCCTGTGTGGTAAATATTTTCCACTGACAATGTAAAACAGGGCTGAGAAATATTATACATTTTGAGTAGAGCATCAGAAAATATCTGTTTAAAAAATGGGTGGACCTTCCTTTGCTAATGTCTGTAGACAAGCAATCCATTTTTATCTGTCATTCTCTAGAAAAATAAGATATAACTTAACATCCTCAAATATTTCAACAGGACCCTTTAAGTGGTTTATAAAGTCAAAAATAGTTATAGTTTCAGAGAAAGATTTGCAGAGGCTCAATGGGCATTAGAACACTTGTTATGTTATACACTTGTTATGTCCACCACTTATACTAATTTATCTTCCCAAGCCTATGAAGATCAGAGGTTATTTTAGTTATTTCGGGACTGCAGTTTGTGTCAATGACAGATCACTCAACAAATGCTTGATGGATTAATTTTCTAACACAGTATAAATAATTTTTTCTTTGAATAATGGTCTAGGCCAAGGACTGAAACTACAGGTGAGCCAAAGTCTGCTACCTCACCACACCTAGGCTATAAAATCTAATTTACTTAATGAGCAAAACCACACTGAAAGACTGAACCTTTGATCTACCAGGTTCTCAGAAAGAAAATAGCAAATGAGCATAAAGAGTGGGAGAAAAAAAAATTCTTTATGATGGATCCTTAGAGTAAGTAAGGTAAACAGGGTCTCTATTCATTCTTCCACTAAGCAGTCTCCCGGCATCTCTCAAGGACAGGAGTGCAGATGACTGCTCTGTGGATACATAGCCAGAAAGCCATGATTCCCCAGCTGCCTGGAGAACAGAGTCTGTGGGAACATGCTGTAGCTCTTTCTGGCCCTGCATGGAAACTTCCCTTCCTTCAGAAATCACTGTCTGTAACTGGATCACTGTGGCATTGTCAGTAAGTATTACTATGCAGAAATCCATTCCACTGGGTATCTTCAACAGGACCTTTTCTTTGGTCCCAACAATTTCCTGCTTCGTACTTTTGCACAGATTCAGTCTACAAATGGAGTAGCTCTCACATTTTACTTATTAATATGTCACCACACTTCCAATCTTATGCTCAGTTTATGAAGAAGTGTCAGGTGTAGTTTCCTCTGGTGTAAGGGTAAGGAGCTGCACTGAGACTGTGCTGTTGTTCACATCAGTTAATAATTCAGAAAAATGTCCCATCAAAATCTTGTCAGTATTGTCAATATTATCAGAAAAAAAAAATTAAAATAACTACCATGTTCTTCCATAGTGTCCAAGTAGAATCAGTGTTTAAATTAGCTCACTCCTCAGTCTTTCCCTATTACCACTTCCTGGAAGGTTACAGACAGTATTATTACACTTTCTAGCTCAATAATATGACAGAACTGCTCTCCCAAAACTCAAAACACGCTTTCTGCAGCTAAGAATAATATCGTGTTGCTTCTTTCATATTTATGGCCATGGGGTTTACCAGAGTGCAGTTGAATTAATAGGAAATTTCATCCATTGTAAAATGTTACCAATAAATGGATTGTCTTGTAACTGACATAGCCCAAGTGTATAAATGAATTATGATTTCAGTGTACTGCAACTCAGCCATCAATGTCTATTTTTAAAATCTCTGTGTCATGTGGATTACTCTTGTAATCACTTCATCTTTAGCTATATTTAGCTAAGAGTTAAAGACAACATGGATGTCTCATCTCTAGCCCATCTAGACAACTACTGATTCATTTACATATTATATCTTTTAATTAAGTTAAAAATAAAAGTGTTTGAACAAATTATTTATTTATACAGATGTAAAAAATCAACAGTAAATTAAAATTGACAAAAATGTCAAACCACTTTAGAGTACAGACTACAAATAAGAGATGATGGATGATTTCAAGCTTCTGAAACAATATTTTCTTGAGAACAGGATTGGATCTTACTGAAGAATGTGAAAAATACTGACTTTTTTTCTAAGCAAGCTCTTGTGATAACAAAAGGTAATAGCTCACAGACAAATGATTCAGAAATTATTCAACCTGTCACAGCATAAAGTTGCTTCAATGCAACATATTCACGAACTGCAGCAAGTCTTTCTGCTTTAATTAGAACTTGAATCACCGTGACCTTTCCTAGCACAGAGCAGAGTGCCCCTCTGAACCAACAGCAGCATCTGCATCCTCATTCCATTTTAATCAGAGCTCAATTTGGATTTCTATGTCTCGGCAATCAGTGCATTGCAGAGCAAGGAAACTGCAGAAATAAATGAGATGTTGCCTTGTTCTAGCTGATTAAAACATGATTCAAGGTGACTTTTAGGTGACACTACAAGTTGTCAGAGCAGCAGTGTAGTTTTCTTTATGATGGAGAAAAATGTGTGAGGGATGTTTATTTCCCCTATCTGAGATAAGTGACAGAATTGAAATGAGAGCACTGGTGTGTCCATGAAAATACATCAGTGTTTAAAGAATCCTATTATTAGACACAGTGGAAACTACATCTTGGATAAGCCTCCCATACTGTGGGTAATTATCACAAGCCAGAATGCTAATTGCTTTTCGATCTGCTCTGTGCCTCCGATGAGTCTTGTTGAGGGCTACTGGGGCTGTACCAGACACTAACACTTAATGAGACCAAGTTTATCAAAGTACAGCATCAGCTATTACCAAGTGAAGAGCAGGAAAAATACACCTTAAAATGAAAAGAGGGGGAAAAAAAAGAGAAATGAAACTATGAGACCACAAGAAGAATTAAACTAAAAAACACTTTCATTATAATTTCTTTCCTGGTGTTAAGTAATTATGTCTTCATCACAGATAAAAAAGATAAAAGTTTGCATGTTATGGCTTGGTTACTTAGAAAGCTGAGTACTTATTCTGTATTTTTAAAAGTTTGCTTGTTATGGCTTGTTTACTTAGAAAGGTGAGTACTTACTCTGTATTTTTAAAAGTTTGCTTGTTATTTTATGTACACAAGAGAAACTAAGAATTCATAAAGCATTTTTCCTTTCAGTTCCGACTATCATCCTTAAGAACAATCAAGGGTGGGTCTATACACTTTTTTCATTTTCTTGTGAAAAGGGACCAAAAAAAATCAGAAACCATCTTCTGGATAATCTACCATGTCTTTGATGGTAGATTTCAGCTTACACCCTGAGACTCCAGAAAATATGTATGATGGGCAATGAGCATTTTCCAGAAAGCCAACCCAATTAAAACTACCGTTCTGAAGAAAAGGGGGAACATTCCCGCATTTCTCCATTTTACAATATTTTTAATCTTATAATTAGATCTTTTTCATTAACTCAAGGAACTAGGTAGGCAATTTCCACAACAAGTATTCAAGGTATTATTAAAACATGGTAAGATGTACTGACTGCTTTAAGGACATAATAGTGAAGTCACCACAGTTTTACTGACGAACTTAAGGAATGGGAGAAAGAACGCAGCATCAGTGCTTGTGATGTAATTATTTCTTCTTATCATCTCTAAATTAGAGATTAGAAAAAAAGGTGAAGCAAGGTATGCATCTCTAAAGCAGAGAAATGTGCCTCTGACTTTAGTTCTTCAAAAACCTGTCAATTCTCAGTGCTGACAGTTTCAAGTGCAGACGTCAAAAGAGCAACAGCAGAGAACACAAGACCAGTAAGTTAAGGACCTCAACAGCAGTGACACTGGTCGCAGCAGCTGTGAAGATGAAAGCAAACCTGAGTAGATCAAGTGAGCAGATTATATCACAGAATTTGAGTGTAGATGTCAGCATTTCTGCATGCATGTGTGTTCACTCACCTTAATAGAAAATACTTTGCCATTATTGTTACTATTTAAAACAGTAAGACAGACTACTGCAAAATAATGATTTTAAACCGGCTCCTCATACAATCTCTAAGCCCTACGAGTTCACACAAGATGATGAAGTCAAGCTAGCCTATTGCTAGTAGGCTGCTTTGAGTCTACATCCCTCAGTACTTAAGAAAAACTTTTAGGAGTGTAATTCAAGAGAAACAGATAAAAAAAATCACAGAACACAGATTTACATATAAGAAATAAACATTAAGCTCTTCATCTGGTTGAATTCCCTGTTTCTCTTGTAATCATAGTTGTTATTACATGGTATTATAGTCCCTGACCTCTGCCTCTCATAATAGGTGCAAACTTTACTTCTAATAAGGATTTTTAACATCTGAGTCATAGCCTTAACCTTACGTTGCTCCATCTCTAGGGTAATCTCATCTTCCTTCACAAAAAGTGACCTACTTCCAAGATGAGGTCTAACAATTGGGTTATTCAGTGGCAATACTGCTTTTCTTTTCTTTTTATTTTTCCGGAGCATGGTCTATTTGCCTTAAAACTGTCTTGCCCTCATTTTCTAACACATTTTAGTCAAGTAAACACTTGATAGCTTGTCGCCATACCAATTATTATTGCAAATAAGATAAATATGCCTCAGCAGTGACTATAACATTATTCTCTGAATTCTCAGTACAGTCAACAAAAATACACTTTTCATACATCATTTGCCACTTCTACAGGAACTACAGAATATACTGCAAATGAATTCTAAAGTGAAAGTTTTGAAGCAGCCATGGATGCATGATGCATGTGCAAGATTACCTTCTACCAGTTCTTTCCACCTCTCTATGAAGGGATCCATACATGATGGGATTAAACTTTGGAATGAAAACTACAGAAAAGCCATATTAAGGAGAAAGAAAACATCCAGACAGAAAAGATAGCTACATGGTAGATCTTTGTGCACTGTGTGGACCAACTCTTATTCACAAGATCATGACAGTAATTGGGTAAAGCAGCATTTGAGCAATTAAAAAAGGAGAAGGGGGAGAAGAGAAGAACTGATAAAATAAGGCAAGCTCCCTCTAGCTGGTATAAACACCACAACAAGGGTATGACTTTACTCACAGTATTTTCCTCCTGCTGAGTCACTTTCTTTCCCCATTTTAGTATTGCATGAAATAGAAGGTAGCACCAGCACAGCTGAAAGATGACAGAGAGACTTCTAAAGGCAGGTAACATCCTGCAACAGGAATCTCTTAATCTTAGAAAGTCTCTTCACAAGGAATTAATATCAATCTCATGTGAACTGTTTCTACTTTCTTACTCTCTACATGTGCTGACCATGGCACCAGGCAGAGATGATGAATCTGCTCAAAATGGAAACCAGTCAAAAGAAAAAAGCAGGTTTTTTCCATCTGTCCAGTGTTCCTCTCCTATTTTCCAAGCAAAATTTTAAACAGAAATAAGCCTGTCATTTGGGGTTGTTTGTTTGTTTCTTTGTTTGTGGGGGAGGGCTTGTTTGTTTATTTTGTGGAGGATTTTAATTTTTTAAATATATATCAAGTGATATTTATCAGGGGAAATTACAATTCTGCTGAATTGTGAAGGTATATTTTCTTTTACTAGACCCTTGTACACACTTGTCTTTGAGATGCTTATATTAGCACCTAACAATTATAACAGGTTTTTGTTGGTTTAGGGTTTTGAGGGTTTGGGTTTTTATAACATCTAGACAATGTTTTGGGCATGCCATCCTTTTGGTAGTTATGGTAGCAGCTCTGGCTTGTATTGTGGATTACTGTCTAAATGTTACAGGTAGGCAGGTCAGCCCCACCCAGCTGCTCACTCATTGCCTCTCAGTGGGATGGGAAAGAGAATGGAAAGGCCAAAAGTGGGAAACCTCACAGCTTGAGATAAACACAGTTTAATAGGTAAAGCAAATTTAAGGATACATAGAAGGTTTTCCCAACTTTTCTCTTTTTGGTTATCTGCTAAATATGGTATGTTATTATGATCCTTTGCTTAAGGAAACCAGTGATTTTAGAATCAGACATTGAACTCTGTTACTGGGACCAAATCTATGAGATTCAAGTTAAACTCTGCAGTGAGTGACCACACAGCCCCCTGCAGTTATTAGAGTTGTTCAGTTTATTTCAACAGAGCACCCAGGACTTTATATCCCTCACTAATATTGTGGAATTCTTTGTCCATGAACATAGCATAACATCTCAAGTTACATATACATACTTATTCTGCATTTAAAAAAAAGATTTAAGAAGTGAGAAATTAAGAACTAATATGGAAAAGCATAAACAATGATCAAAGTTAAAAGATTAGAAAAGTGAAGGGCAAAGTAAGCTAGCATAACTTTGAACTTTATAGGTCATGGAATCGTTGCTGCTTTCAGAAATGATAACATTTTGAAATGGAAGACTGTATCTCTTTTTACACTTTGCTTTTTTAATTCTCTCCAGTGTCCAAGTTTACAAAGGTTAGATGCCAGTATAATCTAGAATAAGACCATCTGTGACTGATTTTGAAAGGTTACTGAGAGGGAAATCAGATGCGTGAGAAGCCTCAGGGAATGCAGCTGATTCCTATTGTTTTTTAATAGATCTGATATTCCAATGAAAGACAAAATTACTGAATTCTTGCTTGGACTTCCGGACAACATATCACGATACCTAAGAAGTCAAATTAAGAACATTTTGTTACCTTGTTCCCCCTAATACTGTGACAAATTGTTGTCAAAATCTGATGCTTGTCAGAGATGTTGTAAGCACTACCTGCATATCATAATCAAAATCAAAAAAATAACGTGCATTTACTCTCCACAACCACAAAAAACTGTTCAACCTTCACAAGTCCTGCTTAATAAAATAGACAGACTATTGCAGTAGAGAAGAAAGGCCAAACTTAACATTCATCACAATATTTCTGCAATTTTCTACCCGTCTATCATCAGGTCACACCAATAATCAGGGTTAACCTGAGGAAAAGAAAATGTTCTCCAGCCTGAAATGGCACAATCTAGTCCTATAAAGGGCTTTGAATATTAAAGGCAGAATTCTCACCAAGGTCCCTGAGTGACACCAAAGCATAGTAAAAAGAACTTCAATCATCATAGTAACCCTACTCATTAAAAAATGGGGATGC
This sequence comes from Oriolus oriolus, assembly GCA_013400235.1. Lineage (NCBI taxonomy): Eukaryota > Metazoa > Chordata > Aves > Passeriformes > Corvidae > Oriolus > Oriolus oriolus. The sequence continues at coordinate 54,632 of VXBT01010101.1, forward strand.
CGTGCTTTGTACAGCAGTAGTTTCCCAGCAATGTCTATTATTCAATAGGTATAAATCAAAGAAATCAAACTTAGTATATTTGGACTTCACGAGTCAAATATTGTGCAAGGCTAGTCAGGATTGGGAGAAAATTTTCAGATGAATAATTACTTTGCCCGAAATGAAAGTCATCTGAACTGTTTCTGAACAGAGTGATTTACTCACAGGAGTAATACAGATGTAAAATACCTTCAAATTGTACATTTCATTTGGGTCAAATCAGATAATCTGTGTGATGCAGAGAAAAGAAAAAAAAAAGCTATTTTTTTTATTTCAGCCACCAAACCAACTATCTACACATGCACAGTCTAAAATCTGTTAAGAACAGATATCAAAAAATAATTGTGCAGTCCAGTCTAGCAGCATGTAATGAATGATCATATAGAAACAGGGGGGTTTTGATACAGGAGTCTTGTGTCAAATTGCTTCTTCTCTTCAAACACCGCGATCTCCACCCTATCTTCCATTCAGTTTCAGGGAAACTGCAGGTTCTAGTATGACTTTGTGAAAACTCGGATAAGATATACCTAAACTTGGTAAAAGTTGGTCTAAGGGACAAACAGGAATGCCATCCATACAGAAAGCTCAGGAACTTGCATTCTTTCGTCTTATCACTCAATAGTTCTCTATAAAACAGGAACAATAAACAGGAAGAAGACTGTCTTCAAGGAGAAGAAATACTGCCCACAATGAAGTGTTCTGCTCCTTCATGCAAGCTCTTGCAGAGAGATCACATGTAATTTTGAAACTCATAGTTTTCAAAGTTTAAAAAATGTTGGCTCTGCACCATCTTTTCTCCTCATAAGGAAAAACACGTTTTAGTAAAACTTTGAAATAGAAAAACCTTCAATGATAATTACTGAAATTGATTTACCGTAAGAAGTGTTACCTTTAAACCTCAAGTATCAATCTGGCAGGAAAAAAAGGTATCGGTACTTCAGGAATCTAGATACACGTTAACTTCTTGATCCAAATTACCTGTTCATAATTTATAAAAATTTTCATAATTACTTAGATTTACATTTGTATCTATTCTAGACATGTAAGAATCTAGACTGTGTCAGAGACTGAAACATTATAATTTATAACTTAAACATTTTTATGAAGGACTTTAAAAACTGTATTACAAAAGCTGCAGAGAACACCACCACACCCTGAATGGGGGCTTTGAGAGGCCCTGGACCCGCTCACTGATGAAGATAAGAGAAAGTAACAACTCAGTGTTGGGGACATTCACAGAGCACAAGCTTAACACCTCCAAGGTGGAGACCACAGCCCCAGGGCTATCAGCTGCCGGACTGAAACAGACCCTCAAACCACAGGGTGGGGAGAGAGAGGCTTAGGGTGTGTGCTGGAAAAGCCTGTGGTCAGAGGTGCAGTGACCGCCCATCCTCCACTGTGCAGAGGAGCCCAGCTGAGGGGCCCTTCACCTGGGGGGGGCAAGGAAACTTATCCACAGCAGAGGGGGTGTCACGGCCCATCAAAGGTCCCCCCAAAAGGGTCCCCAGACCCTGCACCAGAGCACCAGAGATGATGCAACAGACCCTCAGTGTTGCAAGGGACAGTGCCAAACTGGCCTCTCCAAGGGAGGCACGTGGGTATTCCCACCTGGCCCAAAGCGTATATTAATCCACAGGATTCGGTACTCTTCGGCGTGTGGCGGCAGCGACGGGGGACCCTCACCACCAGAAGATCAGATGGAGGGGAGCAGCAAGATGTTGTTGGGACACCTCGATGAGTGATATACTCCCACCTAACCCCAGTCAGCTCTCCCTCTCCTCCCACTCCTCTCCGCACATCTCTTCTTCTATTCCTTTCTTTCTTTCTTTTCTCTTTCTTTCTCTTTGCCTCTTTTGCTATTAAATAAAATACATGATTTTTTTGGCACCAACATCTAACCTCATTTGGTTTTAATCTTGTTTTTGGAAATATTTTGAACCTTCTCAGTTCTTTCTAGTTTATGCACAGAGACTTGGTTTTCTTTGCTTTTCTAGGTTTAAACCAGATCGTAACTGACTGGTTGTGTCAAGCTCCTCTCATCAAGTTCCTTTTAATACTGTAACAAAATGCTTCTTGCATTATGTCTGGCAAACAGTCCAGCCAAGAAATCAAATCCCCAGACTTTTCATTCCCAATCTTTAAAAGTAAATTATTTATGTTAACCATTTTTAATTATTTTAGATAATACGTGATTTGGAGAAAGGTGGGAACTTACTGTTATTATCCTTTATTAGTTAAGGAACTTATAAAAATGGAAATAAAGTTGCAGTCTATTTTCATGAAGTTTGTTTTATCAGACTTACCATACTTGGGTTTTGACTTTCTGTCAGCCATTTCAGCAACAAAAGGGAGTTTGGGACAAACCATTTTACTTACAGTTACTTTGGCATTTTATTTTGGCTGAGCGGAAGATAAACATCCTAAAGGGTGAAGACATACTTCACTTGTCCTCCAGAAAGCTGAACTGCATCCACAGGTCCAAAACCAGAGAGAGCAACTAAAGAGCAGGGAACTGAATCTCTAGTTTCTCTGACTCCTTGAAATACATTGTGAGCAACTGTGCTGCTTGTGTTGAGAAATTCTTTGACTTTGAACATATTTTCTAACCAGGTTACTCGGTGACATTAAATAAAACCCACAGTCAGTGAAATGAACAGGAGCTAGTCACCTCTTGGAAGGCAGACTAGCTTATTTAGAAAACAACAAACACTGAGAATGGGACCCCGAGGTAAGCCCAAAGATCCCCGCGACAAAGCAGACCAAAGAACGGCGCGTGTGATGCTGAATACTCCATGGGCAGACAGCTGCCGTAGGAGGATGTGGGGCAGAGCACAAGCAGAGCTCTTATAAGCTTGTCCTGAGGCGAGATTGGTGCGTTTTGGATCCTCTTGTTGATTGGTCCTGGAACATGTCTCTGATTGGCTCGTTTTAGGGGTTCATTTCTGACCAATCATTTGGGAATAAGTCCACTTCATTGGCTCATCGATGCACCAATTAAAATCTGGAATGTTGTCATCACTTCTGCAGAGAGTTTCTGGAAAATTCTACCTCCACCTGACTCCCATCTAGTGGTTACATGGAGGTGTTACGACCATACATCAGCACACTTTAAAACCGGATTAACATTAACATTACAACTTGATATAACCAATTATAAAACTCAACCCTAGCATAACTTTAACCACCCATCATCATGCAACCAGCGTACGAAAGCCCACCCATTTATAACAGTCAGCTAATTATTTCTCAGTTGGGCTTGAATTATACCAACATATATCAGCTAGTAAGGCAGTTTGTTAAGCTGAGTAATTATACAGATTGGTTGTAGCAAATAGCAATCTTAAGACTAGCGCATGAAGAATTATCATAGTTTCTTTTAAATGTAAGTGGGTGAAAAGGAACAATCACTTTGTTTTTTAGAATAACATTTTTTAAAAGAGTCTTGTTTTTCAGTAATGTGTGTGGTACAGAAGTCATTAACAAGTTTCCAGACAGAACATGGTTAAATTGTACCATCTTAAGTAGGTCGTAGAAAACTTTTTTTGGGGGTGAGGGTTTGGAATCCATCTCTTTCTTGGACCTCTGCTGATGCAAAGAGACACAACAAAATGAAATAAAGAAGTATGCTTCAGCACAGTGTGCCATTATAGGGAATTTACTTTTCCACTGAGACATAATTTTTATTTTTGTTCAGTACAGAATTCCAGGACATACTGCCAAAGTCTGGACCATGGTAAAACCAAGCTAGATGCAAGCCTGAATGCTACAGGAAGTTCAGATTGAAGAGAAAAAAGCATAAGTTTTCCAGCTAAAGAGCTTGTGACTCTATATTCCAGATGCTAAAGAATTTTAAATAAAGATATAAAACTGCTGTACCTAAGCAATACATTTTCCGTGCAGTAATATGAACTGTGAGCTGCTGACATATTTCTCAACTTGCCTTTTTCTACAACTTCTGAAGCACCTTTCTTGTTTGCCATGTGAAAGTATGCTGATGCTAAAGGAGTTGGTGATTAAATTTATCTGGATTCTGGCATATGATTTCAGAATTTCAGAGGCACAGCTTTTAATATATATTTCATTTTCTGCATTGAGCATGCCAATAAGAAATAAAACAGAGACCTTTTTCCCCTTAGTTTGTTTTTAAAAAGAGATAATGATTTTATTTGTTATGAACTGCCAAGTTCAAATGTGAAATTTTGAGAGTCTAGTCAAAACACATTTGGGCCCTTGAGATCCCTTGCCATTTATTCAGATTGAGAGTGTAGTTGTAGGGGAGAATGTATGACAAAAAAAAAAAGGAAAAAAAAGAAAAAGCATTAATGAAAAGAACATTTACACTAAAAATATCTAATAAAGATACAAGATATGCTGCACTTCAGGTGTTTTCTGGAATTACAGTCAGAAGAGAAGCAGTAACTGCTAGGGCCACCTATTTGAAACAAATAAAGACCAGAAGAATAAACTCACCAACTGTATCTTCCTAGAGACAGAAAATGTTGTTCCCAACAACATAGTGACTTGACAGGAGCTCATGTCATCCCAGCCAAGAGATGCAGTGGTCATATATACATGTGTATACAAAACATACATTACTTCAGTGTTTTCACTAGCTAAATATTACTTGGTTTACTTTTCCTCATCAATAATCAGCAAAGAGAAATGGCAAGGCTGATTAGCACACTGAAGGAAAGGAGTTTTACCTGATACCATATACTTGTTTTATACTGGCAATATTAATCTAGATACTGCTTGCTACTATGCTTTTTTTTTTTCATTAAAGTGTTCAATTAAATTCATTTATTTTTGTTGTGATGTAAACACACGAAAGACTGAAGATTAACAGAACTGAAGATAATTGCATCCATAAATCTAACTTTTCAAGGCACCTGCAAGTTGGTAAGGGGTCATCAGATGTGTTGAATATGTATATAAGGGAGACAGTAAAACAACTTAATCTAAGGGAATATCGGTTAGGCTTTAATTTTAGTTAGGCTTATTCTGCTTGTTTTGGAAAGGGTTTGTGTAGACCTTAATTGTGTAAGTCCCTATTTTGAAGTTTTCAAGTACTTAAAAAGGTGCCATGACCTGAGATGAACACTACTTACTGTTTGTCTTCTCACAAACTAAAAGAACAAATTCAAGTAATGCAGTTGTGTAAAAATGAGGACAAGAAATGACATTAATATGCAAAGCTAATAATTTTTTGATTTAGCTGTTCCACAGCTGCAAACAACCATGTGTTGATGTGCTATGAAGCTGAAGAAACCTCTGCAATTCATTGACAGTAATTTATTAAGTAGTTCAGAGAACTATTTAGTAATTTTTCTTTACTATTTAGTATTCATTTAGGCATGGTTTATGAACTTACTGACTTCCACTGATCGTTAAAGATAGGACATCTATATGCTCTCATTTGATGACAATTACAAATAAAGTTGCAGAGACTGGATTAAATCTAAAGCTCCTCAGACATACTTAATAGTTATGTGAAAGCCTTTAGGTTGTTCCTGTGCCATAATATGCATATTCATAAGAAAAATAAAAACATCCTATTATACAAAAGGTTTGGGGTTTTTTTTTATTATTTTTGTTTCATTAAAGTAAAATTCAGTGAATTCATAAAAATGGATTGTATGAATAGAAGTAGTAGAGACAAGAATGTTTTTATATACAATTTTTTTTAGTAATTATTCAAGCTATCTAAAATTAGAGACAACAGCAAATTGAACATAATTTTGTTCTTAACCTTATCCACTCAATTTCTGACTAAAGTCAAACTCTGAAATGTTCACCCTTCATTTAGACCTTGTTTTGTCTTAACCTCACCTGGCAGCTCAGCCCCACATCGCCTCTCACTCAGTCCTGGTGGGATGTGGAAGTGAAGTGGAAGGGTAACAGTGAGAAAACTCCTGGATGGAGATAAAGTCAGTTTGATGAGGAAAGTAAAAGCCAAGTGCACAAGTAAAGGAAAGCAAGAAATCTACTCACCACTTCCCACTGGCAGGCAGGCTTTCAGCCATCCACAGGAGAGTGGGAATCCATCACACATGAAACGATGACTTGGGAAATAAATGCCATCACCTCAAACTTCCTCCCTGTCATGAGCCGTCCCCACAATGGTGAGAGCAACCCAGGTTTTTTGTTAATAGATCCCTCGGGGTGGATTAGAGTGGATTAGAGTGAAATGACAGTGAATGATCAGGGTTTGTAAACATATATATATATATATATATATATATATGTAGGAATGATTTTAGAACAATTTGGTTGCAATGGAAAGCAGTTGTGTAGCCTTTTGGTTATTATTATCTATAGCAATACAGCAATATGAAGCATAAAAATATTACCTAAGAAAATGTATAAGGAAGAGAAAGAAAAGAGTAGAAAGATACACAATCATCACGCATAGATCTTCTGATGAGACTTGATTGTTGCAGCTTAGCTGTCCCTTGGTCAAAGTGGTGGTCTATCAAGACTGGGGTAAAAAGCCCATGAAACATGAAGTCTGGCAAGTTAAACTACACTCAGACTGAGGTGGGAACACCCTGGTACCTTCTCTGGGAGGGTGAAGCTTTCAGTCCTCTGGTGGAAGGCCTCAGAAATTAGTCTGTAGGCACTTTGGGGGTCTTTTATGGTTTTTGACACCTTCTAAAACATGAGAGCTGCCTCTCATGGCAGCACAGTTGAGCCAGTTATGACACATCAGACCTTCCCTGAAGGTAGGAGGGGGGGATTTTACAACTGAGGTGTGTAAGGGAGGGCAACTAGCATGGCAAGAAGCACCATATTGACTTGCAGGATTTGCCTATCATCCCCCTCAAAGCCCAGCTTGTAGCCTCCAGGCAGTGCCAGTTCACCCCCTCAGTCTTTATGCAGACTGGCCATTATACACCCAAAAACTCACCTCCTCCCCGTGGGAGGTACAAACCTGGCCTCAGCAAAGCACCCTGGTGCTTCCACAAATCGGCAAATGTTTTGAGTCATTAAACTTTGACAGTGCAGTCTCTCACACGCCCTTCCTCCTTCTTCCCTCAACCTCACGTGCTGATCACTCCTTAAGGTATGGAAGATCCCACTGGTCAGTTGGGATCAGCTGTTCCAGCTGTGTCCCTTTGCAAACTCTTGTGCACTTCTCGCTGTGGATGTTGTGAAAAGCAAAAAAGGCCTTGGTGCTGTTGCTTTAGCAACAACTAAAACACCCCTGGGTTATCAATGCTGTTTTGACCAAAAATCCAAAACATAGCACCACAGCAGCTGCTATGAAGAAAGTTAGTTCTCATCCCAGCCAAAACCAATAGACAACTTCACTACAAATGGAGTTTAATTACCATCCAGTCATGCAAATTTAAATAATTTTATAAAAATATAGTGGCAGGTATGTACAAGCCATTCTAAAGGTGCCGAAGTGAAAGGTGAGCCTAGGAAATTAAAAATGGATTATGCATTGTTCTAAAATCAATCCATCGGTATAAAACTTTTACAAGTTTTTTCCCAGCTATGCTCCACTGCTAATTAAAAAAACTGAAAAGAAATGCTTAACATGAGTATTACGAAGAAAATATAAGTTGTATTAAAAAACCCCAAACAATTAAAATAATGAAGAAAAGAATGCATGTAAAATTTATGAGAAGGCCAACTCCAATCTGAACTGACCTAACTACACTGACAAATTCATGTTTTTCTCTAGCTACTGAATGTTTTGTAATAAGGTACATTAAACTTAAGTCCAAAATTAGAGGTAGTAAAAACTAAGCTGGTAAGTCCACATTAAGGAGAGGGACACTGGGTGAAGAGCACACACCAAAATACTTTAAAAATAATTTTATTAAGTCAAACTAATTCATGCACACTCTTTTTTATATTAAAATAAGTCATTGTCAAATGTGATATATTTTTAATCTTCTACAAGGTCAGCAGCCTGCCTTCTAGTTATTGTAACTATTTCTTTGTGCTGCTTAACAATTTGCATCCAAAGAATTCAGCATCCATGTGGAGCTCTTATTATAGGACTTTTGAATACATTACCCTTCTCTGTTGTAATTAATCTTTTAATTGCCTGATCCTACTTCAGCAGAAAGAGGTGGTCAATTAATGCAGATGCACATGTCTATGTATACTGTCTGTGCCTTCTGATAGCGTTCCTTTTGATACTGCATTTCGTGAAAACAATCTTAGTGATTGCATTTTAGGATTTACAATGCCTTCATCAAAACACTCATGATTCTCAATAGGAAGACTGCTTTATGTTTATTTTGGTAAAACTTGATATTTTCTCTTATTTTGCTCCTGTGACAGAAGTTAGTTTCTCCTTCCATTTGCCTTTTGCTTTTTCTCTAGCTCTCGTAATACACATTTGACATGAATTCTTTAGGCAGTTCTGGGTGCCTGAGACATCAAAATCAAGGACTTCACTGATCACATTTTGTGACCTGTGATGTGGACAGGTTATTTTCTTAGGAATGTTGTGTATCTGAACCAGTAAAAACTATCATTACTAAACACCAAGTGGTTGCATGGACTCAAATTCAGTCTGGAAGAAACCTATTTGAACAACATAACAGCAAAAGGTCATCTGACAAAAGGGTATGGTCTCCACTGAAATGCACAGTTAAGGTGTGTGATAATAAAAAGTGTGACTAAATGCTACCCATTGAAATTGAAACCAGCTTTCAGATCAGTAAAAATCTGAAGAAAGTGCTTGAAAGCAAACTGGAAAAACTCTAACACCAAGTCACCAATAGTAGGTGGCAAAGAAAGCGAAGTATTCAAACTGAAAAATGCAGTAGTTGTTGCATCCAACTTTTTTGTATCATTTTAATTTACTTATCAGTTATGTGATTAAGGTATTAGTTTTCAGTCACCAATTTGAAATGTCCTTAATGGTTTTATTCAAGGTCAAATGGAAATAGGAATTCTCACCATGTGAAATGGTAACAGTGTTTTTAAAAATAGAAGCAATGCAGAAAAAGAAGAGGCAAAACAGTTCATTAAAAGATTTCTACCATGATGCTTAAAAACTCTGTTAATCTTTGAAATTTATTTAAGTTTCTGAACTGAACTGAGACAGTTCGCTGAGTCTTGTTTTAAGCAAAACAAGGATACATTGGAATCCAAGGTTTCAGTACAAGAAGAATATGACTTTTGCAACAACTTTAGTATTATTAATTCAGATTATAGAAGAAATATAAAGAACTTGTTTTCTAACTTGTAAATAATGACTGCTAAGGATGCAACAGACCCATTTTTATCGAATGGAGAGTTAAACAGAATCACAGAATCTGGAAAAATTCAAAATCTTGCCTTTCAGTCATATAATTCTGCTAGCTTTTACAGTGTTCTCTTTTTACTAAAAGGCTATTCATAAGAAAAAAAAAGGAACAAACTCACAAAGAGAGCTTTTATGTCAACAGCATCAAGTTATTTCAGTCAAAAAGGCAAGCAGATCAAGAATTTGAGTGGTTTGTAGGAAAACAGCTTTCTTTTAGTTGAGCTCAGACTAAAGAATCTCTTCTGATTGTCATTCACGAAGGTGTAAGATTGGACGTGAGACTTCTTGTGGCAGGCATTTCCAGTACTTCTTAGTTCTCTGGAGTAGAAACAAGTCCCATCACCTTCACCTAGACATGGTGAAGGCCAGTATAAATTCATGCTGATATTTGCAGATAGTCAACTGGCATACTTGCCCAGCTGTGTTCTCCAAATACACATCAGATTCCACATTACCTGATTTTATACTGGAAACTGACAAAATGAACCATCAAGGAAGCCATATGAAATGCAGAAGAAATGCCTCTATTTTCCCTTTCCATATTTTAGACAGTCTAAATGTACAGACTACTGCAATACTGATGCCAAAAAGACAAAAATAAGAAATAAATATCAAGGTTGGATGACTTAAGTTATGCTTTGGTAGTGTGCCTATTTTGATCTTGTACAGTATTTTTAGGTACCATAAATAAATATGACCTGCCAGCCATTAAGTCTGACTTAAAGACTGTGACATATGGTTGCTATACATACGGTCCCTTGGATTCTTACAAAACCTGACAGAGGTCAAGGAGCCCTGTGCCTCCCCTCTCTCATTTATATTTTATGATTCAACAGCAAGATGAAGTCTTCCAGACAGCTATTACTGAGTCACACAGTAGATGGATATGTTTTAGATTACGATTTATCAGGGTCAAAAAGTGGTGTAACCAGATTTTGACAAAATTGCCTTCCCAGATACTTAAATTATTAGGAAATAGCATAAGACAGCTTAGTTCAACTTCAGAAATCCCTAGTACTTGAAAAGATATCCACATCTTTTCTTCCACAAGTGGAGATCATAGCATTAGTAATGTTATTATCAATTTTCTAGGTAGCACACAATTAATATATTCCAACATATTCATCATGTGCATATTTGTATCGACACGGCTAAGAGCTTTTTTCATTTTCTTTATATTTCTTAGCCAAAGGCAAAGTTAGGTCCTGTTCCAGTTTTCATTCTATCTATGCTAAAACTGCAATTCTATACCTGGAAAGAAAAAGTAATAAAAAGAAAGTACCATTGATAAAAGTGAACTGAATTGTGACGTATGTTCTTTGTTGTCTTATAGAATCTCAAACACAAAAATAATGAGATCATCTCTGGCCTGGAGCTTGTATCCTAAAGCTTATACAACCACAGGACTTTATGAACTTCTACAGTTTCATCAAAATCAATAGTAGTATTCATGAGATGAAAGTTATTTGCATGCTCAGGTCTTTTCAAAGTCAATGCTTTTATTATTTGAATTCAGGCTCAAAGTTTTCAGTGACCAACTGTGTCAGTATCTCATGGAAAGAATAACAGAAAAATTATGCCTGTCATGCTGAGTTCAAGACAAAATACTTTATTCTTTTCACCTTCACTTCCTCTTCTGTGTGCTTTGAATATGTCAACAGCCTGATACAACAAATCAGCATGCCAGTGGTTTACGAAAATTTTTAAAGTATGCTTGAATCAGCATTCAGCAAGTACAGATTTTTTATATTACTGTAACATTGGTTTACAACTGTTGAAGTACAAAAATGTCAGATTTTATATGTAAATCATGCAAAAGCACAAAAATAGTACAAATAAAGGAGTTGGTGTGATGAAGACATCTAGGGTTCACATAAAAGACAGAGAGACACACATCCAGGAACTTAAATTAAACAAGAGGTGAAGGATGTAAAACAGAGAACATCTGTTAATAGCACCAATAGTGACAACGCACAGAAATCATCTAACTCTGACCTTTGCAAATCAGCAACAGTCAGCAACAACATGCTACAACTGGGTAAACCAAAACCAGAAATATCTCACTGACCCCTTGTTAGAGAGTCAGCACTAGCAGAGCCATTACAGAAGCACCAGTGAGATGGCAATGTCTATTTGTCTATTTTTTTTACTTCCTACAGATGAAAATAGGCTGTTCCTCTTATACATCTCTTCAGTAACAAGAACTTGATAGCCTAGTGCTCCTGTTTTCTTCAGCTAGGAGTTTCAGATAAGAAGGAAGGAAGATAGGATTTTGAGAACTTAGTCTAGATGTGACCTTACAAGTTGTTAAATCTATCAGGTTGCTCAAAGCTCCAACCATCCCAGCCTTGAACACTTCCACAGATGGGCATCCACAACTTCTCTGGGAAAACTGTTCCAGTGTCTCACCACCCTCACAGTGAATGATTTCTTCCCAATATCTAATCTAAACCTACAGTCTTTTAGTTTAAAGCCATTCTCCCTGGCCACATCACTACATGCCTTTATCAAAAGTCCCTCTCCAGCTCTCTTGTAGACCCCTTTAGGTACTGTAAGGCTGTAAGGTCTCCTTTCTCCTCTCCATGTAAAACAATCCCAACTTGATCAGCCTATCTTCATAGGAGAGGTGCTCCAGACCTCTGATCAACTTAGTTTCTCTCCTCTGGATTTCCTCCAACATGTCCATCTCCTCCTTATGCTGGGGGCCCCAGACCTGGATGCAGGATTTCAGGTGCTCTCATGAGATCCAAAAACAAGGGAGAGAATAACCTCTTTCAACCTGCTGCTGGATATACCTTGCTCAAAATTTTATTAAATAACCCATTAAAAATTTTGACATTTAATCCTTAGAGACAAAGATAAATACAGCTTTTAGAGTATTACTGCATTTTTAAAATTTACTTCCCTGACTTGGACGAATTCCTTTTGCAGGTAAAAAATATGGGTATGTGTGTTTCTATGCTTAATGAAACCGGGATAATATTATCGCTACTAAATTTCTTAAATGCCAAATAAGAAATACCATAAAGTTCAATGAGCACATCTTCCCTCTCAGAAAACCCCAGAGGAATCACACAAGGATGGTACATGCAATGTTCTTACTATTAGCAAAATTGTAGATTCTGAAGTTCCCAAAGGTGATACAAGGCTCATACATCTAAGAATACTGATACTGTTTTTTTGACCTCAGTTCTTTAGGAAGGGTGAATACCAAAATTACTGTTGAAAGAGCAACTGAATGGAGCGAATCCAAAGCATTTCAAAATATGAAATGAGATTATCATTTGCACATAGAAAGATACAGAATAGCTTTAACTTATACTTTGATTCATGCTGTATAAACCTATTTTTCAGCTTTTATCAAATCCTGGTTTTCAATAAAAACATTGTATATCTAAGCTCCAAAATCTTCAGATACACACTCTATTTAGCTACTTTTCACCATCTTACATATGCTCCAAGTGATCTACTACAACATTTGCAAGCATCATAAGTCAACTGAATTTTCTTTTGAAGGTGTTCTTTTTATCTTTTTTTTTAATATATATTTTTTTCCTTGCAGACATGTGCTACATAGTTTTTCTCTCCATTTCTCCTTCTCCAAAATCCAGGAGCATTGTCAGGAAGTAAAAAGAAGGACACACAACCATTTGGGTTTGGTAATATAAAGGCTCAGGGGAAGCACTGCCACAATGCTCCCAGCCAGCTCCAAACTGAAGGACCTTCTAACACTGTCTGCTTATATGTAGGGAATATGTACAAAATAGGCATGCTGAAGTGCAAGAAGTTGCAAGAGCAAAGAAGATTACACAGGAAGAGGTGAGAGAAGAAAATCTTTCCAGAGGGGAAGGCTGTGGATGTTGGCTACATAGACTTAAGTCTCTGATGCCATTTCCCACAGCATTCTCCTGGATTAGCTGGCTGCTTACGGCTTGGATTAGCATGCTCATTGCTGAGTAAAAACCTGTCTGGATGGCCAGGCTCAAAGAGTGCTGGTGAAAGAGGTTGAATCCAGCTGGTGGCCAGTTACCAGTGGTGATGCCCCAGGCTCAGTACTGGTTCCAGTCCTGTTCAACATCTTTGTGAATGATCTGGACCAGGGGATCGAGTGTACCCTTGGTGAGTTTGCAGACAACACTAAATTGGGAAAGACTGTTAATCTGCTGGGAGGTAGGAAGGCTCTACAGAGAGATCTGGACAGGCTGGATCAATGGGACAAGGCCATGGTCTGAACTTCAATAAGGAGAAGTGCCAAGTCCTGCATTTTGATCTCAACAACCCCATGCATCCAACTCTGGTTGTGTAGAAGTTTTGAAGCTACACAGACTGCTCAGATATTCTAGCAGCTGGACTGACTGGTTCAATATATAGCTATCAGAAGCCAGTAGAATTTTCCTTTTTATTTTCAGTTCATACAGGTTTGTCATGAAATGTGGCTCCATTTCCAGTATCTCTGTTCACAATGCAGCCTTAAGTACTCTTTCTGCCATTTGCTCAAATGCCAGTAGCTGCTATTAATGCCTCTCTTGTATCCAAACCAAGTAATTCTCATGTCAAACAGATGGAGAAATATTCTCTTAACATTTGCTAAATTTCACTGTACCATGTATATGCACTTCAGCAATACAGGAAAAAAAATAATTGCAAAATTTCCTTTCCCCAAACATGACTGGGGTTAACTGTAGTTTCTCCTTATTCTGAGAACATTAAAACCCAGCACAACTATGGAAAGGCTGCATACAATTTCAGTCCTGAAAATGAAGAAATTGTGCATTGGTCCCTCAATGGATGATTAAAAAAACATCATCACTGTTCCTATAGGAGATCCTTTATTTCCTGTATTTCTCTCTCAAATGTTTTCCAAGCACTTCACTATGAGTTCTAGACACAAGACACCTGGTGAATATAGTATCTCCAAAGCCACTTCTTCACAGCTGGGAGACCAACAACAGTGTTTTGTTTAACTTCCACTAAGAGCAGTAACGATTGTTCCATGGCAAAAGGAAATACATAAATTGCAAAGGGAGTTGTCTTTGAGAAAAGCTGAAGTACTTCATTCTCCCAGGCGTGAACTGTTGCAGTGGTGTTTTTCCTGCGCTGGTATGGAAGGCTGCAACTGTTCCTGGAGGGCGCAGCGAGGCTGATTCGGGGAGAGCGGCTGTTCCGCTCTCCCGGTAGCCCTTTCGGGCGGCCCCACGCCCCTGCTCTGGCTAGCTGGGCTCCGCAACACGGTGATGATAAAGGAGGGAGAAGGGTCTCTGCATGGTGACTTCAGAGGAACCTTTATTTACATGATGACCAGCCGTTTCCTAAAGAGGCAAAGAGACCGCATGGTCAGGGAGCCCAGGGTTTTTCTCAGGGTGCAGGGGTGGTACATGGGTGGAGTTGGGGTACTTGAACCAATAGGGAGAATTCGAGGGTGTGGCCAGGACTAGGGGAAGGGAAGACAGGAAAATGTGGGAAGTAGGAAAAGGGATGGGGGAAATACAGCATCACAATGAAATAATTGTAGATCATGTGAAGGACATGGTTTTCTTTGGAAGGCAATACTTAGCCCAACTGTTTTCACTACTGTATTCCTGAACTCCCTTTCCATAGACTATTAAAATAATAAGGTTGCCCAGTTTCATTGAGGCCTCATGCTCTTGTCTCTCTCCAGAAGTCAAGTATGGCAGAGGATACCAGCTAACATAGCAGAGTAACCAAGATTCTGACATTACTTGCCAAAGTTTTCACAGCAGTCTAGGTAAAAAAAGATGTGCATCCCACAGCTTTGGCCAAAACCAAGCACTCACCTCAAAACCAAGCAGAGTAGCAGCAGAGTAGCAATAAAATGTGCAAGTAAAATCTGTATTCCTTCTTCTTGACATACCTTGATCAAGTGTATGCAATTATACCTCTATCTCGTGGCTGGTTGAAGCAGCTATTGTGACCTGCTACTGACTGAAATAAAGGAGATGGCCTTTAGATAAAGGTGTAGAAAGCTACTTCTGATTTTGACAACTTCTTCTTTGAGACACTCCTTTGTTTTTCTCTAGGAGAGACAACTTTTTGGCTCAGAAAGGAAAAACTTAAAAGCACATAAAATTACTAGTTTTATTCAAATTATTCCTTCTTCAGAGGTTCATAGGCCAAACGTTCACAAGTCTTCCAAATGTTATGAAGAAGAAAACTCCATTCAAGGAATAGGAGAAATATAATGCAACTTTCTTGAAGGGATTGCAGCTAATCAGGCACAAAATAGCCACAATTCAATATTCTCTGTGAAGTAGAGTTGGTCAGTTCCAAGATTAAGAGATTTGACAAAGCCTTATATGAATAAAGCTGAGCAATAAATAATGCAATAGGCTCAGCTGAACTGATGCCATTGCTAGACATATGGCTAGATAGTTGTTGATATTTTTAGGAAAAAACAGTTCGCTGCAGAAAGAGAGGAAACACTAAATTAACAGTTTAGAAAGAACTGTAACCATGATTGAGAAGAGAATTAGCATATACAGATACACTTGGCTTTGTTTGCGTGGTGATAATATAACACTTTCAACATCTCATGTCTTACTGGAATTATTTGATTTTAAGAATATAATTGTAATTGATTTCATAATTAACTGATGTGCATTAGATCAATCTAAGCTTTTTTGTGTGGTACCTTTCTAAAAGTCTGTTCAGAAAACAGCACTAGGTTTGGGAAGGATAACCTGTAATTAAAAGAAAACTAGTTATTTTAGTAGTTTGTATAGTAGGAAACCTTTTATAATGAAGTGTCAAGGCCTCTGGCTATATACAGAAGACACTGAACATAAATGAATTTAAGTCTTGAAACAGAGGACTATCCTTGTTAAACATTAACAGGGGATAACTGCGGAAGAAATTGTGTTACAACCAATCAAAAATTTCTCATATAGCGACTTGATTGGCAAGTGCAATTTAGCAGATCTGTGGTGAGAAAACATCTCATTCATTTGTGCTGGAATTTTTTACAGTTGCGTGGCTGGGACAAGGGAAAAAATGTAACACATTAAATCTTTGGAAACTGGTACTGTGCATAAGCTGAAAGGGTTTTCCTCTGTCTACGTAAAAGCCTAGAATAACAAAACTAATAGGATATCAGCAAGACTGAGAAGTCATATTTAGAGAAAAGAGGCGAAAAACCACTTGCATGTAACATTCATCATTCTCAACCTCAAACTGAAAACAAAGCAAATGAGCAGCTTCTTTGAACTGATTGCAGGCGTGTTCTGTGTTTTGCCTACATGCAACATAAGCATTTATAAAACATACAGATTTTTGCAGCCAAAGCAAAAGGCAACTTAAGGAACCACTACAATATCAGGTGAATATATTTTTTAGAAATATGAAGTGGATAACCTCATGGGAAGCTTATCAAGCTGTGGTAGGAATAGGCATTGCCAAGAGAACACAACTTGTTAAAACGTACTCAGTAGTCTTGAAATTAAAACATGTCAAACTGGGCACACAGTGCAATACAAAATAATTTGGTCTAATTCCCTGTATATGACTACAAAAGTGAGATTAGAAGTATTTTTTTTCAGATTTCTGAGGAGAAAAAAACTATATAATATTCATTAAAACTGCAAAATACTGTATTCAAGCAGGAACCATCAGCTGCATGATTATAGGATAAGGAACAATATCCTGGGATGCAGGTGTTCAGAAAAGAGAAGCCATGAATGAGGAGCAAGACATAAGATTAATTGAAGTCAGTATTGCACCAGTGTTCTAACCAAGACATATGCTACACTGGGAAAACAAACAGTACTGTATCTCATTAAATCCTCATGTATGATACTTTGAATACTTTTGAAATCTAAACTTTAAGTAAGATAAACCTATTTGAAAAGCATCAATAGAATCATGTTTCCCAGAACTGCCACTGAAGAAAACACTCAATGAAGTACCCCTTTGCAGTGAAGACTGTGGTGGACATGCAACAAATAACATGTTCACATTCAGATACGTGCATGGCTGCTGATGAGAGAAAAGGGAGAATACGCACACAGAGTGCACTATGGCAGGTCATACAGACCTGCATGTACTGGTACCCAAAACCTTTTAATCAAAGTACTTCTAGAAACTGATAAACCATGGTTCAAACTGATTTTCACATCAAGTAACAACAGAACTGTGCTGAATGGTCTTGAAAGATACAAGTGGCTTGCTGACTGATTGGCATAGTCCACCTGAGTGTATCCATAACTATGTTTCAAAAACTCTACCTGTAATAACTAGTGTTCCCAAATTAATTTTAGCTGTGCACCAGCTAGGATGCTTCCTCACCTATCTAAAATTTCAGTAGGTCAGGGCATTAGTTCATCTTCTGAAAGGTTTTAAAACACTTGTAAGAAATAACAGAATTAACATGCCAAATTTAAAGTGTACCTTTCTCATTCTTGTTATTTTGATAGTCATCCTCAGGAAAATGATACATTGCGAATCAGAATTAAGAGAATCATCCCCCTGAAGCCACAAGATGTATTTACCTGGCATTTCTGTCTTTTAGATTTAATCCTGAAAAAAGGAAAGCATATGACAGAATACAGCAGAAGCTGTAGAGAAAAGATCACTCATCAACAATATTGATACTGAGAAAAATAGCCGTAGAATTATATCGACTTCAGGGAATGATAACCAAAGTTATTTAGACAGAACACTGGAAAATGTATGAAATATATGAAATGAGCCCTAGGGTTTTCATTGAGACCAATCTAAATAGAAGTCTGCTTAGTCATTTAAGGATAGACGTGACAGTGTATCTCTTTCCTTTTCTTTTTCTAACAGGGGAATAATATTTCTAAAAGTCAAGATGTACTATAATTCTAGTCTTCATGCAGAAAGGAAAGGTAACCACTCTTCTAGCAGCCCCCAAATACAGCTTTTTTTATCTTCCCAGCAGTATACTATACTGGTTAAGAGAAGAGACATAGACTATAGTAAAGATCAATAAATGTGATGGTGTTGAAAGATGAGCAAAGCCGTGTAGCCCTGTAGCCACAAGGGATGGCAATGCCACTGCCATTAAGAGACCACAAGCCTTTTGTCAGGCACATGGCCCTCAGGTGGTGTCAGGACTCGCCTGGACTCTTCTTGGCCTGTCTGTAGCCAAGTCTTTGCTTTTCTATCTAGAACAGCAATTATCAAACCACTGCTGGATTAATTTACCCTTCTATACGTCTACCTTTTTCTTGGCTTTATCAATTATGTTGTGGCTATGATTGCACATACAACTAACTATAGTAACAAGTGTTGGGGCAGCCCTGGTGGGCCATGGGCTGGGGCTCCATCGTGGCTCCCCAGCACACATTTCTCACAGAACATTTGCTCACTTAGTCATTTCACCATCAGCCAGGTGTTAAACCACACAATCGCACCAAAACCTGGCCCTGAGCCCAGGCTGCAAAAGCAGTGGAAGGGGGAGAGGAGTCATGCTCAGGGTGTGACAACAGCTTAATTAAACTGTGTAGAAGGAAATCTCTATCTATGACCCTAGAATCTAATGCAAGACAGATAAACACAGGAGGCTGGATGGCTGTTAACAAGCCATCAAAAGTCCTTCACTGCTCATTAGAGGAATGTAATCATGGGAGTTGGCAAAAACAGTTTTCAGGGTAACAAACCTCCCAAAAGTACTCAGCATCTATGTAAGACACTTTGTATAAGGGATTTGGATGCAATGGGGAATTGTAAACAAAATAAAAGAGAATAAGGCGTTAGTAAATAGATAAAAATTACCTCAAGCAGACAAAGAAAGGAGGAAGGAACCATCAACCTCGCTTTGCTCCTGATTAAGGAGTCTGGATGCCGATGGCTCACCTCTAATGATCATCTTTACACAGTTACAGGGACAAAGAAAAGTCCACTAATGTCTTTCCCAAGGTTCATATTACTATATTGTTAGAGGTTAGGATTTTTTCCTTTTTTTTCCCTTTTCTTTATCTCGGGGAATTTTCTCTTACTTGTTGCCTAAGAGATGGGAGCAACCAATACTTAAGAAACAAAAGAAGTGGCCAAGGTGGGGGCAAAGGGTGCAGCTGCCTGCACTGTCTTAGCTGGGGGGGTTTTCTCTTGGGAAGGGCAGAGATGCCATTAGATTTTGGCTGGAGGGTGAGGGGCTGGGCTCGGCTCCTCTCTCTCTCGGGACTGGAGAAGGAGGCAGTGCTATTGCTGCTGTGGGGAGAATTACCTGCCATGGCAGAGTTCAGCCCTTTTACTGCTTCTCCTACCGTGAGTGAGGCTTTGCTCATAAGAGCGGCTGTTGAACTGGGATCTTATCAAACACCCAATCTCACTGGAAAGGACCCTCACCATCTACTCAGGTGCCCCAGGGAGAACCCAGGATTCTGACTCCTGATCCCCCTCCCAGGGAGTGTCTCCCAGCTGTTTGCGGGAGCCCAGCTGCTGCTGCCCAGCCCCTCAGTTTTCTGCCGCTCCTTCAGTTTTTTCCATACACTTTAACCCGATATCCCATGTCCGCCCGACTCCCCGTGCCTCCTGCTATGGCTGCGGAGTTTCTGCTACATTTTGTTTGCCATCCTGGGTGTGCCTGCCTCTGCCATTCCAGCCACCACTCCGAGATTCCTGCTACAGTCCATTTCACCATCCAGAGGGGCACCGGCACCAGCTGTCGCTGGGGGCTTCTAATGGAAGCCCCTTTTCCATCTCTTTCTGCTGGCTGCATCCACAGTTGGTCATGTGGAAGGCAATGGCCGGACTCGCGCCACAGCTCCCCCTGCAGCCGCGGGGGAACCATCGCACCCGCCCTGCCTGGCCGGGAGCTACCCGCGCCCCTGCCGGCTGTGGCTGAAGCTACAGCAAAGGGGAAAGGGCCTGACAGCAGAGAGAAGGGTGGCACTGGGTGCCTGGTTCTGTTCGATGTTGCTGCTGTTGTGGTTTGTTTGCTTTGTGATACGTCTATAGATACTAGTAAAGGATTGTTATTAGTTTTCTCATATCTTTGCCTGAAAGCCCTGTAATTTCAAAGTTATAATTTGGAGGGAAGGGGATCACATTTTCTGTTCCAAGGGAGGTTCCTACCTTCCTTGGCAGACACCTGTCTTTCAAACCAAGACATATATACAGGCTTTTTTTTCTGAGAAATATATAGAATCCAAGACTATACAACTTGTAGATATATTGTTTACAATAGAGTGGAAATCCACTAAGTAGCTTGCTATTCTAATTTTCACGAAGTATTTTTCCCATTTCAGTCACATTTTACTACATGACTCATTTTCCTTCTTTGTAACAATAGTTACTTCTGAGAAAAAATGTCAGAAGGAGGTTGTTAAAAACCTAGATGAAAACACAACAATACTTTATCACATCCATTCTTCAAAAAAAAAATTTGGAGACGGGAGCTTCAGAGTTTGACTGAAGATTGAAATGATGTATCATAAGCCTCTTCAGGCCTGTAATGGCATTCAGTAACTGACAAATATCAACATTTTGCTTCCAATACTCTGTTGTGCCTCACAGTTTTGGTAGGTAGGTGAGGTACTTAGGTAAAACACTGGAGCTTTGAGTAAAGTAGTCATGATTCCAAATGAAGTACAACTGTACAAATATCAATTCCATTAATAATTTTGCTTTGAACAGCTATGTGAACAGTTTGTTCTTATGTATCTTTCAAACTTAAATAATAAAAACTCTGCATAAGGTGCCTGAAATTTTCCTTCTGAAAAATATGCAAAGACTCATAAATTAATCATTCTTTCTTTTTTTTCTTGTCTAACCAATTCTTTCTCATTGAAACATGAAAATAGTGGAAGTAAAACATCTCTCAGCTGTTACAATAAAGAATAGCTAATCAGAACTTAATATGTTGTCGTTAGCAAAGAGATGGAAAAAATGTAAATATTTGTTCAGTAAATCACTGCACTTGACATAATGAGACATTCAAGACATTGCAGCAGAGATAATTGTGCAAAAGCTGTTATTGTTTTAATGTTTTGTCTAGTCTGCACTTCCCCTCCCAAAAAAGTGACTGTTTCTTTTTTTAATACTGTCACAAAATGTCGCAAAGTACCTCGAGACAAAATTCTTAAGATCTCATGTTTGAGTTTCTTCACTGAAATGTAATTTTTCTCAGTTACTATAGCATACACAAATGTTTTCAATAGTAGAACAAATTATTTCCTGAGAGCTGTGTTTGATATAATGCAAATCAGAAATAGAGTACATTATCAGAAGTACATGATCAAAAGAATATTTATATTGCAGTAAATTATTTACTTGACATAAGAATGACTGTTTCTCAGTATTCGTGTAACTGATGAAGAGTTCTTTACTTTCATCATGACTCTTGAAGTATAAGGCTTTTAAAAAAGTCTATCTGTTCGCACAATTTTTTCCGACAAAGAAGGTAAAAGCATTCTATGTAAACTAAAGTTTGTATATAGTAAGTAGAGAAATGAAGAATAATTTCAGTTGACATAAAAATTATAAGGAGCTTGTGAAGACTAATACAATAGCTTCTTCTTGAAGAAAACCATAATATTTTCACCCTATACAGACATTGTAGATTGCTTTTATTACATCTTAATGTTACTAAATATTGCAGGTTTTAAAAATAGAAAATGTTCAATGCATTTGTCTTAGAAGAACATCCCCCTTAAAACTGTGTCTCTTTTTCCATTTTTGAGACTAAAAATCTTTGCAAATCACGCAATTTATCAAACAGGCGAATCCTTTCTTAATTTCAGTTCTTCAAAGTTCTTCCTTTTAAGAATAATGTTGTTTGTAATTTACATCAACTAAACCTCTGGCATGTGACGTTTGTCCGAGAAGGGAAATGGGATCAGAATCTCTCAGATTGGAAGGGACCTCCAGAAGTCATGTTGTCCAAGACATTGCTAAAAGCCAGGCCATTCAGAGCAGGTGGCTCAGGGCCATGTTCAGTTGAATTCTAAAGATCTCACAACCTCCTGAGGTACTTGTTCCAGTCTTTGAACATCCTCATGGTAAAAAATTCCTTACATCAAGCAGGTGTAACCTTTTGCAACCTGTGTTTTTGGTATCTCATCCTTCTACTGTGAACGTCTGCAGAGAATCTGACCCTGTGTTCAACATCGCCTCCCACCAGGGAGCTGTAGTCAGACTTTTAATTTCCTCTCCACTTTCAGTTCTTGAAACTGGACAAGTCCATTTATCGCAGTCTCTAATTTTGTGTCATGCTACAGGCCACTAACTATTCGTGGCCCTCTCCTTGACCCACCCCAGTACATCACTGTATTTCTTGCACTGAGAAGTCCAAAATCAAACATACCTCGCCAGAAGGGGTGTCACAGGTGAGAGAGATGCTGAACTCCTCATGGCCATCCTTTGCAGACTGTTCTGTGAGCAGGACTCAAGAAAAAGTGGGGCCAGAGTCTGCCTGTGCAGAGTAGCAGCAGAACTGCAGGCTCCAGAATTATTTAAATATCAGTCCTTCAGCATGGAAGGTTGCCAGGATAAGATGGCAAGACATGAGACACTGCTGTAATTAACTTCTACGAGGAACATCAGGTGAAAGATATCTATCTTGTGTTTGTGCATTTCAGTAAACCTGGACACCGCCTGCCTCTACCTTCTTTCCCTCCTGTTTCACAGTTCTCCTTCACCAAACTTTCACCCTGTAAATTCTGCATTCATTCAAAAATTAACTATCATTTTGGTCTAAGTTCCAAAAATTCACTAGGTAGCATTGACTTTGAATAAGTTAAATATTTTATCCTCCATGGATGGAATATCTAAAAGGACTTGATCAGAGGGTATTAGACTCAAGCAATGCCTCTCACTTAAACCTGTGGTTATATGCCAGGTACTTGCTAATGGCAAGTGATTCACAGGTCGAGCAGTGTGTACATCATAAAGCTCAAACAGGTCACAGAGTTTTGCCCATGCCTTTTCCTGCTTCAGTTATTGACTTGCATGAGCTTTAGCTAACGATTTCATTGCAGAGGTGGTTACTTGGGATCTGGTTTTGGAAACTTCTGTTAGAGGGCAGCAAGAGTGAGGCTGCACTTCAAGGAAGGACAAGGCATGAACCAACAATGACAGCACAGGTAATGCCCTCACTACCAGGGCATTATCTTGCAGCACCTGAGCAGGATAAGCAGTGTCAGATGGCGATAGCAACAGGTTCCAACGACGGTCCTGTGATCTTCAACCAAAGGAGAGGTCGACAAGTCAGGACTGAGGCTGGTCCATGAAAGTTCAATGACTGCTCAGGGAAAGCTTGAGAGAGGCCCAGACCCTGGCACAACCACAGCATAATTCAGGCCATGCCTGATTACCGTGACCTGAACTGAGACAGAGCCTTTTAATGGATTATTTTTTTAAAAAAAATCACACAGTAATCCGTCCTCTTAAAATCTGATCTTTATCCATAAGCAGAAATCAAATAGATGGAGGGATAGGTTTTGCATGGTATGAATATTTATAAGAACATCTGCATTTGTATTGATGCTTTCTGGTAATAAATTGTTGATATTACTTTTGGTTTTTTTGTTCTCTTTTAACAGACTTGTGGACGTTTGTAAACACATTCTGTAAATCCATATTATGGCACAAGGTAAGCCCCCCACAGAAGACAGAGACAGCTGACCTTTGCTCAACATGGAGAATAAGATGCTAGAAGGTAGTGCTGTGGAAATGGACCTGGGGGTCCTGGTCAACAGAAAGTTGAATGTGAGTCAGCAGTGCCCTGGCAGCCAGGAGGGCCAACCCTGTCCTAGGGGGCATCAGGCACAGCATCGCCAGCCGGGCAAGGGAGGGGATTGTCCCACTCTGCTCTGCACTGGGGCGGCCTCACCTCAAGTGCTGGGGGCAGTTTTGGGTGCCACAATATAAAAAAGAAATTAAACTATTAGAGAGTGTCCAAAGGAGGGCAATGAGGATGGTGAAGGGCCTTGAGGGGAAGCCTTATGAGGATCAGCTGAGGGCACTTGATCTGTTCAGCCTGGAGAAAAGGAGACTGAGGGGAGATCTCATTGCAGTCAACAACTTCCTCGTGAGGGGAAGAGGAGAGGAAAACACTGAACTCCTCTCTGGTGACCAGTGGAAATACCTGAGGGAATGGCCTGAAGTTGTGTCAGGGAAGGTTTAGGTTGAATATTAGAGAATGGTTCTTCACCCAGAGGGTGGTTGGGAACTGGAACAGGCTCCCCAGGGAAGCGGTCACGGCACTAAACCTGACAGAGCTCAAGGAGCATTTAGATAATGCTCTTGGACACATGATGTTACACTTGGGTTGTCCTGTGAAGGTCCAGAAGTTGGACTCAATGATCCTTGTGTGTCCCTTCCCAGTCAGCATATTCTGTGATTCTGTGATAAAGCTGTCCATCTCCTGAACAGGATGTTTCTTGTCATAGTAAGGCACATTATATCTGGCCTTATCATCTTTGGCATCTCTCACAACCTAGTCCACCAACAAATTAAACTGTAACACACAGTTTTTAGATATAATTAGTGACAGAATATTGAATTCATATCGAAGAGGACTGGAAATCAGTTAATAGGAGTAAGAGCATCTCTGTGAAGGGTGCTGAATGGAGCCTCTCCTTGACCTGAGATTTCAGTTCTATAAAACATTTTTATGAAGACAGATCCTCAGTATTGCACAAAGCCCCATTAAAATAGATGAGGCTCAGCCCTGCAATCCGTGAAGAGCTCGAGTCTTTTCGTCTTGCCAGAGGGAGCAAAAGCAGGGTCACACAAGATTGAGAAATTGCACATTGCTAGTGTTAGTAAATACAAATACAAAAGGTATCATCAGTCCCTTTTTATTTATAGATGGTAAACCTTTCATTTTCACATCTCTTTTTAACCAAGCTTTTTTCCTTTTTTTTTTTTTTTTGTTGAAGAAAAGTGGATGAAGAGGAAAATGTTTTCCTGTTAGCAGCCACAAGTCAAACTCAGCTTGAAAAACTATACCTGCTGCTTTACTAATGGGAATAAATTTTCAGCTCACAAGAGATGAATAACAACAGACATACAACATCATATTAGGGAGCAAGCAATACAAGAGATGAAAGTAAAACACACAGCTCCTACAAAAGTTTCGGTTTAGTAATAAACTTAGAACAAGTTGGAGCTTTGTAACTGAGCCAACACACCACAAAATCGTGACAGAGCTTGCAGAAGTAGGCTCACCACTTATAATTGAAAAGCAATCTTTTAAAAATGTGCATCTCCACTCTTATCAGACAGAAAAAAATCATGGAATTGAAAATCACCCTGCTGTGACCTCATATGCTATGTCCTGTCTTTTATCCTCACAGACCACTGGATTTCTCCTTTTTTTCCATAGCCTGACTGTGCCAAGACCCTACTCTTCAGAGCAATTTCTCTCCCACAACTAGTTATGCTTTGGGCTATTGATCAGATCTTCCAGTTGGCTCTGCACAAAATATGCACAATTAAAGCAGTCTGTCCTCAGCAACTCACCCAACAATAGAACATTCTTTGTTCACACCTGCAAGCAAAATTTAAATACTAGGCCATGTTTGGCAGAGTATAACATTATGGAAAAGGAAAAGAGGGAGAAATGTCAGCCACAGACTTTTAGCGGAATATAATATTGTAAGCTCTAAGGCATATTGTTTCTGCTCTCTAAGCTGCAGGTTAAAAGAAACATTTTGGTTGGCTTCTTTTTAGTTAAAAAATAACTTTATAAGTTGAAGTTACTTTTAATAGGAAATACAGACTGAGTCTAGAGCTAATGAAAGTGTCTTTGCAGCTTTCCCCTCAAATAAGTAATTTTTAATATTAGTTTATATTATTCTGTATTATGTCTAAAGAAAAAACGTTAAGCAATAGTGTCTCTAAATAGTGTTGGGCAGTCTAAGCCGGCATGTTTTACAGAAACTGAGTAAGCCTGTTTTTCAGTAGTGAAAGTCATTTCTAGTCAAAGTAGAACTTATTCTATCTAAGGAATTAATTTCATAAGCCTATTTACAATAAGGAAGATTTTTTTAAAGAAATAGATTTTGTAGTTACAATAATTGGGCAGTAACTGTAGCAATTAACATGTAGGATTGATAGTAAACTATCACAAAACAATGAGTGAATTAGACAAAAAAAATGTCCAAGAAGTAGCTACTATCTCCTTGATGTATTTAACAGCCCTTACAAATACAGGTTCACATCAGTAAATTTTGCATATTTTTATTTCTATCCCTTTCTCTCAGAAATTTTAGATATACAAATATATATGACATGTATATCTTATTTCAGAGTAACTGCTGAAAAACATTTTTTTAAAAAATAAGTAATTCTATAGATTAATGGAATGCAGTAGAAAAAACCCATGAAAACCTGAGTAGGAACGTGGTGGGTTAAATGCTGGTTGACAGAACTGCTACCTTGGACTTCCAGAGGGCAGACTGTTTGGGAGACAAAGTCCATTGAGAGGCATCTCTGAAGAGCAAAGGAGTCCATAAAAGCTGGACATTCATCATGGAGGAAATCTTAGTCACAGGAGCAGGTGGTCTCCATGGGCTGGAAAACAAGCTGGCAGGGAAGAACACCATCCTGGCTGCACAGAGAGCTTTGGCTGGAACTCAGCAACAAAAGAGGGTTTACATCCTTTGGAAGAAAGGGCAAACAAGGACTGCAAGGATAACAAGGATGTTATGAAAAGATCTTTCTGACCTGCCTTGCATAGGTCACTTTAGGGGATTACTTGTGCCTTTTGTTATTTTGCCCTCTGATTTCCACTAGCCACTTCTAAGATAGCTAGTCTTGGTAATCACTTGCATAGTTCTTAATTTCTAATCCCTAAGGAAGATAATTCCATTCCTTTCATGAACTAAAACATAATAAAGAACATATAAGACAGTATTAAGTTAGAATATATGCTGTAAGTTTAGCTGAAAATAATTTAGTGAGTATTCGTCTTATCACTTACAAGCTGGCACCAGTGTACACTACTACACACACACACATAGACGACGTTTTCAGGGTATTATAAATATATAGATTGCAATACTAAGATTAACAGGGAACACAGAAAAGTAAAAACAAACCCCAGTTAGATGTTGTTGAACATAATCACTATAAACCAACTTTTTCAACATATGATTATTTCATTATTAAAATACATTTGCAACAGAACTTAAATTTTCACTCCCATATAACATGACTGAAATGTTCCACACAGAAATTGCAATACATCTGTTTTGCCTCATTTTGATTCAGACAAGAATGTAACATTTTCCCCCACTACCCATTGTAAGACGTAGCGTCAGACTGTATGGAGAAGAGTAAAAAAGTGGAAGATTGATGGTTTGCTAAATTTATCCATATTTCACACTATCCTTCTGCATACTTTCTGCACAAGAACATGCACATGGGTGACTTAGAATCTCCTTTTAAGCACTGAAATGCTACATTTTGTGAATAGCCTAAATACCTCAAAAAAGACTAGGAAGTCTTTCCTCTCTCAGGACTAAGGAACATGCCAAAGAAGGTATCTGGAATAATTACTGTGAATAAAAAGAGGGCAAGGGTAAATTGATTAAAGGGTCTTAGGCTCTATCAGAACACATCACTGGGAAAAAGAAGATAGTCCTGGGAGCTGGGCTGGACTGGCTGTACAAAGGACCTGGGTATTAAAACATGCAGAAAGCAAAGGAAATATTTGATGAGACCAGAATAAGAAGGATAGAAACTATATGAACAATTACGTGAGAAATTTAAAGAAAAGTTTGTATGGAATGGGGGAGAAGGGAAATATGTCAAATATGCTCAAACTAGTCTATGTGAATAAAAAAACAGACAAGAAGTTGGTGGAAGCAAAATGAGATATCCAAAGTCTGAAAATTGCTGAGGCAAGGAGGATGAGCCTGGGGTAAGAACTACAGATGAAAAGAGACCAGATGGAAACCATTTGGAAAAAGAGCATATCAGGGTAACACAGGAGGAATCTTACATTCATCAGCACACATTTTCTTTCTCATACTTGAAGTAAAAAAACCCCAAAAAACTCAACAAACTAAAAGTCTGTGACTTCATGAGCTCAAATGGCAGCAGTTTGCATAGTTAGTCCCCTGTTTCAGCAGTAAGGTTCCACGTCATGGAGTTTTCAGGTAAGATAGAAGGAAGGACATTAGGAGGAAGAGAAAATGGAAACCAAATGCTTTTCAAAGACTTTATTATAAATGACAAAATTAGGATTTTAGCCTTAGTTCATTACTTTTTAAATGCAGTTTATATTTATAACCACAAATACAGACCCATGTGTCGTGTTTCAAACCCATCTAGCAATCAAGCATCACATAACTGCTCACTCACTTCCCCTCCACTGGTTCAATGAGGAAGGGAATTTGAGGAGAAAAAGTGGAAAAACTAATGGATTGAGATAAAGATAGTTTAATAGGGAAAACAAAAGTCATACACACAAGTAAAATAAAGCAAGGGATTCATTCACTACTTCCCATTGGCAGGCAGATATTCAGCCATCACCCAAAACCAGGACTCCATCACAGGTAACAGTTACTTGAAAAGACACATGCCATCATACCAAATGATCCCCTATTCCTCTTTCTTCTCTCAGGTTTATAAGCTGAATATGATTCCATATGGCATGGAATATCCTTTTGATCGTTTGGAGTCAGCTGTCCCAGCTGTCTCTTTCTGTGCACCCCCAACCTCAATACTGGGCAATACGAGAAGCAGAAAAGGCTGTGGCTCTGTGTAAGCCCTGCTCAGCAGTAACAAAAACATCTCTATATTATAAATACTGTTTCCAGCACAAATCCAAAATATAGTCTAATATTAGCTTCCATGAAGAATATTAACTGTAGCCCAAAACCATCATGTTTTGTCTTGATTTACTGTGAAAGGCACACCAGAAAGTAAAATCATTCACCTTGGCTGTCAGATCCTTAGACTAAAGCATTTAGTCTTTTCATTTTTGCTTCTGTTTCTAGGTATTTAGTCTAACCATTACTCAACTTTCTTTCTAGTTTACTGTCACAGTTAGTTTGGAGGTAAGTGGATGAGTTCATCTGTGCCATTTTGCCTTTCCAACTGCTCCTGATGGCTCTCAAGTCTCTCATTAAACTTGATGCTTAGTCAGCTGTTCACTATCTTCAGATGATTCTTTTTTGCATTCATCCTCTTCACCCAGCAAGGTGGCAAAATATGGCACAAGTGCAGCTGATGTACAAACTGCTGATAGAGGCAGCTCCCTTCCTGAACATCCTAACTGTGAACATATGGTTTAACAATACTTTCTTGCTACCAAAGTAGCTGGAGATAAAAATGATTACAGCTTATTTAGCCTACATTTAAATTGTACTGGAGAATGAACAGAAGCTACATCTCAATTTCTCTTAGTAACAATAACAGAAGTTGCAGCTGCTTCTAATTTAACAGCCAAAGAAACTGTTATGATAATTTAATAGTACATTCCACATAACAGGAAAAAAATATTCAACTAGTAATACTTTTTGCAACTTCTAAGTTAGAATATATTTTTATAAGAAAACTAGTGACAGTTTAACGAGCATGTCAGCTTATTAATGTGCTTTCAAATTTTAATTAGCATCTATGGATGCATGCTCTGTGTGAACTAAAGCTTCGATCCATGATGGAAAAAATAATCTTCCTGAGAAGCTGAATAGGACCATGCAGAGGCTATCTATATTAAAAAGATCTTTACAACTGGAACAGTGAGGCTTCTTTGCCTTTTATCAATGTTTAATCTCAGAAATCTGTTAGGGGGCTAGCTGGGTGAAATAGAGTACTTGTGATACACTGTAAAAACGGGTTAATGATCTAATGATTTTTCTCGGCTTTAAAATTTATTTCCTCAGACAATTACTCAATGTATCACGAAGAGCACCCTAGACTGTCCAGTTTGATTCTCACAATCATTAGTGTGCTGTGGATCAAGGGGATGATTCAAAAAGAAGAATGCCTCAAACACTCACAGGCACTCATCTGGAGACAAACCTTCCCTGAAGGGGAACGACAACTTTGCAAGTTTCCTTGGAGAGATGATTGCATACTAGGCATGCAGGATAGAGGTGGTGACTTCATACAGGCCTGGGCTGGTGTACTTAGAAATCTGCTTGACAGGATTCAGATTTCTTAGATTTAAATAATTCCATGGAGTTTGTTTTAATATTTAATTGGGACTACTGTCTTCAACAATACCTTTAGAAAGCTATTTTCCCCCATTTTAATGTTAATTTATAATTATTCTTCAGTGCTTGAAAACTATATGCTTGTATAATTAAAAAAAAAGAAACATCAGAACAATTTATGACTTTGTGACTGTGTGACTGTAAGCTGTGGCCCAAAAACAAAAAAAACCCAAACCAACCAAAAACAACCCCCGCCACTGAAAACCTAAAGACCAAACCCAATATTTTTTTAGTGGCTAGTTTCTCAAACATTTTACACAACAGTATTAAAATAAAGGCTTCTTACTTAAATTATTTTTTTAGAGAGATAGAAAGGAAACCAGATTCTCATCCAAAATAGTTATATGAAATTAAAACTACTGTATTTCTATGTAGTCTTGGGAAATAAAGTGCTGAAAAATTTGAGAAGGATATCATCACTTGACATCAGTGGATCATATGAAAAAAACACATGTCATAAAACAATGGAAGATCAAACCATATATGGGAAATCTTTAGCCTTACAATTTAATGCACTGTACAAAACCACTCAAAGGTTATAGCAGTGAAAATGGGATAAGACTATGTCTGGAACAAAAGTAAGAATTGGAAATATATACTCCTATCTTGTTTGAAAAATCAGAGGAGCTACTTTGGCTTCACAGTAGCTAATTTCAATAGACATATAGGTTCTTCTCCTGTGCAACTTCTTGGTTCATATCCATGGAAAATAAAGAAGGGATTTAGCTATAAATAGTTTCAGTGACCAGCAAAAATGGATTTTTGTGCCATTTTGTCAGGACTTGAGTCATCATTTTTTATCTCCTATGAGGGTAGAAAAAGAATATTCTGTATTTTCATAGCTGGTGTATTGCTTTGCAGAACTACTTTTATTTCAGCTGCCGTATACTTCTTTGAAAGGATTTTATTCTCAGAACTGACCATTATCTGTTCAGTTTGGTTTTGAGGTCAATCGGTTTTCATTCCTAGCTACACTGGATTTTCCCCTGGATACCATCTAGTACAAGTTCTCTCCAAGTTCCAATCCAAGAAAGATTTGAATGTTGTCTCCTAGGACAGGCTTTGCATTCAACTTTTTTAGCAAGTCACATTAATGCAGAGAGCTGTAGTAAGGTGAAAGGTAAATATTTATGACTGAAATTCTACAGTCGTTTCTCCCCGAAAATTTTGAGAAAAGTGGATAGAAGATAGAAGCAATACTTGTTTCCAGTCCTGTAGAAGAGAATAACATGGAGTGGAATGGAATGGAATGGAGTGGAGTGCAATAGAATAGAATAGAATGTCTCATTTAGTCCATTTAGTCCATTTAGATCATTTAGTCCAATTGCCTGACCATTTCAGGGCTGACCAAACGCTAAAGCATGTTATAAAGGACATTATCCAAATGCCTGTTCAGCACTGACAGGCTTGGGCCATTGACCACCTCTCCAGTGTTTGACCACCCTCTTAGTAAAAAAATGTTTTCAAAGGTTCAGTCAAAACCTTGCCTGGTGCACCTTTGAACCGTTTGCACACATGCTGTCACTGGATATGAGGGAGAAAGGATCAGCACATCCATATCCATGTCCCGTCCTCAGTAAGATGTAGAAAACAATAAGGTAACCCCTCAGCCTCCCTTTCTCCAAACTGAGTGAATCCAAAGTCCTCAGCTGCTCCCCAGAGTACATTCCTTCCAGCCCTTTCACCAGCTTTGTTGCCCTCTTCCAGACACAGCCAAAAACCTTTACATCTACCTGAGATGTTGGAGCCCAGAGCTACATACATGACTCAAGATGTCTCCTCCCATGTTTCCACGCAACCCCAGCCTCCTCACCAGTGTGACAGTACGGGAAAGAAAAAGGGACTTGCTCTTGTGCAAGCACTGTTAATCAGTATCTAAAACATCCTTGAATTATCAACACTGTTCCCAGCACAAATCCGAGACGTAGCCCCATACTAGCCACTCTGAAGAAAACGAACTCTAAAACCAGCATACAGCTCCATGAAATACATCTGTTTTGGCCTTGTCTGACATGTTTTTTAAGAAGAATTTACTTCCTTTCTTTCAGTGTTTCAGAAAAAGGAAATCAATGTAAGCAAAGATAGAAGAAAAGCAAAAAAGTGTCATGACTAGTATTTCCTTTTCCTCAGTTTTCACCATGGCGTTTAAATGCCTCCCCAACCTGTATTTCTTTTTTCCTTCTGACCCCATCATAAAAATAAAATAGAGACAAAAATCAGAAAACACAAAACCCAGAAACAAAGCAAAACTAAGGCAAAAAAGGTTCCATAAAGAAAGGAATGATCTGTTACACATGCACAGTTCACTCTGATCATTAGAACATGTCTTGCCTCCCAAGCCTTGAATGACCTGATCGAGTATTTAGATCCTCCATGAAGCTATAAGAAAATAAGAATTCTGTGCCTCAGAAAAACCTTACAAAAAGCACAGTCACAGATTAAACATATAAACAAGGAAAAACCTATTTCCCAATCTAGTGCCCATTGGTAAAAGAGATCTTGGTTTGGTGGTGGTTTTTTTCTTCCCTCTGACTCATATATAGATATATAACTGACATACAGATACTAGGTTCTGCTCTACTGAATGATACCCATATAGAAAGAGATATACAAGCAGATAAAATTATTTTACACGTGGAGACAGACAGACTTCAAATGCATTCAACAGAAGCAAGTCATTCTGTTACTAAAATATTTAGAGGGTTTTTTTTTCTTTAAACAACTACTGCCTCTATTGTGACTCCAATTCACTCTAAAATGCCTACAGCTACTGAGGAATATACTGTTATCTAAGTGTTATATTACAGTGAAGTTTCTTTCAAATTCTGATGCTCTTGGGTTTCACACTAGCCAGAAGGCAATTTCAGTGCAGAGCAGCAGATCACAAAATGTGATTCTACTTCTAGATGTAATATCACCTGGTAATAAAAGCCCACACCATACAGGTTTCTCTCCAAGATTCTTAGCTGAAAGGTACCAAACCTTCTCATATGGCAAAATGATCCATGGAATGTAGTTTGTATGCCTGTATTTGATCCAGTGTCAAGCTAGTAACATTGATAAAATTCTCAGTTATTTCCAAAGACCAATCTATTTCATGGAAATGGTCTAGGTTTCCCTAATGGAAGGTTTTATGTGAATATGAACATTTTTAATGCCAGCTCTAAATTCTAAATTATGGGTGCCAGCTCTGACAAAAACACCTCTCTGTAGCCTCAGCAGGCAATTATTACCATGTCTAACTTAAAGTCCTTCTGAGGTTTAGTATCAGTGTCAAAAGTGGCAGTGTTAACCAAGATACTTATAACTAGACTATGTTGCTAAAATATAAGGTAGTCTGGTAACAGTAAAATAATTATAGCTTGCTCTGTAAAGGAATGTGACAAGTTTCATGGATCTGTTATTTCTCAAAGTGATTATGTGGAATAGGACCTTGTTATATATGTTCTTTCTTCCATGCCTCTCCTTATTTTACTCTGTGTGCCCTGGCAAAGCAGGTGATGAAGATGAACTTGCTCTGTATACTGGCATATAGAACCTCTGCCCCCCTACCCTTTGCTCATGCCTACGTTCATTCTTCAGCTATTAAATAGGTATTGTTTTTCCATGTCTACTGTTACTTTCTGACAGACTAAAAGATACTGCTCTTAGTACAGCCAGGACAATTGCTTTATTAGGAAGCAGTAATAACCTTTAGAAAATAATAAATAATAACCTTTAGTGTCGTATTATCCAGGAGAAGCAATGCAGGCAGAGTGATTGGCCAAAACTAAAGATGTAAGTTTCACAGCAATTATCAGTAAGTAGTAAAACAAGGATCCTGTTAGAATATATGGTATCTTCATGGATTATTCCAGGAAAAACCCTAACACTGTGTGTCCAAAAGCATACTAAAGCTAGAGGGAAGTCATTAAAGAACACCTAATTACTTTAATTTTGAGCTTTGTACTCAGAACTGGTATGGCTTTCTTAATACACAACATATTTAAAGCTTTTATTATTTATTCATGCTATAGGATGATCCTTCAGGGTCTTAGGATTCACAAAAGACTGATTGTTAAACAAGAAGCAATAACCTGCTGATCTCTAAAGAGGGAGAGAATATGCAGACTGTCACTAAACACATCAAAAGGAAGCTAAATCCACAAGCTAATTAAATAAGTCTATACAGATAAACAGAGGCAGACTAAAATATGTTTCAGAAGAATCTGTCTATGTAATGCATTCATTGCATCGTTGTATTTGTTACCTAAATAAATATAACATTCTTCAGACTCCATTCATCTTCTGTCTGACTAATGAAAGTGCATCCGACAAACTGAGTTAATTATCCTTGCTCCATGCTAACCCTGAGAATATCCCCAGGAAAGTATCTGAGGTTTTCATTCAGTGCCAGAGTACCACTAAAGCAGGGTTGTTAGAATAGCCGGGTTTGGATTGCTGTCAGAATACTTTGACAAATCAAAGCATTAATCCTCCTTATTGCTTTTCACTGTCAGGCACCACATTTCACCTCTGGATGAAGATTTGATCCATAGTTTTTTAAAAATCCATTAATTAAAATTTACTTAATGTGCAGTCTTAAAGTTTTCTGTCTGACCATTTGTTCTTTTAGTAGAAACTTTCTCTATTAGAGAAACTCTGGAACACAAGGTTGCCATTGCATCAAAGGCGTTGGGTCATGCCTCTGTCTTCTAGCAAAAACATTTT
This sequence comes from Oriolus oriolus, assembly GCA_013400235.1. Taxonomy (NCBI): domain Eukaryota; kingdom Metazoa; phylum Chordata; class Aves; order Passeriformes; family Corvidae; genus Oriolus; species Oriolus oriolus. The sequence continues at coordinate 89,801 of VXBT01010101.1, forward strand.
TTAAATTGTACTTTTCTTCAGAAAAGCTAATACTTACATATACTTAAAGAAGTGCAAAAGCTAGACACTCAAAGAAAATATAGTTCATCTTTGGAGTGGTTTTAATGTTACAAAAATCTTCAGATTTAATATTACAATACTTCAAGAAGAGTTACTGTTATTGACTTTCAGCACAGTTCCTATATTTTTTTCAGAGAAATGGGCACTTTGAAAGAGAAGTAAAAATCCTATTCATGCAGGTAGTTCTCTTTTTGTTGGCGGTGGTATTTGTTTTCTGTTTGTCTGCTTGTTTGTTTGTTTTCCTTTTTCTTCACTCATTGACCATTTCCTTAAGATCACTTACTCCTATTTGTGAAAACTCCAAAACAGCACCTTGGCCATTCAGAGAAAAATTCCAGTTTGTCAGTTCTCCATTCCATGGCATAAATTCATAAACCTGATGTCTATTAGGAATACAAATATATTCAGTTATACTGAGTACAGCTTCGGTACATGATATTGAATGTAAACAGAAGACATGGAATGACTACAAATATAGCATATATTTGGAGATGAACAAGAGTAAAAAATACCTATAGATTCCAAGAAGCTTAAGGAAAAAAGCTTTGAAATAAAAAGTATAGAAGCACTCTTAAGCTACTATATAAATTATGCTATATTTGACAGAAATTGAACTTTAAATCTGAGAAGAGCAGAATAGCAGAGTAATCCAGTAGCAAACCAGGCATGAAAGCTGAAGCAGTGTTGCCTGGTTTGGAAATTACGGCAATTTAATGACGTTCCAGCAGAACCTCAATAGATCTAGGGAAGCCTGTTCTGGTGAGGATACCAGCAGAAGAAACAAAAACTGTACTCATGGTATGCAGCAGTTAGGCAGCACTTTCATTCCCAAGAAGCTGCTCTGAACATTATTCTGACTGAAATGTAATTCTTCATCCCATGTATACTGTGGGTTTCATCCAGCTCCTTCTTAACTATTGATATGTTGTTGGTTCCTTAGTGGGCATTTTGGAAGATTGATCCCTGATTGCTTTGTACATATTACAGCAGAAAATGAAGGCTGGGTAGGACATTTTTTTTATTTAAACCCTCTGCCTGCAGTTTTGTCCCTAGTTCTGTTAATATACTGGTGTGTATTTTGTTGAATAAATTTTATCAAGTACCAATACAGCTTTTCTTAGGTCACATATCCTACTGCTCTTCACTTACACTAATAGTGATATCCAAATTTACTCCACCTTACTGTTTTATAGTAAGTACTGTACTATTTTTCCATTTTCCTCTACTTTATTGTGTTGAAATGTCTCTATTGTCTTTCCAGGCTGAGAATTGTTCATACAGTTGTATTGAGAAAACAAGAGAGGCAAAAGACATCCACAGATCTATAACCATGATGTGCTGATGACATGGAGAAGCTATGCAATGAGAGTGACTCAGTTAATTCAGCAAACTACAGACTTGAGTGAAAAAGCATATAGTAACAGATTTTAGTCAAGTAAATTAGTAAAGTACTCATAAAGTACATTAAAATACCTGATGTTAGAATGAAATTATGGTTATTTCATCTCTGAAAGAGCATGAAAAGTATCATAATTTGCACAGGAATGTTTTTCAGTGAATGATACAATTACCTAATTAACACAGAAGAAAGAAAATAAAAGCTAGAATGTTTAGCATGTTATAACAAAGCCTGGAAAAAGAAATTCTTATCCCTCTTCCCTGATAGTTAAAACAAATTGCCTTAACTAAAATTCATTTGTATTGAAAAAATATTCTAAAGCAGTGTCAAAATGTGGTATCACAAATTATATTGACTGCCTTGACTTTCAGCCTATCAAGACAGCTAAAAAGTTCTCACTGTTGATATAGCTGGGATAAAATCTCTCCTACATACAGCAGCATAGGAAGGACAGAAAAAGTGCCCAAATGCAATTTTGTTGAAATATATGAGAAATCCTTCCTTATTCACTTTGATAAGGCCATGATTAAGAACAGCATTCTGTCAGACCCAAAGGGGAAAAAAGATCTGTAATATGGCTGTGATAAAGTATACTGCCACTGTTTCCCCATTAAATATGTTGCAAACATAACTCTTCTTCTGTGATATGAAGTTGAAAATTAGCTTTCATGTCAGTGCTACTAAATCAGAGCAGATTTGTAGCAAGCATAGAATGTCCAAAAACTTAATTAGTTCACTCACTATTAATTGAAAATACCAAAGGAAATGGCTTTCCAGTGACAGAACTCTAAATTTCCAGTGTCTTGAAATAACATCTGCAGTTCTACTGTATTGACAAGTTCTGTAAGTTCTGCAGTGTCCTCAGTTCACAAAAGTTTCAGATAGAGTTAGTTAATGGGCATTTTGGAAGGTTTGCCATTGCTTTGTACATATTACAGAAGAAAATAAAGGCACATGGAAAATAAGGAAGTGACTGGGGACAGTCAGCGTGGCTTCACCAAGGAAAAATCACCCCTCACAGATATTGTAACTTTCTGCGATGGGATTAGAGCACTGGTGGATGAGAAAAGAGAAATTGACTTCATTTATCTGGTCTCGTGCAAAACTTTTGATGCTGTCCTGCTCGACATCCTTGTTTCTAAACTGAAGAGACATGGACACTTCCATGGATGGGGCATCCTTAGCTTCTCTAGGCTACTTGTTCCAGTGCTTCGCCATTCTCACAGTGAAGAATTTATTCTTGCTATCTAATGTAAATCTACCCTCTTTCAGTTTGAAGCCATTTGCCTTTGTCCTATATAACTGTATGCCTTTTTATAAAGTTTCTCTCCGACTTTCTTGTAGTCTCTCTTCAGTTACTAGAACGTGCTCTAAGGTCTCCCTTATAGGAGGAAGAGACAGATGGAACACACGATAGATAAGGAACTGGGTGGATGGTCACCATCAAAGATTTGCAGTCAATGGCTTGATATCCAGGTAGAGACCAGCGATGAGTGGTGTTCCTTGGGCATTGATATTGGGATCAGCACCATTTAACATCTTTGTCAGTGACATGGGCAGTGGGATTGAGTGCACTCTCAGTAAACTTGCTGATGACACCAAGTTGTGCAGTGCAATTGACATAGCGGAAGGAAGGGATGCAAAATCCAGAGAAACCTTGACAGGCCTGAGAGGTAGGCCTGTGAAAACCTCACAAAGTTCAACAAGGCCAGGTGTAAGGCCATGGACATGGGTCAGGACAATCCCAAGCACAAATACAGGTTGGGCAGAAAGTGGGTGGAGAGCAGCCCTGAGGAGAAGGACTTTGGGATGTTCGTGGATGAGAAGCTCAACACGACCTTGCCATGTGCACTTCTAGCCTAGAAAGCCAACTGTGTCCTGGGCTGCATCCAAAGCAGCATGGCCAGCAGGGCAAGGGAGAGGATTGTGCCCCTCCACTCTGTACTTGTGAGACCCCACCTGCAGTGCTGCATCCAGCTATAAGGTCCCCAACATAGGAGGTACATGGACCTGTTGGACTGAGTCCAGAGGAGGGTGACAAAGATGATCAGCAGGCTGGAGCACCTCTCCTTTGAAGACACACTGGGAGTGTTGGGGTTACTCAGCCTGGAGAAGAGAAGGTTCTGGGGAGACCTTAGAGCACGTTCTAGTAACTGAAGAGAGACTACAAGAAAGTCAGAGAGGAACTTTGTAAAAAGGCATATAGTGATAGGACAAAGGCAAATGGCTTCAAACTGAAAGAGGGTAGATTTACATTAGATAACAGGAGGAAATTCTTCACTGTGAGAATGGTGAAGCACTGGAACAAGTAGCCTAGAGAAGCTGTGGATGCCCCATCCATGGAAGTGTTCTAGGGCAAGTTAGATGGAACTTTGAGCAACCAGCTCTAGTGGAAGGAATCCCTGCCCATAGCAGGGGTGTTGAAACTAGACAGTGTTTAAAGTCCCTTTCAACCCAAACCATTTAATGATTCTATGATAGAGGACCTTCTTCAGGAGGAAACATAAAAATATGACAAACATCTGCTGTTTAAGCGTAGGAACATCACTGACAATTATGTGAGGTCCTTTAGCAAAAATGAATGATCTATCAAGAAAATGAAAAAGATTTAGAGAAAGTTGAAAATATGTTTAAAAAAGGCAAATTGGGAAATTTCTTCACTTGTTTACAGCACAACAATTCACGAGGAGAGTGCTCATTCTTCTGAAGCAGCTACCAGTTTACTGGTAATGATTCCCAAGCAGACTGATTTCTACATTAAGAGAAAGCAGTTAAAAATGATGCAATGTCAAAATGGTTTCTACAAAAGAATAATATTCACATGAGATAATAAAGCACTGTGTGATGAAAATAGAGCTGAATAAGTTTAAACCTGTTTAAACCATGATTAGCCTGTATTAAGATATCTTGTATTCTTTTTTGAATGTCAGTTTTTCTGTATTATGAATTCAAACTGATGGAAGCAATGAAGCCAAGTTTTTTCAGATGATAGATATTAAGACATAATTGAAAATTAAACAAGAAGTTTTAATAATGTTTCAGAAATATGCCCCTTTCCCATCTCCAACCCTCCTCAGCATGCTGTAAAATTCAAGTTACTTTTTTAATTCTTTTAGTTCTTATATAAAAATCTGGAGAGACCTTTGATATTTTTCTGTCTTCTAACAGGCTAAATGTGAACCTTAATTATATATCATAGAATCGTAGAAACATAGAATGGCCTGCATTGGAATGGAACTTAAAAATCATCTAGTTCCAAAGCCCCTGCCATAGACAGAGTCTTCCACAAGACCACATTATTCAGAGCCCCATCCAGCCTGGTCTTGACTGCTTCCAGGGATGAGGAGTCCACAAGCTCTCTGGGCAATCTGTTTCCATGCATCACCACCCTTACAGTAAAAAATGAATTCATAATATCTAATCTCAACCTATCCTCCTTCCTCTTAAAGTCATTATCCTCTGTTCTATGACTACATGCCCTTGCGAAAAATTCCCTCTCCGTGTTTCTTGTAGGCCAACTTCAGGTACAGGAAGGCTGCTATAAAGTCACTTTAAAGCCTTCTCTTTTCCAAACAACCCAACACTTTCAGATTGTCTTTATAGGAGAGGTGCTGCAGCCCTAGGATCAACTTAGTGGTCCTCCTCTGGACTCTTTCCAACAGGTCCAAGTCTTTCTTGTGTTGACCCTACTTGACAATTTCATGGAAACTCATATTTATCTTCTAGCATGTGCTTAAATCGCTCTGAAGATCAAGAGGATGCAAGAAGTGCCTTTAGATAAAAATAACTTTAACAATACTGGTGTAGCTGGGATACCAGACATCTGAATTAGGTTCTGAGACAGGAAGCAAAGATGTCATGTGATGCTCAAAACAATTAAGACAGTTAAAAGGCCAAATTGCAGATATAAGCATGAGAGTTATTTTCAGTTCTCAATTCTTTATAGAGTGTTTGTTTATATTTACTCTAGAATTATACAATATATGGACCCAGATAAAAGAATTATAATTCATTCACAGGTATCTTATAAAAAAGGCGTTAATCTCAGCATATTCACTGCCTAGTAGTTGAGCACCATTTCACAGATGCACTATTCAAGTGCACTATTACGTGTTTGGGAGAATTTTTAGAGCATTGCTGCATTCCTTCCAAAGAGAAAACTGCTTTAAAATTCTAACTATGTAACACTAACATGTATATAGCTTATTTTGAAACAGCGTGACCTCTAAAGAATGCAGTTATTCATACTTATTATTACAATCTATTATGTTCCATCAGGTCATCACATGGGTATTTCATTTTGATACCATGAATACGAACCAGGATTCATATTACTCTGAAGTGTTTTCAGCACCATACATTCTATTTTATCAATTTAGCAATGACTACACTTCTGAAAATAAAATGTATTGTTTGTTTCATGTAAAGCTTAAGGTCTCAAGTCAGCGGTTCTCTAAGAGCTATGTCACCAATTCAATGGCAACAAATGAGAAACTCTCATTTGGGAATATGTAGGGATAAGCAAAGTTCAATTAAATTATAAAACGGGAGTAATTATATTTAAAATGAAAGTTTGAAACAGAAAAAAAATCTTGAATAACAATATTAGATTATTATTTGCATTTTTAGGCAAATATACATTTTGATTTCCAGAGGTTTTTAATACAAGAGTCAAAAAAAGTCATTATTTTTATGACTGTTTATTTCACAGAGCTGAACTGTAGCTCTAAAGAATGCTTAGCATTTGATTTCATTCAAATGCTTACCACTTTGATTTCACCCAGGAAGAAGAGAAGGTCAGAAGCTGTTATGTCTGAAGGTCAGTTTGGGCCACCTTGGATTATATTATGATTCTGAACCTCTTACTTTGGTTTGCAATTTTTTCCCTTGCTGCAAGGCTGGGTAAGATACATACTGTACTTAAAAGATCTTTATCTTGGTAGAAATTATGGAAGTCCTTTTGTGAATGTATTGAGCATAATATACACAAGCAATTCACTTATGGTATTTTCAATGCTTTCTTGAACTGAAGAATCTCCTAGAAATTTAAAATTCTATCAGCCATGTTATATATGGTGAAAGAAGTTTACCTTCTTCCACCAATTCTACATGTTAATAAAATTTTCAGTAGTATTAATCTATTTCCTGGTTTTGTAAGGCTAACTGTTTTCCAGGATTTCTTACCTGGTTTGTATTTAACATGGAAGCACAGAGGTGTTTAGCTTCTACTTCAGGTATTATACAACTTGAATGCAAGGAAGAAAAGCGGGGTTGGAGCCAGGAAGAACAGCCAAGTAGTTCTAATTCAGGCAAATTACTCAAGATGAAACAGCCCTGAGGTTATGTTGCTTTGAATTCATTCTAATTAAATTTTTCTTTTCCTAATTTAAATATTTCCAAGCAATCTTTCCAGTCTTTCTTCCAAAGGGTGGAAAATATCTAGTTTTTTTTCTCTTAATGTTTCAAAACACTTTAGTGAGACTTTTCCATTCTGACCATATGGCATAAGTATGAACACTTCCAAGTTCTTTTTACAACTGAATTCGCAATAAGTTAAATAGATGGGTGCAAGATTAGTTATCACTTTTTTTCAAACTAAAGGCAATACTAGACTTTAATTTTTCTTTCATTCATTTTACATCTATAGAATAGCTGTAGCTCCTCAAAAAATATGGGTATTGGAGGAAGAATTTTATGGCTTGACTTAATTAGGAAGCTGCTGCAACTACAAAAAACACTTACAAAACTGCCGAACACAAAAGACAGCATGTGGTGAAGACCATGGTGAGGTAGGCTGTCCCTTGCAGCCCATGGAGGCTAATGGTGGATATCCAACTACAGCCACTGGAAGATCCCATGTTGGAGCAGGTGGATGAATGAAGGAGGCCATGGGAAGTCCACGATGAAGCAGATTCCTGACAGGACCTGTGGCCTGGTGGAGAGAGAGGATCTCACACTGCAGCAAGTTTGCTGTCAGCACTTGTGATGCTGTGAAGGATCCACACTGGATCAGTTTGTGAAGAACTGCAACCAGTGGGAAGGACCTCCATTAGAGAAGGTCAGGTAGAAATGTCTCCCACAAGAGGGACCTCATGCTGGAGCCCAAGAAGAGTGTGAGGAAGAAGGAATGGATGAGGCAGCATATAAGGAACTGACCAGAAACTCCATTTCCCATAACCATGTCCCACATGGCAGATAAGGGTGGAGAAGTCAGGAGTGAAGTTGAGCCCAGGAAGAAGAGAAGGATGGGAGGAAAGTATTTTAAGATCTGATTTTACTCCTTGTTGCTCTGCTTTAATTTACTTGATAATAAACTAAATTCATTTCCCTGAGTTTGTTTTGCACACGACAGTAATTGCTGAGTGATCTTTCCTTGCCCTTATCTCAGCCACTGAGCTTTCCCTTATATTTCCTTTCCCCTGTGGAATTTAGAAGGGGAGTGATGTTGCTTTGGTGGGCACATGATGTCCAACCAGGGTCAAACCACGTCACTCCTTAGAAAATTTCTGTTGAGTAATGGTAGCTTAATTAGATCCCATAACAATGTGTGGCATTTGAGAGATCTCAGTTATTACCGTAGGTTGGTGAACAGTTAATCTTGTTTCTCCAGCGGAAATGGGTTTTAAAATAAATAAGGTAATTTACCTCCAGAGGATTGCATGTAACCATTCAAGGTGTTCCTTAAAGAGTGTATGTAAATTATTGGTAAATATTTGTGTAACAGCCTGTTTCTATCCATGCTACAGTTTACAGATAGAGAATATACCAGTGTATCGATAAATAACCAGTATGCAGTCCCTTGCAGTTTTTTTCAGAGAGCAGTGCAAAGAGGTGACACTAAGCAGGGAACAAGGACAAATTTGTATGGAAGCTGAGAATAAACCTTAATTTCTTGTCAGATATATTTATCTTTCCACTACTTTTTTTTTTTTTAAGAATGTAGAGACATCTTATCTGGTATTTTTTTGTCACTGCTATTTGGCTGTAGGCTTCAATTTAGCACTGCACCACTACTTCATAGTAGCCCTCCAGCACAGTTGACCACAGATACCAATCTCAACAAATCTAACTGAAACAGTAGAGAAAAAGAGTAACTTCCAGACCTAGTGATCACTGTCTCAAAGACTATAATTAAACTAGCCTCAAGAGCCAAGGAAGAGTAACGAGTAGAAAATCAAAGCCAAATGAGCACCAAAATACGCTATTGCAACCAGTATGATACCTTTCCGAAATTGTTGCCCATGGACTATGGCAAAATAGGAAACACTGCTTATTCTACTGTGAGAAGTAGGGGACATAAAACTTGTACAGTATCTTATTATCTCCCAGCTGCTATGATAGCTCACTGGGATCACAGGAAACCTGACAGTTGTCATAATTTACATTTGAGGGATCAGCCTAGAGATGGTCTATTCAGCTTATTCATTCAGCTCCTCCCAATACCCTTATCATACATATTATCTGATACTCCTGTCGCAAAGGTGATAGCTTGTCTGTTACATCCTCCTTGATGCTGCAACTGAAATATATGGGTAACAAGATGCCCAGTATTTTAGCAGTGACATGCCTTGCTACCTCACATTCAAAATGCAGACTTTCTCTAAAAATATTTTACTTTTGAAACAGTTCTTTTTCCATGTGAATATCAGGCAGTCAGCAAAAGCCTTGGTATTGCTGCATTCAAACATATCCTCATGTTGAAGGTTTCAATTCATCTGAAGAAATAGGCATCTGATTTTAATATTACACAGCAAAAAAGATTTAAAAAAATCTGTGAATCAGTGATGTGACTAAAAGTCAAACAAAACTGTTTACCCAAACCTCTTTCCCCAGCACATTATAAACAATTTCTTAATTTAAAGCACAAAAATAGAAAGAAGAAAGAATAATCCTGCAATTACAAGAAAATTACTGGCTTAACCTAGCAGGTTTGTTTAAACTTTATTGTATTCCATTCTTACCCTCCCACATTTCATCTCAGAAAGGACAGAGACCCTGTTCAAGCCTCAGAAACACAGATATGAATTGTAATAATCCTTTGTACATTGATGATGCACAGCTTTGTATTCCATTTGGGTAAACCAGTCTGTCACTTTTCCTGATATTAATATCCAGTTAGCATTCCTTCTTTTATTCTGAGACCATAAACTCTCTGACAGAAGGAAATACATGTAGTGGTATTTTGGAAAAAAAAAAAAAGAAAAAGTAAAAAAGCTCAGCTGACCCTGAGAAAACCTCCGTATATTGGCCCAGTTTTAATCACAACAGATGACTTCTGGAAGCATTTTCCAATCCCTCTCATTCTATGAGCTGTGATTTCATAATTCTATTTTAGAATATTTAAAAAGTGACTCACATTCTTTCAAAGAATTAAGAATAGTGCTGGAAAAGGAAGGAAAATTGAAAAGGTAAAGATAATACTCAGGTTTGGTTATGGGTAAATGATATGAATTAGTCACAAACGCATGTTTTAATCCTTAGCATTAAATGTGTCACAGTTTATTTCACTGGAATTCCTCAGATCTCACAGTGAGTACACCGCAGAAATATCAAACACCTAGGAATAAAGGCAAAAATATTTCTCTTTCTTTCTTCTACCCTAACTGAATTTACTTGATGAGATGGAGACAAAAGGACAAAATATAAATCTGTGATGATGGGAAGGATAATGAAGTTCATTATGGACATAATGCCCTGAAATAATGTTCCCAATAGTATTTCCTCAGCAAGTGATGTGCCTTACACACATATGAAAAAAGAAAATGCTTCATGTTTAGTTCTCTTTTCCTTCACTTTCTCCTTTGCCAGTAAGCTCTTGCTTTTTGTCTGTTTGCCGCTGGGTTTTGACAGTGAATTAATCACCAGCTCTGACACAGTCATCTGCAGTCAGTGATGCAGACTCAGATGGCCTATTTTCCACCTGGGGATTTTTCCAGAAGTCTTCTACTGGTTTAGTGCTTCTAAAAGTCTGGAGCAAGTCAATAGAAGGGCACTGCACCTGGAGTGGAATCTGGACCTCAGTACACTTCTGCTTAGAGATTCGATTTCTATTTGATTTCATTCAAAGCTGTGTGAACATCATTGCACCCACAGCTCCTATTAAGCAATTTCAAGAAACCTGAGCCCACCAGAAGCACAGCTCCTACTCTGAAGTGTGCTTTCAGAGGAGGATTTTTCCAAGACCAGACTCCAATATGCAGCACAGCCTTTCTTCTACTTTTACTAGAGACAGTTACAACAGATACAAAGATGATATTTTTTTTCCATTTCCTGCTATTCCCCCTTGTCTGTGATAGGATGGAAAGTATATTTAATTGTATCTAAGAAGAAAGTTTGTCTTAGTAAAAATTCCACTCTTTTCCAAAGCTTTCAGCATTTGATTTCCACTGGCTGAATTGGAACTCTCACATTCCTCTCAGCTCCAGAGTTTATTATAATTAAGTTGGTACTTCTTTTTGTGCAACATTTGTAAAGATTTAAAACAAAACAAAACAAAAAAAATGCAAAAAAACTCAAACCCCACAAAACCACACAAACCAAATCCAAAAAATTGCAGAAAAGATTTATTGTACTGTGTATATTTTACTGACTGTAGAAATCAACAGTTAAATCCAGCTTCTGAATTCCTAGGGTCTAAATACCAGAACACAAAATACAGAGAGGCATTTGGGTGAGGCTGTGACTCATTTTCTTTTCTTAGCTACGGGAGGATATCCCGAAGTTTTCTGAGAGCCCTGGAATACAGGTGCTTGGTCCCCTCTCTTAACAGACACAACAGAACTATTTTGTTTTTTGCTCAGGCTTAAAAAGGAAACCTGAATACACAAAACAGATGCAGGCTGTTACATGCACTAAATTCATTTGGCTTCCAGTTATGATTTCCAAGAATTAACTGGAAATATGATTACAGCCAAACCATAACCAAATGCCTTGAGTGGTTTCTCAGCTGCTCCTTTACGTAAGGAGGAAAATACATTTTTCCCCTTGCTCTTTATCTGTTTTGTCTACGTGGACCCATATCTTGTAAGTGTAAATATATCCGATTACAATGACACCAAGAGCAAAATCAGAAGAACAATGGGACCACAGAGATGCATGCAGTTAATCTCCAGCATAAGTGTTCCTGGGATGTAGGTCTTAGACTGTAAACAGTTCGAGGCAAGAATGCTCTCTTGATAAGGTGCGTATTTGCCTAAGGTAGAGGATTTGATTTAGACTAAGCAGTACTACTACCAGTCACTACTAACAATGAATCTTATGTTCATAATTACATGGAACTCAAAACTGTGCAACTGTGTTTGGACAAATCTAATTTATTTGATAATCATCTCTGTTGGTATTATTAAGTAAGAGTTTTTTGCAAAGGTCAGGCAGGACATAAACTCATTTAAAACCTGTATTTACACTCGTTTCTTTTATTTCCCCAAAGGCATGAATGAATTGCTTACAATTTTTAGCTTTTCATTTTGCCTGAATAATATAGAGTGAACTCATGACAGAATGTTTTATTACTTTTAGAAGTGAACATGAGTCTAACATTCTTGCTATTTTTTTTTAACATATAAAGCTCTATTGAAGTGAAATACATGTTTTCATTCTTTGATGTATGGACTGTATCAGCTAATTACTCCTTTCTAGTCACAGCAAAATTTTTAAGCATGACATAGGTTGTACTTCATTCATTTGGAATCTTTCAGCTTTTCTACTGAAACAGAGAATAAGTGAGGCCTTTTCTCCTTCACAGTCATTGTTCTGATGGTTAATTTGTGTTCATGCAGGAAAGTTATACTCCTTGTTTCAAGTTTCTTGATCAAACCTGGATATTTCAGATTCTTAGTAAGTGTTCTATGTACTACATTGTTCCACATTTTAAGCTCTTTGTCTTTCTTTCTATACAGAAAAGAGTTATTTCTCTTTTTGTCAAAACACATATTTTGGAAATCTTTTTCATTAATTTTCACTTTTCTCTTTGATTAAATTACAATGACGTAATTATTTTTCATGTATATATAATTTTATCTGCTAAAATTAAAGAAAAGTTCCTTAAAAGTTATGAAAACTAGCAGATTTACAGTGAATGTAAAGCAATTGAATTTATGAGTTTGATCAATATTTAAAGACAGGAATGCATCTTCTCTCTCAGGCTATATCAACTCCATACCCTTTGCACTTCTTACTTTTATTAAAATAATTTTATCAAAACAAAGTAGTGTTACCAATGGTCAGAGAAATTACTCCTATTGTTTTCTTACAGTGTTCTGATTTCACATGCTTTAATCCTTAATTGGTACCCACTATCTTTCTTTTCTTACCTTCCAACAGTCTTAGTAAATGGGCCTTTTTTTCTGTTTTCTGAGTCACTTTAATGCTTCTTTTCTGAGTCTCTATTTTTTACACCTCTTCTGCCATTGCCTTTTGTGTTTGCTTTTGTTCTAGCCCTGAGTTTTACCAGTTTGAGGGACACTATCATTTTTGCCCCATCTGTGATGAATGGAGTCCCTGATAAACATATCAATTTATTGATATAGAACAATATAGGCTTTCATTTTAAACCAGTGGTATGCTTTATAGTTGACATGTACTCTCTGTGGAAACACTAATCCTTTCAGTTGTCTTCAGTTTCCCTTTCTAGTGCAGATAAAACAGTTTTCAGTGTAAAGTGCTTTGAAAAGCAGTGGACTGATGCTTTGACCTGTGGATGCCCCGCAGTCCCTAGACATTGGAAGACACAAACACCTACGAAGGATTTGTTTCAGTTTATAATGGTGTCAGAGAGTACTCACATTGTTCAGGCTTCATATTCCATCATCCCTGCTCATTTTTTGTCATTGCCGTCAGTTTAGGTCTCCAGCTTCGTGGACAACAGGGCTTAAGTAAAGCTCAAGATTTAGAGGGTTGTATGCTATCAGGAAGCTTTTGCCCTGTGTAGGTTAATGTGCCCTTAACCCCTTCCATGAAGAGCTCTGATTCGTATTTCTGCAGGAAAAAGCAAGGCAGAAAAATATAGTGCAGCTTTCCTTTTGGGTTTCAGCTATGTCCTCTTATTCAAAAATCAAAGCATCTATGGACTCTCACCCAGGTACAAGGGATGGTTCTTACTTTCTAGGTCAATTAGTCTTCTTCATTACATCTGTCCTTCTATGATGCCTCTACAATTCAGCACTGCTTTCCAAGGTAACCTACAGTTTTCTCTATTTCTTTACTGTTGAGAGAAAAGGGTTAAAACCAGAAGATTTGGTGAGGAGGAGGGAATAGTTTTACTCATAGTGACCTTGAAGTTGGGAATGCTAAAAATATTGGTGTGGGAAAATTCCATTTGTTTTGCCCAGTATTGTTCATCCGCTACCTATTTTGACAGGTAGAACACCTGTGCAGAGACATCACACTCTCACAGACAGGGCAAAAATGTGAATTTACACATTTGTAAACAAAACCTATGGTATTAGCTGTGTCAATAACTTGAAGCTGGGATGTCCACTTTAAATTAACATGATGCTTTCAAATTATACTTAAAGTTACCAATTTGAAATCAAATATCTAGTTCAAGCTAGAATCTTTTAGAATGGAAGACTTGTGGTCGACAGAAGCATAACTTCAGAATATCCCATAGAAAAGCGTAGTGTTTTAGTACAGAGGATGAAAACAACTGGAACATAATTGCATAATTTGTGAAGAACAATATTTTGGTACATTTTTCTAATTATCAAGGCATTTCTTCAGCAATATCGGGGCTTGTATGTGAACAAAACTGGACTGTGTAAAGCATATTGTGTTTAGTCTTTAATGAATGCTGTTGACCCCATGTATAGCAGGGAATTCATAGGAATTCAAGGCACCCAACAGAATCAGACCAGAATTTCATGATAACAAATAGGAAGAATTTACTTAGCAGCCAAATGGCACCAACAACTCCAAAGAACATTGCAAGCCTCATATGGCATGAAAATTTCTTGTTCTACAGTGCTATTTAGGAAACTTATATATGTGATGATTATATAACTAAAGAATATTGATGTAAAGAAATATTATGTAAATCTATGGAATGATGATTCAGAGAAAAAAATAGGCAGGTTATTTATTAAAGTAGAAATCTTACTTGATTTCAGCATTTAGTTTTCAAGATTTTGGGACACAGCAAATGAAAACCTTTTCATTAGCAGAAACTATGGAGGGTATTTGGGCATCAGGTTTCAATCTAGATGTTTTATGGAAATTCATGATATCTACTGTTTTCAGGCCTGCGAAAGAACCAGGATTAAATCATACACCTATAAGTCTATCTATTAGTTTTGAAAATCTGAGAAATACCAACCATTCTAGAAGCAAAGTGCTAAAAAAAGTCTTATTCAGCCCTAAATAAAACAAACATCAGTTAACAACAGGATTACAGAAGTATGTTTGCCAGAGCATAACTCTTTTTAACAGTTTGCAGTAGTTGTCATTCTACTTGGACTGATTCAACAAAACCAAAACCAAATGAAAACAAACCAAACCAAAAAAGAAACACTGCAAAGTGTTGAAAGGCAATTATATTACTTTTACTGGTGTATCTTTAGGGAAAAATAAATTTGTATTCTACTCAGAATGTCTTCTACATCAAGCCTGCAGCAAATTCCACGTAAAATAACAACTAGACACTCTACTTGCAGAATCTACATGACTTCCCAAGAATCTACATGTCCCAAGCCTGCTACCTTCTGAAAAGCTGTTGAAGACGTTTGTGTTCCTCAAAATTTGCTAGTAGATATATTATTATATAATGTGAGCCATTGAAAACTCACTGAGACTTGTATCACAACAGGTATACAGAAACATACCAGATGACATTAGGAAATCCAAGATATATAGCTGAAAGTGAAAATGGAAAAAAAAACCCTGAAAGAATGGGAGATAATCCAGCAAGATTTCTGCAAGCTATAGCAAACTTCACTATCAGATTGCCAATGGAAGGGATCAAGGGTAAAATTCGATACTGTGGAAGACAGTCATAGAAGGGTCTGAATCCACATGAAGCCGGATCATTCTCTAAAAATGTGCCTCGAAGGTAATAAAGATGAACAAATAAGTCATTTCAGTGTAACTAGTCGTAGGTAGGTGATATAATTGGTACAAAAATGGTCTTTCAAACCCTCATGGAAATAAGATGCAGTGATTAGGAAAAAAATAAATTAAATTTGTACATATTCAAACCAGGATCTTGGGTAAATAAAACAGATAGAGTTACTGATGCAGTGTATCAGCAAATAATCAATCACGAATCAGTCATCAGATCAAATAATAAAATCATAATTGAAACATAAATATGGAATAAAACACTGATTTTCAGAAGAGAAAAACAAAACAAAAACAAAACAACAAAGGTAATGTTTTTAATTTAGAATGGGCCATGATTTTAAAAGGCAATCATAGCAAAACCATGTGTTGACCATCAATAAGGTTGAGAACTGTGTAATTTTTTAAATCTCTATAATCTGAGATGAAAATATGGGAAGAAATACTTAGAAAAATAATATGGTCAAATATTAGACATGATTACCAACATTACTTTACCAGACAATAAAATGCAGCAACAATATTGATGCTATTTTATTTATGCTTATTTTGGTAAACCATGAAGGTTCAAGAAAATGAAGGCCATGGAATACAATAGGCTTGTGTAAATGGAGCTGATATGAAATAAACTGAAATTAACAGTAATTGACTTATACATAAGGCGTTTTCATTAATCTGACATTAAATGGAAGACTGTGAAACTAAGGGAAAACTCATAGGCTCACAAGCTCTAGGACAAAATATATATCTCTCTCAAATAAGATAAGTTTTTGTACTGCTATCAAAGAGAAAGAAATTCCAGGGACAAGACTCCCAATTAGCTGTATTCCTCACAACCTCAAAATCAGATTACACAGTGGTAGTAGGAAAAGATCAGAGGGAAAACCTGTATTTAGGGAGTTAATCTATGGTCTCAAAAGAGTCTAGTGTCATGAGGAGTTAATGTCCACAGAGACGTGCAACTTTCCTCTCCAGTACATGGAAAGTACCTTCCTCTCTTGTTTCTTGAAAGCACAAATTTAATTTAGGAACCATTTTAGCTGTACTGCTTCTTACACCCAATTAGTGTTCTTAGAACTAGATTGCACATTTTAGACTGTATTAGCCGGAGATTATTGACGTCTCTGTCTATACAGTACTATCAAAACATTATTTTTTTCCACAAAAATCCCACAGGAAATAG
Organism: Oriolus oriolus; assembly: GCA_013400235.1. Lineage (NCBI taxonomy): Eukaryota > Metazoa > Chordata > Aves > Passeriformes > Corvidae > Oriolus > Oriolus oriolus. The sequence goes on from VXBT01010101.1 coordinate 106,495, forward strand.
ATGTTTGACCTCTGAAAGGTCCTCTTAGGACTTATCCTAAGATCTGCAGTCTTTCCATAAACCATATTGGTCAGAATCATTCTGGGAATTCCGAGGGCCCACTCACCTTCTACAAGCAGTCTGGTTCCCTCAAAAGTTGTGTTACTGTGAGATGACAGAGAGCACTGGAACATCTTTCTTAGAATCATTCACACAGGAACAACCACAAAAAAACCCCACCAAACCAAGAAAACACCAAACAAACAAAAAGCCCACAATATTTCGTTTCAACCAATAGCTTTTTGTAATGATACTAAAAATATCTTCACCAAAATCAAAAAGGAACAAACATGAAAGAGATGCTGTCCATACTAACTCTACCATATAATACATTCAAAGTTCAAAACAGAAAATTAATTTCTTATCTGGAGGCAAAAGAAGCACGTGTACTTATGCTTTGCAGTCTTCTACCTCCTGTACTGTGCAGATTTCTACTTAACTTTGAAATCACAACTCTTTACATATTGTCTGTTGGAAGATAAATTAACCCCATTCTTTCACTTCTATGTAAGAAACCTTCCACTTAATGGACAAAATATATTTAGGTATTTTTCCTCAACTGTGTATGTCATAAATGGTTATTCCTGTTATGGAAATGCTGGGCCTTGTAGTATCCCTGAAAGGAGAGAAATTCCCTGCTGTGAAATTTATCTATTACAAGCAGAGAAATTTCTAGATTTCCCGGGGTCTGGCAGTTAAAGGAAAGGAGTCAGACGTCTCAAGTTCAGTCAAAGACACTTGGCCAGATATCTGGTAAAAGACAAAAGTCTCAGAAGATCTGAGAGTTTCCATACAAACACAGTCTTCTGCAGGCATAGTCTTCTGAGGGCAGCAGATGGCCAGACTTGGCTAACATTCCTCCTAGGCACCAGAGAAGGTTCTATAGGTTTAGATGGAATTTAGTAAGCCATTGACCTGTNGACACCTTAGAAGCTTCTAAAACAGAACCATACAAGGAAATTCAAAGGAATTACATCCAACAGAGGGGGAACAAGGGACTCACAGCACAGCGCAAGGCCTTACTGGGAAATATAGCTCAAAAGGAGCCCACTACAGACCTGACTGAAGAAAAACCTGGTAGTAAAGGATCATCATACAAAGAATTCTGTGTCAAATCACTCAAGTCCCCTATAATCCATCGAGTATTGATGAGTCATTATCATATAAAAGGAGTAAGAATCAGTCTTAGCAAGAGTGAACATCTTTCTATAGGCACAAGGAACCAATTCCAAAGACCTTAGGTGTAATATATTACATGTAAAACATACTTAAGAGTTTTTTATTTCACATTCATGAAACTTGTCTGTAAGAGAGCAAGGCTTTCATTTTTGTGTGGATGCTGTCTAAGGCATTGAACATATTTCTAAGGTGCTGAAGAAGAAAAGAAAACAACGTCTGCTTGATTTGTACCAAAAGGAATCTGATTTTAGAACTTACATCTACAATATAAAGTTAGGCAAAAGTTACATATTTAGAGAAAAATTATTTAAATGATGAAAAAGCTCAAACATTGGTTTTTTACTGTGTAAACTTGGGCAAATAATTTAAACTATGTCCTCATCAGTTCCAAGATAGTGAAATGCATCTAACCTAGTATGTTCAACTGAAATTATTGCCTGAAGTATGCCTCTATACAGGGTTAAAAATGTATATAATCACCTATGTAATTTGTCAGAATACAGTACCTTTCCTCATTCTGAGATCTATGAAAAGCTCTGTCTTACATATTTAGACTGAAAATCTGTTTCTGGATAGAGACTTTCTTTTGTCTTGATTATATGCATCTGATACAGGGAGAAGATAATTTTATATGGGGCATTTAGATGCCACTACAAAAAAAACCCTAAAATTTATTTCTCTGCTTATACCTCTGTCAGTTATGAAGGGGTGACAATTGCCATTAATTTTTTTATCCTTTAAAATATATTTTGTTATCATGCTACTTTGTATAAATGCCAAACATTTATAGCAAAAGATATATGAAGTAAAATATAATTTTTACTTTCCTAGCAAGACGTTCATTTATATAGATTCAGAAAAGGCAGAATTGAACATTTGTACTTTTCAGTTAGGCTGGTTAAAGTAAATATTCTTTCTGAAAGCCATTTGTTACAAATGTCTTTGAAATACCAAGCATTTGGAAATATATTTGACTTCCAGTTTCTTCTGCTGAGGGAAGCTCACGGTCTTAGTAGTAAATTATTTGCCCATTGAGAGGAAGCCAGATGTTCAGAAATATTCTCTGCTGCTGGAGATTTTAAGAAATATTTTACTATGTACCAGAATTAGCAATTAGTATTCAGTAAGCCACTCTTCAAACACCAGTGGTATAAACCTATTTGCTTTAAAAATTATTCATATACAAGAGAGAGGTGGAAAAACATCAATGAATCCCTAGTGTTGTGGAAAAAAACCTTAGTTAGTTAGACTTTAATTAGTGCTTAGCAGTCATTTAATGAATGTGGCCTCAAAGCCTAATCCATCAAATTGTAACTAGCAATGTCACTGGTTTAAAAACTATGTATTAACAAAAAGTTTTACAAAAACTGTACAGAAAAGCACCAGGGAACTTCAGCACTATGAGTTCCAAGTAGGTGAGCCAGGTCTGGTTCCCTTGGGGAATCGAATTCTGTGAAGATGGCTGGAGTAAGTAAGCTGGGGGTTGGACTAATTCTTCTGATTCTTAGAAGTGTAAGATAATATCTTGAATTATCACAAATAGTTTATGACAATAAAATTAACTACCTGCTGAAGTTCATAGAATAATTATGGAGATTACCTGTAAATTGTTTAAAATATTTCCATAATTCATAATTGGCACTCAGAGTCTTAGTAAAATCATAACACTGAAATACTAAGTACTGGAATTGCTGCTGCTTTTGAATGTAACTGCAATTACAGCATAAAATCATGCAACAGATATAAAAAAACCGGAATTTTGCAGAGCAAAATCATCCTTTTCTGGGCTACTAGGATCATTAGAAAAGTCATTAAAGAGAAGTATTACAGAAAAATCTGTACTTATCAGAATTTTAGGAAAACAACTAGTGTGTTTGCAACAGAGGACAGAGATAATGTGTGTAAATTGTAGACAACGCATAGATCTGTTGCACCCCTGAACTAGAAACTTACTAAGCATAATATAATTAATATTACCTTGCCTTGGACATGAGCAATCAATGTGTGGTTGCATCCCAGAAAGCCAATTGTATCTTCAACTGCATCAAAAGATGTGTGACCAAAAGGTGTGGGAGGTGATTCTGCCCCTCTGCTGTAATGAGGTCCCAGCTGGAGTGTTGTATCTAGGACTGGTGCCCCCAGCATAAGTGCAGGAACATGCTGAGTGAGTTCAGAGGAGGGCCATGAAGATGATCAGAGTGTTGGAGCACCTTTCTCATGAGGAAAAGCTGAGAGAATTGGGATATTTTAGCCTGGAAAAGAGAATGCTCTGGAGAGACATCATAGCAGCATCATAGCATAGATAGAGAGGAATTTTTAAAAGGGCATGTAGTGATAGAACAAGGGGTAATGCCTTTAAACTAAAGATGGTAGGTTTAGATTGGATATTAGGAAGAAATTCTGTACTATAAAGGTGGTGAGGCACAGGAGCAGGTTGCCCCAGAGAAACTGTGGATGCCCCATCCCTAAGTGTCTGAGGCCAGGCTGGATGGAGCTCTGAGCAACCTGGTCTGGTGAAAGGTGTCCTTGTCCATGGCAAGGCAGTTGCAACTGGATGATCTTTAAGCTCCCTTCCAAACCAAACCATTCTATGATTCCACGATTAAATAGTTAAATCCCAAAGCAGTTAACATAATCAGAACAGTGATATAATTACCTGGAACATAGTAATCTAAGAGGAAATCTGTCGTCTCTGTTTTCTCTCTAATTTAATAGTAGTCTACAGAGATTATTTGGGTTTAGTGGAATTTTTTTTTGTATATAATGCAGGCAAGGCCTTGGAAAGATTCTGAAAGGCTAGTACTAGAATCCTTTATGGGCTGAGGAATGTGCTTGCCAGGCTGCATTAAGTCTTCCCTTCATACCTTTCTCGTGTGGTATTTTAGCTTCACTATACAGCAGAGCATTGTGAATTCAGAAGGCTTTGTATTATTCTATGGGTTTAGCTGTTATGTTACTGGCAAGATGTGGCATGTACTACAGCAAGATTTGAGGCCATGTAAGTAGCTATTTTCAAGAAAGTGATTCATTGCATATCAAGTTCAAGAAATAAGCCTCCAGCTTAGATCTTATTGATAAATGTTTATACAGTGCTTGCTCCTAATAGTTAACTTTTGTTGCTTTCCTCTGCCTATGAGTGTGATATCTTTTTTCTTATACTTTTTTCCTCTATTTCCTACCAAATCCAAAATAATAATAATAATAAATATCAACAAACACACACTATTTATATTTGTATAAATCAGCTGTTAAATGGTGCATGCTGGTGAAGCACTGCTACAGCTAATAGAACACATAGGTTCAAGACATGTAAGTTATTAACTGTATCATTCTGTCCATACTTCTCTTTTTATATAATAACAGATTTTGTTTTGTGGAGACCTATGACACATAAATCCATGAAGACCAGCAGATAAGTGTGGTGTTTGAACTGGAAGTGCTGAGAACTGACATGTGGAATAGATGTCATGTAAAAGATTATATAGACCTCATTGTACATTAGTTGTTATGTCAATCATCCTCAAACATAACCACGAGATCTAAAAACCTAAAGCAAAAATACAAAGGATGCCTGCACAGCTCTTTGTCTCTGACAGATCACTGGGAGTGCATACTGTATTTTTAAAATTTTTTAGAAAAAATTATGTGATAAATGTTTTCATGTTGCCAGTTTGTGCTGAGATATGCTTGAGATATACTATGTTGCCTCTGAAAACTCATTGCCTGTAAATCTTTGTCCACATAGTTCAGCAAATCTACTGAGAACAACTTTTCTGTCCATTGCAAAAACTCCAGGAAGTGCTGCATAATATTGCTTTATGAGAAATATGATCAGTTGAAGTATTTTTTAAACAAGAAATTGCATAGAGATATTCCTAGCTGTCCAGTAAAGACTACCACTCTGTTAATCATGCATACACGACTCTCATTTTTCTTAACTAGAATAAAAGCATATGAACTATACTTTTAAAATATGGTATTGTTCTAATGTAGATTGCTCATGTTCAGTCACAACAGACTGAATTTCAGATATTAAGTATTGTACTTCCCTAACAATGCCACTGCCACCTCAAGCTTCAGGTTACAACTCTTATACATAATACCACAATGTGTTGACATTCCATGAAAAGGAATTCAAGAATAGAATTCAAGATGATGTGGGGCGGGGGGAAAAAAACAAAACAAAACAAAACAAAAGAAGCCCAACACTTCAAAAGTCAACTTAGATTGGAGTTGGCCATAAATAAGTACCAAATATGGTTTAACATTTGTTAGCAGACTGTTAAGGAAAACATGAGGAAGCCAAAATATTATTCCCTGGAAACTGTTCTTAAACTTACAACTCTGCATTCAGGCACAGATTTCTGTGAAAGTGAATACAAATAAATGCTGATTGCAACTCTGGTAGAATTAAAATGAATCTATTGTACTCTAAATAACTGGGATGATGATGACACACTTAGTAGATAGTGACTTCTTCTGTGCCTGTCATTTACTCCAAATTGTTATTAAGCAGATGGAAACTTTATACTTGTGAACTAAGAAAAGTATATCTCAGAGCTTTTGATCAAAGCTAATTGAAAATGTAAAAATTTGTCGCACATGTGTGGCAGCTTTCTCCCAATATAGCTGCTGACAGGCAAGATTGTTATTTGAAAGGACTTGCTTCTCCATGAGTTACGAGCAGAAAAATGTTATTATCTAGGGTAGAAATTCTGGTTGAAAAACAGTTAAATTTGCTGTGGATTAATTCCTTCTCTGTGCCTAGGCCAAATCTAAAGTTCATACAATCACAGGATGGCTTGAATTGGAAGGGACTTTGAAGATTATATGTACTTCCAATAACTCTGCCATGGGCAGGGACACCTTTCACTAGACCAGGTTGCTCAGAGGCCCATCCAACCTGGCCTTGAACACTTCCATGGTAGGGTATCCACAGCTTCTCTGGGCAACTTCTTGCGGTGCCTCATCACCCTTGCAGTGAAGAATTTCTTCCTAATATCTCATCTAAACTGACCCTCTTTCCATTTATAGCCATTTCCCCATGTGGTATGACCACATGCCTTTGTAAATAGTCTGTCTCCAGCTTTCTTTTAGGCCCCCTTCAGGTAATGGAGGGCTGCTATAAGGTCTCCTTGGAGCCTTCTCTTCTCCAGGCTGAAAAAAACCCCAGCTGTCTCAGCCTGTCCTCGTAAGAGAGGTGCTTCAGCCCTTTGATCATCTTTGTGGCTCCCCTCTGCATGCACTCCAACAGGTCCACATCCTTCCTTTGTCGGGACCACCAGAACTCAATGCAGTATTCCAGGTGGGATCTCATGACAGTGTAGTAGAGTGGGAAAATCACCTCCCTTACCGTCCTGGTCACACTTCTTTCAATGCAGGCCAGGATACAGTTGGTTATTTTACATATGTCTGAGCATAATTTACAGGAGGATCTGCTCCACTGTCTTTCCAGGAACAGAGATGAGACTTACAGGTTTGTAGTTCTATGGGTCTTTCTCCTTTTCCTTTTTAAAAACTGGGGTTACGTTTTCCTTTTCCACAAGGTGGGAACTTCACTTGACTGCCACTTCTCAAATATTATGGGTAGTAGCTTAACCACTTTCTCTGCTAGTTCCCTCAGGACCTGTGGGTACATCTCATGAGGTTCCATGGACTTGTGTGCCTTCAGTTTCCTTAGATGGTCTCGAAACTGATCTTCTCCTACAGCAGGTGGTTCTTCATTCTCTCAGTCCCTGCCTTTGTCTTCAGAGACTTGGGTGGCATGGCTGGAGCACTTGCCAAGGAAGACAGAGACAAAAAATCTCTTGATTACCTCAGACTTCCTCATGTCTCAGGTAATCTTCTGCTTCCTTCAGGAGAGGGGCCATGTTTCCCTGGTCTTCTTTTAATCACCAGCGTATCTATAGAAGGTTTTCATGTTGTTCTTAATGTCCCTGGACAGATTTAATTCTAGGAGGGCTTCAGTTTTCCTAACCAGATCCCCATTTGTTTATATTCCTGCCAGGCTACCTGTCCTTGCTTCCATCTCCTGTAGGCTTTCCTTTTGTGAGTTTTTCTAGGAGCTCCTTACATATCCATGCAAGCCTCTTGGTGTTTTTGCTTGACTTCTTCATCCTGAGCTTGGAGGAGGTGGTCCTTAAATATTAAGCATCTTTCTTGTGCTCTTCTTCCCTCCAGGGCTCTCTAGCAAGTAGAGCCCTGAAGATGCCACAGTCTATGCTCCTAAGTCCAGCATAATGAGCTTGCTGTGAACCCTCCTTGCTGCCCAAAGGATCTTAGACAGCACCATTCCTTGGTCACTGCAGCCCTGGCTGCCCTTGAGTTTCGCATTCCCCACCATTCTCTTCTTGTGTTTCAGCACCTCTCCTCATTGGATTCTTTATCATCTGGAGAAGGGAACTTATCCTCAATGCATTCCAGGAACCTCCAGGATTGCTTATGCCCTGCAGTGTTGCCCCTCCAACATATAATAATATAGGTTTAATATATATATAATATATAT
>VXBT01010103.1:0-58512 GCA_013400235.1 Oriolus oriolus
ATATTTTAAAATATATTTTAATAGGGAGGATTTTGGAAGAAGTCTTGACCTTATGAACAATTCTTGAAAATAATGTGTTTTGAAACAAAACACATCGTTGTGAGAGTGTACAGATTCATGTACTACACTGAGAAATAACAATAATTCAGGGAATGGTATTATAACACTAATCAGCTTGCAAAGTAGTTAAAAGTAGTTTCAGTATGCTTGTGGACTGGTTTCCTCTGTTTTTCTGGAGAAGCGGAATCAGCTTCTTTAAATTTCACAGGAAAGGTCATAAAATCAGTAAGATTAGAAATGTAGCCATTTATACACATGTGCACTAGCAAAACTCCCTGTTTTAATTACTTTCAAGTAATAATATAATTTAAATTAACAGTTATTTTCACTTTTTGTCACATTTTCTATTAAAACTCATATCATGAATTAAAATAAACCAACTTCTAAATTACCAGCAAATGTTTCAATAGGCAATAGTTAGATTTTATGGAACAAATGAATGTGTTGATTCTCATTTGAAACATTACCATTTCATATTTTCTCCTGTTTTGCTTTAAATTATTTGTACCACACACAACTTTTTTAAGCTTCAGAATTCTAAAATCAATCATTCAAATTCTGGAATTAATGAAAAACTTACAGCAATTTTAAAACAGTTAAACACTGAATTATGAGAGAATAAGGTTTGTTTTTTTTTTAAAATCCTGGTTTACCACCCTCCTGATGTGTTATCTTCCTATATTATCAAAACGAGTTGTCTGTTCTCTCAATTATTTCAAAGTTAAATGCTGATGACTGTAAGAAAAGAAAAAAGGGATACAGTACTCCATCCACAATAAGACAGAGGATTTAAACGTTTATTAAGGGTAGAATACATTTTTAGAGTTTACATCTCTGCGCAGAATATATCCCATTACCTGCTTTGGCAGTTACAGCAAAGAGTTGAAGACCTGAGGGGAAAAGAGAGGATTGTTTCCTTACAAATTACTGATCATATTTTAAGTGCTATATAACCTTTTAGAATAATGATGGTATCTCTCTCATTTTTGCATCAAATATTTATTCTAAAATAAAACTTCTGATTTTCCATTTGCCACATGTCCACAGAGGACTCAATTATCTTTACTAACAATACTTGTTCTTACAAAAGTTTCTTTTATGACTTGGCTAGGAAAAGTATCTTATATTGAGCACCTGATCTGCATGAAGTAATTAGGATTGGTCAGAATTAGGCTTTGGACATGTACAAAACAATCACAAGCTCCCTGAGTCTCTCAAGAAAGGATAGTAGTTTAGGGGGAAAAAAACCCATGGAATTTTATAATAGTTTTAATGCTTTCAGACTTGGCTACACCCGCTTAGCCCACAGCATCATTCCTGAATATATTAAATTACTGAAAGATTTAATGACTGAGTGATGATTTTAGATTAAACTGTATTTTATCACATTCATGTGTGTAATTGTGTGAGCATGCACAGAATCACTTGCAAAGAGCTGCAAACCATGGCTGAGTCATCAAAAGCCTTTGTCTTAGGACTCTGGTAAGGGGTTTTGAAAAGAAAGTGTCCTATGCTACACATGGTTGTCAAATATGTGTTTTTTAAATTTCTCTTATTCTTTCCAGTTTGTTTTGTCTTGCATTTTGTAAAGGAATTAGCAATGCTGTACCAAACTGATCACGAGTCAGAAAACTCTTCTAATGTGAAACAAAAAAATATTTTTAAGTAAGAGAAGACAGTTCCAACAGCTTTTTATTATCATTTAAAATTTTATTTTTATTTTTAAAGAGGACTAGCTTTAACTTGTGCAGCAGCCTTTGTAAACTGGTTCCATACCTGAGTCTCCAAGACTGAGAACAGTGTCCACCACCTGCACTAACTGTTGACATAAAACAACAACATGCTTCTGCTTGGTCTGAGCTGCAAAATGCACGTTCACATTCTTGCCTGGCTTATTTAGTGACTTCAGTAGATACGATCTTTGGAGGAAACCTTGTCTTTGGTTTTCCTCTGAACATGTATACTACCACTAATGCGAATGAAATGAAAGTGAAGAGTGAAATGTGAACTTAAGCCCGATTTTTTGGACTAAGAGGCTGGAGCTTTTGGGATCCAGGGGCAAGTCTCTGCTTCATGTGAGTGATTGCAATCACTCCATACCCACAATAAATATGAACAGCCTCCGAGCCACTCTAAGTTGTGCCAGGTAGCTTCAGTTTGCAATAGATAATACACCACTAAGGAGTACTGAGAGGAGAGGAGAGCACCCACTGGATGTTTGTTTTCCTCTCCTGTAATGCACTGCTCTGTCTTTTAGCAGAGGCATTAGAAGGAGTTACATTTAGCCAATTGCTGCCATTTTCTCTCATTCATACGCTGCTGCTGCTGCTTAAGAGGTGTAAAAGAGCAGAGAACAGATGAGGATCTGGCTTTGTCTTTCTCTTTTCTCTCTTTTTTTTTTTTTTCCTGATAATAGTTCTAGTGAAAAAATGCGTATTTGTTAGGTGAATGGGGGATGAATGCAAAAGTATGCTGGGCATGACTGAAAGCAAATTGAAGGAGTCAAAAATACTGTTTTGGTGTTATTCTCCTAATTCAACACTTGTTCATTTGCTTATTGAAAAAGCGATGAAGATGGAACATTCTTACCTGTTTTCTCTGAAGAGATTCCAACATTCAATTTAGGACTTCAGTAATACACCTTAAAATAGAAAAACAAGCAAATGTGCTTGTGATTGTTTTTCATTATTCATGAAAAGAAAAACTAATTATAAAAATATTTATTTGATGTTTTATTCATGAGCTAAATTTTATAAATTAGTTGCTATAATAATACAGTTGTATACCTTTCTGTTTGGTTCCAGCAGTTTCTTCTATTTATAGCCATGAAAGCTAAACTATAATGATGCAAACAGGGATGACTGATTAGCATAATGGATGTACTGATCAAACAATTTCTTCAGAAATTTCCTCTCTCAGGTTTCAATAACTATAATTATTTTTTTGTTTAAAGTGAATTGTGGCAGCAGAAAGTACATCCCTTTGGTGGCTTTTGCATTCTGTTTCAAATGAAATGCCTCACAATAAACAATATTGCTCCCCTTTGTTCTTCTGTATGAAATACAAGTTAGTTTTCACAGTTGTAATATTTCACAGGAATTCAAATGGTAATCTTTAAGTTGCTTAGAAAGATAAAGATTTTTACTAAAAATTTCTTTTCATCTTAAATACAAACCCTTCTTTTCATAATAAAATCTTATGATTAATATACAGCAAAGTTTTCTCTTTAGCCTGAAACATTTTTTGTTCTTGAGAGCTGATTAAACAAATAATGAGATTATCTAAATGGAAGGATAGTTAAAAAGTAATAGTTTTTCAAAATTAACTTCTGAAATTAAAACTGTACAGTTAACGATTTTTTTCCCAAGTTGAACTGGGAAGAATGATTTATGTCTACTTAAACTGATGAAATCTGAATCCAGTCCTACCTATAAACAAAATGAGAAAGTAAGGATGAACCTAATATTCCTCTGAAACCTTTCTTTAAACCTGACAAGATACAAATAAACCTGATAAAATACAATTCAAGGAAAAAAAAAAAAGGAAAAAACTCTAGAAACCATTTTTCTTTTCATAAAATCATGGAATCATTTACGTTGGAAAAGATCTCTAAGATAATGGAGTCCAATCTCTGACCAATAATCTTGTCAAATATTTTGGAATTGAAATCCATAGGACCACCTAAATAACTGATTTCTTCCATTCAAAATGTTGTTTATGGAATTAAAAAATGAGAGTACAGGAGAGAAAGTGACTTATTATTCCCACTGTGGCTTAATTAAGAGGAAAGGCTTTTGATTTCTACAGTTTGCTTTTAATCCCCTTATTGGTACAGTACAATTATTAAAAAGAAATTATATATAATTTTTCCTTGTATCAGTCATGAATAAGCTCACAAAAAAATTTGGTGAGCTGGAGGTAGAGAACCATAATAGCATATAAAAGGATGATGAGATCCTTTTTGAGGCAGACTTCCTATACAAATGGGTTCCAGATTCTGCAGAATCAGATCTGTAGGTCCTTAATGAGAGCCCAATATTAATAACTTTATACCAAGTTGTGCCTCATGTTATATGAAATTCTTTTAAATGAATTAAGTTGCTTTCATATGAACATAAAATTTGCCAAAAGCAGGAGTTTCAATACCTGGTTTTAAAGTCTGACACCTTATCCATTTACCCTATGGCCTTATGGATGGGTATGAACCAGCATCTGGTCTTCGCAAGTCAATCTATGAAGCAGATTAAAAAAATTTGAATATAATACTTCTGAAAGAAAGCTCTTAATTTTTCATTTTGTTTTTGAAAAATAAAATATCCATGGTCATCTTTCTGCTTCTGAATCTCAGATGAAGATAAATCCTTTTGGATAATTTAGTTGGTAACAAACTTCTTCACAATGGAGTTTTTCTTTTGTCCTCCATTTTTGTGATTTAGTCTAGCTTCAGTTCAAGTAACTTCTCCATTTAGCTACCTTGAGCATCCTGTCTTTGCAGGTTAAGAAGGTGGTTTCTGTTCTTCTGCCAAACAGTATGAACAATCAGGGTAGGAATATTGCCATCCCTTTAATGCTTGTATTCCAAGAGAGTAGGAAGAATTCCCAGGATATTAATTACTCCTAGCTGAATCGTGAATGAAATTCATAATTAGTTAAGCCCTTCAGCTTTCTGAAAACCTTTATTAATCCTACTGTAATGTTAACTGGAAAGCATGTTATAGTAGTAGTGACTGGAGCTCCACAGGACTTTCTTTTTTACTAAAGGTTCTTCTTACTCAACAGGGATCTTCATTTAAATAGATAATTTAAAAATGCCTGTGTGATTAAGTGATGCCTACTGCATTCAATATAGTTCAGCAGCTAAGGCAGAGAGACACAGAAGAGCCGTATGTGTTTTTTAGCTTAGACTTGGGCCCACAGGGTAACTTTTGGATATTTACTTTTCTTCTCTGATCTATTTGTCTATTTACTTCTCTTCTCAGCTTTCTCACCTACTGAAATTTATGAAGTGTTCTTCTTTTGTGAAGTAGTTACTAATCTATAGGGGAAAGGTATTACATAAATGAAAATTATCTACTTGCATAAATATTCAGTGGTTTAAAGTTGCAGAACCACATTTCAGACCTCATCTTTGTAGCCCAGCTCCTACCAAACTACCATTCATTTTCCAATCATATGTACAAGATAGGTGATCTGGAAATGTTTCTCATAAACCACAAACATGTCTGCTGCAGTATTTCTCACATTAGCTGTGAGGCTTTTCCCAGTGGAAGGCACACAAAATCATGGTGAAGTAAACAGGAAAATGGGGAATACTGCTCTGATGAATCATAGTGTATATGGGTTCTCCTTCATGGTGGAAAGTCTTCAGAACTTCTCCATGTTTTCCGGGCTACTAATTGCATGAAAACTTAGTTGCTTTAATGGTGTCCTTATTTTCTTTGGTAAAACTTGGTATCTGTAATTATGTTCGTACATAAATACACACAGAAGCACACACAAGTATCTTGATGGAATAGTTCCTTAATACCAGAATAAGCGTTCAGATAGCAAGGTAAAAAAAAGTGTTGAGATTTTCCTTCTTAGTAGAACCCAAACTCCCAGGGTGGAATTCAATCAGGATGTTGTCAGTTCAAGCTCTGGGTAGTTCTACCTTTCTGTTTATTTGGTGAGTCACACACAGCTTTTTTGTTTCTTTGTGGTTTTTTTTAGAGAAGGGAGGCTAGTGGGTTTTTTTGTTTTGCGTTGTTGTGTTGTTTTAGGTTAGGGTTTTTTTGAGGGGGAGGGGGTTGTGTGTGCCTTCTTGTATCATGTCCTTCAGTCATTGAGTGCCCTTAGCTCACTGATCCTGTTAGAGGAAATGGGAAGGGTCTTCTTACTACTTAAATGCTGAACACTCAACACTACTTAAAACACTGCCAAGCAAAAGGCACACCCTTTTACATTTTACATTGGAGTCTGAGCACAGGCATGCAGAAGTCTGCTCGTCAGTTTTGTCTGGAGTGGTTTGTGAGAGGAGGTTGCAATTGTTTCATCGCCTTTTAAACTGGAGAGTTAGCTATTAATAGCTTGTCTTGTAAGAGGTCCTAATGGGGAAAAAAGGAGGGAGGTTATTAAATGCTTTGGCACTGATTTAAATGGAGTGAGAATTATAGGTGGTTAGATCATAATATTGCTGGAAGGGAATTCAAGGGGTTATTCAGTCAATGTCCATTCATCTTCTGCAGGGCAGGGCCAATTACATGCAGGTAGAGTCTGAGAGACATCTGTGCAGCCTAGTCTTAAACACCTCCAGCACTGGAAATACCATAGCTTTCCCAAAAGGTGTGACCCAGGCTTTACCTTACTGCTGTTATTAACATGTTTTTGTTAATATCTTGTTCTTTATAATTTAAGCCAATTGCTGTTTTTCATATTCACATGAATATGATGTTAGGTTAATTCCTCCCGCTTTCCTGAAATTTTTATTTAGATGAATACTAATTTTGTTTGTTTTACATTTGTGTCTCAGTTTCTCTCCTTCAGATTAAACTCTTCTACCTCTTCATTCAATATTCTGTATTAAATAATGCTTTAAAACCCCACATATTTGTGACTCTCCTCTGGACTTCCTGCGACTTTTCTTGAAATGTATTTCCTCAAGCTGGACACAAAGTTCTTCCACTTTGTCCTTACTAGTGTTGTCTAAATCAAAATATTATTACATTTATTTTTCGTTTATATATGACAAACCAGGATTTAGTTGGCTGAATGCAGAAGCGTTACTCCATTGGCTTATGTTCTGCTGCTTATTAAGATAACTACTATATACATCTCTCAGAGTGTTTTTTCCCCCCCAGTTATTACAGACTGTGTATTTCTGTTGATGGCCATCCCTAGTAACTTCTACTTCTCTTTGTAGTAATTTTCAGTGATTTTCATTGCTGTATCATTAAAAATAGCCAGGTCACATATTATAAATATTGTAAGAGCTTAATATGAAATAAATAGCTCAGGTGTTCTCTTCTGAGAAAAAAAGTTGTTTAGTTCTAGTGCCTTCTTTTCTGATAGTGAAATTAAGTAACTGATTCCTTCTATATGTACAAAGACAAGGTTGCAAGGAGGAGCAAAATATTCTCATGAATTTAATTTGAAGTCCCTAGTCCAGAACACAAATACTGTAAGTGTATTAGCTTGTTTCAAGAATCATCCATATGAAACAATGCCTTTGATGAAGGAGTGGTGGTACAGAGAATGAACTCCGGAGAAAATCCAAGAAAATGCCATAGAATTTTTCAATATAAACAAAACAAAATTCCTCCCAAGTATTTCCGTTTCTTTTTCAAAAAGGAGTCCAAGCTGACTACTGCTAGTAGGAGTCTAGAAGAAGAGCAGGGATCACTCAGAAATCAAAGGAATGGATGCTCTTTAAATAGACAATTAATTGTACAGCTATATTGACTATCATTTTCAGTCACATATCTATCAGCAAGGTTTCTTCACCTGCACATTTAGTGATTACAGCAGTTCCAGTCTTGGCAGTGGAGGTATTCAGCTCACTCTACACCATCTTGAAATGCAGTTATTTGCATGTTTTCCCATTTATGCATCTTCTTCTTCAGTGTTATGCTACGCCTCTGATGGTATCAGGCAACTTGCTGTCTAGTCTAATGATTTCTCCGCTTGAAAATTGCCTTTTTTCTTTTTTTGAAATGCAGTATCTGGCTGGGGTGAGCAGAATGGGGCTGCTGGAAGCAGCTGGGGTCCTCCCCCCATTTCTGGGCATGACCTTTGTGTAGGAATAACTGGACTGGATGGGGAGCAACTGATACTGAAAAAAGACTTTCTCCAGAAATGTCTAAATGGCATTATCTGCTGAAAAAGCTGTGGTTTTCCTAAACCCTTTGAACAGGGAAATCCTGAGTCAGAATACATCAAAATAACATGAAAGCATAATTTTTTCAAAACAGATGTCTTCATAACATTTATTTAGGAATGAGAATGGTAATTATTCTAGCAAAGTAAGTGTATATAGTTCCATTGTTTTATTTTGTAAAGTGTTATGTTGACATCCGTGGAAACTAAATTTTATTTACAGAGTAGGTATGACAGCCGGTATTTTCTCACCATTGTTTTAAAAAATATATTCTAAATTTTAATACAGGTCCCAATAGTACTAACACCAAACATTTTCAATTTATAGGCCTCATATGTGCATTACCTATACATGTCTCCCTTACATAAAACCCATTAAAATATTTTTTTTGCAGTCCACTGGACTTGTCTGCTGGTCTGTGTGCCTAATTTCACCATGCTTTCAGCTCCTGTGCTTTGTGTTGATTACTGTAACTGGAGCCTGAAATTGGTAAGTTTTTTTATGGGCATAGCTGGAATATACATAGTTGTGCATAGGTTATATTTGCTTTCTTTGAGGTGCACATAATATCATTTCCTAACTGTCTGGAGGAACAAGAGAAGAGCTGGGACACAGAGATGGCACTGATGCAGTAGCCTTCCTCTAATTAAGGGCAGGGATCAGGAGAACGCTGGTTGTTTTTCGGTTTGAGAAGGTCACAAATAGTTGCTGAAAATCCCCTTTCAGCTCAGCAGAGGCTTGACCTCCTGGCACATCCTCCTGTTGGAGCAGCTGATGTGATATGTATGAGACTGTGAAAGAGGGAAAAGGCAAAGGGTTATTTTACCCTTACAGATACTGCTCTGTCCGGGTCAGATTTCCCTGATGAAGCGATTGGTAAAGGTGTTTACCACTTTTTGATGCTAGAGAATGACACAATGTACAGAGTTTTCTTCCTCCTTTGTGTGGGAGTAAATAGGTTTCTTCTGCTTATTTTATCCCTACTGTGTGTGAAAGCTATCACACACACTCCAGTGTTTATAGAACATGAGAGGTGAACTTAACGATATTTTTTGGGAAGTATGAGAACTCTGTAAGACCGGTTTGACACACAAAGGTGCCTGCATGTGCACACAATTTAAATATTCTTGCTTTTTCAGATGTGACAGTTGTTTATCATTTCCAGATCTGCAGATAGGCTAGGAAGACAATCAGGTTGAAATGATTAATTTTGCACCAGAACTTCAATGAAGTGATGGGCTGCAAGTTTACCCTGGGCCTCTGACTACCAGCTATAGAACTGAGTCTTATCACACTGTTGAGAACCAGATTCTTGAATTGGATTTACTGCAAGAAAAGGGTTCTGGGTGGCCCTTCTTGTGGTCAGATTCTGCCATCTTTCAACAGTGAGGTCAAAATCTAGATCTACCAAGGGGCTGAAGAGAGCACCCTGACAACAGGCCACAATATGATACTTTTGATTCAAGAAGCAAATACTTTCTAAGTGTGCTGTTTGATTCGTGGTCCTATGATGACAAAAGAAGTTTTCAAATGTGGTGATGATTTTTCCTGGTAGCAATAAATTACGAAGAGTTAATTATCAAAGATATCAAGTATGTTTTTCTTGTACCATTTGATGATTAAATTAGAAAGCCTACAATTAAATCAGGGAATTAAGAATCTACAGATGGAAGGTGTTGCCTTCCTTTTTTTTTCACCCTTCAGGTAAGACAATTAGGTTTTCTACTCAATTTTAATCACAGATAGAGTTATTGGCTTCTTAATTTGGTGATGTGAATCAATTCAGTATGGCATAGCTTGGATTAACTCTACTTTTGGTAACTGCAATATACAGATACTTTTATAATAATTCTTTCATTTATTCAAAATTGTGGAATTGAGCTAGCTGCCCAATAAAAACCATTTTAAAATGCTGAAGATAATTTAAAACTGGGAGAAGGTGAATATCAAGAATTTAAAACAATGTTTTAAATAGGATTAATTTTGATTTAGAATTCCTACAATATATACCACAATTTTGATACCATCACATACAAGATGATGCAAACTTGTTAAGCATAATTCCTGCTTGAGTCACTTCCCCATTCCAGGTTAGACACAATTTCATTATTTCTTATAAAATAGCTATCCTTCAATGATGGGGTTGCAACCACTTTATTGCTATTTTTAATGACACAAGTTTTGTGTAATAATTATTTTTTCAGTGAAATTGAAATGTCCTCAGAGTCAGAATTAGAGGTGATGTAATTGTAAATGATTTTGCTGACTTATATTTGAGGTTTTAGTTAAGTCTATGAAGACCATCTTTATGATTCTTTTCCTTTTTTCTTATCATAGTGTGTGTTACATGACTCTTCTACAAGCGTATGCTCTACCACTACTGCTGTTTCTCATGTTTTTCTTTGATATACCTGAGCTATAAAAGAGCATGACTGCTTTATGTTGCAATCAGTAAGAGATAATCCTATCCAATTCAAAATTCACTTTGGGTTTCTCATTCACTGATGTCTTGAATTAAGTAAATAAAAAAGCAATCTCATATGATATTCATCTACTCTGTCATTTTTTTGTTCCCATCTCCAGAGTTCACCAACCCAGCCCAATACTATCCTCATTTTGCAGACTTTTAGATAGTTTTCCTGCTTCCTACTAGATTAGCTTGTGAGACTGTGTTTTCAGTGCTCAAGTTCCAAACATTTTTAAGGGACACAGTAAGTTTGAAATTTTCAAGAGAATGTTAGGTCTTAACCTAACTGAAAGCCTAAAGCCCTTGCAATGCGAATCAGAGTGGTCAAAGTGGACTTACAAAAGGGGACTTTTCAGATCACAAGGATTTGCACTCCTGACCTATCTTGTTTTGTGTATATCCTTTCTCATCACCAACTGTATTCAGACATACTCTATTTTGTAAGGCTACGTAAGCATGGAGACCTGGCTCTTGACTCCCTGCTGTGAGTGGCTTGAGATGCACTTTTCTTCCTGAGCTTGTTGCTCTCTCTTGGTACCTATAGGGAACAATTAATTCTGAAGAAAAAATGAAGTAATAAAAAACCCAATAAATATCAAGAATGAACTGGACCAGACAAGCTATGTGCAACCAGAATAAACAGCATACACAGAGAAACAGGAGAGATGAAAGCTTGCCAGATAAAAGAGGAGAAAATGATAGAAGGCTGGAGAGACCTTGGCATATTTTTACACCTGCCGTGTCCCCCAAACTTTATTCTGTTTTATTTTCACGCGCATTGCAAATTTTTATCTTGTGCTACATGAAAGAGTAGCAGTGTCAGCATTCTGAGGGTTGTGGTGATGGGGGTGCCTGTGGGTTCTGTTGTCTTTCCAGTTACAGCAGAAGTACAACATTTATATTGAGACACTCTTTTCGAAATACTTGCAGAATAATTTTACAGGTTAAATTATTTATCCAGAACTTTTGAGAATACTATGAACTTATTCATTTGAGCCCCATGGGACACCTGAGACTGTCTTAGCACTCTATCACACTCCCTTGTCTGATTTCCAGTCATGTACATAATATACACAGATGCAAGAAGATTTATATTCATCTTACACTACAATGTATAAGCTCTAAATTTGTAGGGGGTGTGTATGTCATGCATATATAATTTTAGAAAAGTTCCTGAGGGAGTATCTTTCTTGAAATATTCCACTATGGGAAGAGAATGATTTTATTCATAACATTAATTGTCTTTGCAGTTCTGTTGTATTTTCCTTATTTCTGTCTATAATACATTGCTGATTTCACAATTCTCATTCAAAGAAAACCTAATGAGACCTTTGAGGATACTCTCACTTCACAAAAGTTTTAATGCAGCCTTTTAGTAATTAATTACAATTTCATTTGTTTTTCTCCCCTTCATCACAGACCAAGGAGCAGCCATTTCATTGCCACAGGATTGTTGTGATATATCAACCCAAATGTCATGATGTGGTGTGTCATCACAAAGAAAGACTTCTTGGACATCTCCATAGAACTTGGCTATTTTCATGGCTACTTCTGATTGCTATTCTCTTCGTGATTCCTTGGACCTTACCCCAGATTACTGGCTGCTCCCTGTCATCCTATGTTTATTAAAATATCACAAATATAAGATCCTATCTAAGAATCTTCTGAGGTGTAGTAACTGCCCTTGAACTTGAACTGCACTGTAATCCTACACAATATCTGCCCTTCTGTATGTGATGGTTAAATGCAAGGGAGATTGCTCTCCCTGTGCTGTGCTTACCTTTGCCAGGAATGGACAAAGGATACAGGTGGAAACCTGGAAACCCTAAGTTGAATGTGCCATCTTTGAGGCACTGTGGAGTCTCATGTAAATTAAATGATTTGGGGTTCCAAACCCAAAATACAAAACCATCTGTAGAACAGCTCAGAAAAATGTGGGATATATGTCAGAGAAATCCTCAAGTTCTAATTGTAGTTTTAGTGTTTATATTAACACAAACATCGGAATCGTGAGCAGGCTTTTGATGCAAATACTCCAAGATGCTTTGTGTGCGTTCACAAATGTGTACACCTGCACATGAGCCTAACGCATGGTGTATCCTGCAGCATAGCTTTTCCTTCTGTGTGTATTGTCAGGATTCTCAATGAATCTGGCATTTTGATCATGCGTCATATTCCTGTAGCTATGAAGTTGGCTTCCCTCAGAAAGCTCAACAGTCTTCTCACAGAATATTCTCTAATCACACTGGGAGCAGATGCACGAGCCCTGTGGAGAAGAGACATTATCCTTACAAATTCTGCCAGAACCACTAAAGTGGCACTTGCTCTTTTTAAGTATGACCTGAGTGCATTGTCATCAGAGGATTAAGTGATGGGCCAGAAATAGGAGGTCTAAATTTTTTAAATTAAAACATATATTGAAATAACTTGTGTCCAGACCTAAGAGCTCAGAAAGGTATAGTATAAAAATTATATTGTGATTAAAAAAAAATAATGAAGAAATTTATTTGACTGAAATGTTCTTCAATGGTCTGTAAAATGTGATATAAGAAAGGAAAATAATTGTAGATAAATTAATTTAAAATTATTTCCAATGAGGATACACAGCTCAGTATCTTTACTTTCAACTCTACTCATTTCCATCGTGCACTACTGCTGCAAAATAAAGCCCATGCCATCTAGTGAAACCACCCAGGGAAGGGACCAGCAAAAGAAATCAATCAATAGAAGGGGCCTTTAGCTAAAGGTCAGACAAAATTGTAGTAGATCCCTGGGGAAAAATCCCTGGGTATTTTGTTGTACTTGTAGAAAAATCCCTGAGGACTTTTCAAGCAGCGACTAAGAAAATTTGTCTTCTGAGATGATGTTTGCTACAGGTTTTATTGTGCCTTCCTTCACAACCCGTATAGGTTTCAGAGATCACTTAAAGTAAATTCCAAATGAAAGGTCTTTCCACTTTGTATATTTGTAATAATTTTACTCAGAAAAATGGTGAACTCTTGAGGTGATGAGACCATCACTGCTGTCAGATGTACTTAAAATACCTTCAGTGGTACAGATTTCTTTGAAAGAAATTTTAAAAGCAGTTACTATAAAACAATGGCTTTTTATATCACATCCATCAACATCAGTTTTTCTTTTACACAATGACATTCCTACAGACTGATTTGGCATTTGGATACATTATATGCAGCTACGTCTTCTTGTGTTTTATAAGCAAGGCTACTGAAATTCTACTTCTCTTTTTCATTCCCCTTCCTCTTCATGAATGAATCCCTTTCCTAATATTTAATCTATACTTTTCTTGTGTAGAATACTTGTTTAATGCAGTAAGCTCTACATTTGAATTGGAATTGGAATATATTTCCCTGACTCCATAAATAAGAGTAGATCAGAATGGACTAATAACTAGGCTACAAGTAGATGCCTGTGAATCAGTTGGTAACAATCTTACTGTAATGACTCTTCTGAGTTTCAGCTCTTTCTGACATTTGATCACAATAGACTTTAGCTAAAAATGTCAGCAGTTTAAAGCAAAGCCTTTCCATTAAAGAGGTCTTGTGGAAAAAAAAATAGGCTCCAGAAAGGCAGTTGCTGCAGCTCACCTGAAATACAAAATTGCCATTGTTATCACTGCTTCCTTTGTCATTGGAATGTTTTATAACAGCAATAAAGTGCTGGTTTGAAAACAAACCAGTGGGAGACACCAAGTCAGAATAACAAATTAATAGGAAAGTTAAAGATAAAGGTAGAAAACACTGGTTTAAACTGACAGAGTCAGGATACAACCTGACACCCTGTTGGTCAGGGTGACAGTAGCAGTCCAATAAAATGGTGGCTGCAGTCCTCTTGAAGTGATGGATGTGGTTCTATTGAAGCGGTGATCTTGTAGAAGGGTCTGGTCTTCCTTGGAAGGTCCAGCGATGGCTATGTGGTTCTTGTCCTCTGGAGATCCAGAGGAAAGGCTGTCTGTGGTGTTCCAAACCTCTGAGTATATACAGATGGGAACGCTCAGTTCCTCCTCCTGGGCGGAGCCTCTCACGATGGGATGGTGAGTCATGAGGCAAGGGATTGATGGGCCCATGAACAGGAGATAGTCCAGAGGGAGGAGGCAGGGAACACTGCCCCACCTGGTTTCAACAGCTCATGAAGATGGTAATAGAATACACTGCAACCCAGGACAAATAATATATTACAGTAGTGTTAAAATCTAGAAAATATACTAGGTGGTTCCTGATGTCACCTGAATACTTCCCTGTACCACTGGAGCCATGTCAAGTTGACTTGCTGTTCATTATGTGCTTTCTCAGATATTGCTTGTAAACAACTTCTGTATCCTACCCATTGGTCCTTTTGTTGTCCTGGTTCTACAGTAAGCCCGTATCATTTCTGTAAATACAAATGAGAGAGAGAGAGGAAGGCAAAAATATTTTCTGAAACTGTTCACTGAAGCACTATTAATTAGGGTAGCCAAATCCACAACCACTGTGTACATCATTTTCACTGAACTAGATTTTTATAGACACTTGCCTCAGGTTTTTTTTGCTTTTATAATTAGGAATGCTCTTTTATGTACATGGTCATACCATGTACTCTGCACTAATTTTTTTGCACTTATTTCCTGTTGCTATATTCTTTTTACAGTGGGATAGGGCATGAGAAAGGTGAGGAAAGACTGCTTAATGAAAAACTATTGTGAGGACGAATTTATGATGTGTACAAGTATGTTCCTGCCATTCTTACTCAGAAAAATCAGAAGCTAACACAAGCGGGACTTTTTCTGAATATATGTCACAGAGTCAGTCTCCTATGTGTGCACATTTGGACTCTGAGCCCTTCCATAATTTATATGGTTATTGCAGCTCGTACTTTTCTTGCTTCGTATCCATACTGGATGGTAAAAAAGTGAACTGTGGTTCTTTGCTTCTAGACTAATAATTGGAGAAAAAATAATATAAGGCAAGCTTAAAAACGTTTTGCTAATGTCCATAACTTAAAAGTAATACAAATCTTGAAAGGCTTTTTATTTTTATGATGAATTAAACAATTTCACTTCTCATAATTTGTAAGAATTTCCCCAGATGAAAACAACCATAAAAACTCATGAACAATTACTGGACAAGCCTGTGTTTTTGACTGCTGTGTAAACCTATCTCTAATTGGAATGGCCTGCACTATTTTGTTATACAAATTACAAATGACTTAATATTTTATTTATGCCTTGCTTCTAGCATCAAAAATTGTAATTCTTCTAGAAAAAAAAAATGCATTCAGACTTCTTTTTAAGCACTCTTTCTACCCTTATCACTCCATTTCATACCTCAGCATGGTCTTTGTGCTAAGTTTTGAGACAGTATTCATCTCAAAGCATTTTGGGTACTCTTTTGGTTTTGTATTCAAAGATACATATGGGATGTTTTAGAGCTGCTTTATAGTAATTTGGTCTTTTTTCAGGGAGTATACAAGGGCCAAAAGAGGTGACAGCATAATACAGGGGCAGAACAGGGATAAAAATAGAAGATTCTTTCATAGTCTATTTTAGACACTAGTGAAAAAATGTCTTTTGGCAGAGCCTGATTTGTGGATCAGATGATCACTGATTAGCATTTTTCCCCCTTTCAAGTTAGGTGTGAGAGCATTACAGAGGAAGAAATGTAGCTTTGCTTCTTGCAAATGGGTTGAACATTAGTTACTGGAGGATGGTGGAATAGTTATTAGTTTCTGCTGTGCTATTATACTAATAAATATGTTTCTTATATTCTGTTTACCACTTTATGACATTACATTAACAGATGATAGTGTTGCAATCCAATAAATAAACATTTAAATATGTCTTTCTAAATGCTCATACAAGACTGTTCACAATAGTATCAGAACACCTTACAAAGGCTGTTTCACGTGAAGACAATTAAGCAGGTAATTATTTTCAGCTTTGTCAAAATAAACTGCAATTTGGAATCCATGTGAGCTTATTAAAATCTTACCATATTTTGCATTGGAAGTTCTGTTTATTTGGCATTTTTTCCCTTACTCATTGATGTTTGCAGCTAGTCTCACCTAATTCAAGACAAAACTCCCATTAGAGTGAGATTGATGGACTGTTGAGACATGTGCATTAATTTCTCTATGGGGTAGTTTAGACCAAAGTCTGGAATGAAGAGCTATATACTGCACCTGATGGTAGTCTGCATATCCCACAGATGAAGCTAGCGTAGTGAGTGCTTATCAAGGTCAGGCTTTTGTTAGACTTTCCTTTTATTTTGTCTTTATGTCAGTCCTTATTCTCAAGTTCTATGAAAGTGTTACATTTTATGTAGAAAGCATTTGAGCAGGGGTATTCAAATCAGTGCTGTTAAAGTGGTGAAGGAGAAGGGCACCAGGCTTATTGTGAAAAGCCAGAAAATATAATTCTGCTGAAAGTAGATAGTAATTACTAATGGGTGTCTTCATTTCCAGGTTACAGATGTGGGGAGAGTGCGTCTTGTTGCAGTACAGCACTTCAGTTCTATGGCTGAAAACCAGACAGTGCAAATTAAAAGTAGCTACGCACACTGAGTTCTTCACTGATCTAACAAGATTTAGTAACCATAATAGCTCTTAGTTGATCTAAACCAAATACTAAACCAAATAGGCCTAATGACATTGTTTCCCCTACTCCCACCCCTGTTCCACTCAATTTTACTACAATGGGGAGAAGAAAGGAGGTGGAATTAGACCTGAAATTTATGGTCTAACATTTATCTCATAAAATGCTTGCTGAAAAGTTAAATAATGAACAACTATATTAGTTTTTATTTTGTTTTGGAAGGAGGCAATGTTTGCTTTTCCTAGCACTTAAAAGAAGCAATGGCATAAATAATATATATTCTTGCATCCCCCATAACCTCCACCTGTAAGGCATTCTGAAAGGTAAAGAAACACATGGCATCCTTTACAAATTGTAGAGACCTCTCGACGTGGGAAGTGGGACACCGTCTCCTTTCCCTATTCTGTAAAGTAGCAATCCAAAACAGGATTTTGTTTGTAAGGATCAAGAATTTTTATGGGCTTCCAGAAACGACACATTTTTATTTGTACGTAGTCAGCTAATTATCTCTGTGATAGATATTGTTATGTGGTTTGTCCACTGGCTGTGCAAAAAAAGGGGCTACTTTTTTCAGGGCTCACTCCTTTTCTCTGGCACTATTTTATGCTCTAAGAAACGTATTAAACCTTCAGCTTAAGCTCCTTCCTATCACCACTAAAGCTCAGGTTGCTAGTTCCGTTCTCCTTATCTCCTTTCATTTGATATAAGGGAAAAGGAGACACGGGGACACAGAGTAAAGACTTACTCACTGAGCTAGAGTGGCTCTAAGCCAGGTCAGGGGACAAAAGCAAATGATAACGACTTTAGAGATTGTTTGGCTCTTCTGTCTCATCTTTTCTGTCTTCACAACCAGAGCCAAATGCATCTGAATGTAATGCCAGTTGGGTGCAATATATTCCAAATTTTCATAAACATTTGTGTTATTGCATTTAATTTTAAATATATTTTCTACATTTCAAGTGATTACTATTAAAGGCAAGTGAATTTCAAAATGCTTCTTCTGATCAACTGAGGAAGGTGTGCAAATAATGTAGCATATATGTAGTCGCAGTGACAGGAACAAAATCAGAAAAGGTGCAGAAACTGTTAGGTATTCAGAACTTGTCATGAATCTTAAAGTATTCAACAATATTCAACGATCAAAGAAATGCACTTTATGTATAAGCATAAATGAAAGAACCTTCAGTGTAGCATGAAGGCAATGCTGGATAACTCATTGCTATGCTATGCTAAGAAACCCCCCGGCATTCTGGGGGATTTTTAAATTAACGACCTGTCTGTTGCTAAATGTTCCAAGTACACCCAATTGATGAGTAGATATGTTATAATATACCATTGATCATATAACAATAGGTGATGTCAATATAGTGGTGCAGTGAGTAGCTAAAAAAAGCTACCAGCTGTCAATTGCTTTATTTGAATTTTCTAGCTTTTATAATTCTCTTTGAGCCTCCTAGACACACAGTAATTAATTTGGTTTTCTTCTTCTTTTCCCTCTTATTTGTCAGACTGTTTTCTCTCATATCCTTCTAACTCCTGGTGTAGCTGAATTTAACATAATTCTGCATCTTAAACATCCTCATTTCTACAGAAAACTCACTGGTGTTGGAAAAACTTTTGAAAAAAGCAAAGCTTTTAAAATAAATAAATTGTTAAGCTCTTACTCATTGCTTTCTTTGTTATTCAGAAACAGATTCTATTAGTAAATTAATCTTAAAAAATTCAGCAAAATCTTAAAAGATAAAAATTTACATTATAGTGCTAAGATTGCTAAATTTTAAAGAATACACTGTGGATGCAGTTGTAAAACATTAAATTTTTGTAGAGTAAATGTATGTTCAGGACTCTCATTAAAGACTTTGGGTTTTTTAAGAGGTGATGACCTTACCAGGATTGCAGTACTGCAATGAATTTAATTGGGGAAAGAATATTCTTTACTACGTCAAAAATAACAGATTTTTTGTATTGAAGTTCAATAATTCTGATTGTTGCTACTGTATGAATAATCTAGTGCAGAGTAACAAACCTGTCACTGAAACGTAATGACTTCACAAGAAAGGTCATGTGGGTCTTGTTCCTATGGAAGGATCTCATTACTCCTGCAAGTATCCCAGCACAATTAGAATTTTCCTCCTTTAACTGTTTCAAACTCCTTTTAGAAAGCTTTGACTGCAATCAGTTTCACTTAGGCTTTTTCATTCTTATGCCACATATGATCTTAGTCTACTAAACCTCACTCTGATTACATGGATCACCTTGTGGTAGGTCCTAAGATAACTTCCTTCTTCTTGGAAACCTCTTTTATCTGCATTTGTGTTCCTCGTTCCTGCTGGCATTCATAACCAAAATAATGTCTGACAGAACCAGAAGTGGGCCTACTTTGAGTACCACATACTTACCACATAAGAAAAGAACTATTTAGACTTAGTTTAATGAATCTATTTCTAAAGATACTTTAGCTGTGTTTGGAAGTTTGAGGCTTTCAGAATATGGGAGATATTGAGCCAAAACTTCTGTTTTTACTATGCCAAATTTAACTACCCAAGAAATCACTTCTGTTATTACTGCTTGAGTAGTTCTCTACACATCTGTGAAACAGACTGGAATATTTGTTTTGAAGAAAACACGGCAGTGGATGGCGGTTTGCAATATAGGAACCTCAGAGTCAGGCCTCTGACCTTTCTGGCTCAAAGACATGAACTGCTTTGCACAACAGACTAGCACATAGTCTCTGCCATGCGTGATCCTAACTCCATGAGACTTTCTGTCAGGTGCCACGGGGGATCGGCTGGCTGCTGCCAGGTGGCACATTCAGCACAGGAAGGGTGTCACAAGCTGGGGTGCA
This sequence comes from Oriolus oriolus, assembly GCA_013400235.1. Taxonomy (NCBI): domain Eukaryota; kingdom Metazoa; phylum Chordata; class Aves; order Passeriformes; family Corvidae; genus Oriolus; species Oriolus oriolus. The sequence continues at coordinate 19,811 of VXBT01010103.1, forward strand.
GTTCCCTGCCTCTGGCAGGGAGCAAAGCCAGCCAAGGGGCGGCAGCTGGGGTCAGCCAAGAGTCTTCACTGCCAGGCACACGTACTGGAGATTTATTTTATCTTGCTTCTAACAGAAATTGCTGTACTTAACAGCAGGTCTATTTTACCATAAGATTTGACTAAGAACATGAAAGTCTTCTTGTTCACTGGCTGAAGTACTTCAGATTTCCTTTTCCATGTTAAGATCATCGAATCATTTTTCTTATCTGCATGGTCCTCTGCAGTTATGGAACATTAGTTCAGGCTCTTGAAAAACAAGATCTTCTTTTGCCATCTCTAATTTTTTCTATCCCATAGCTCAAGGATGATTTGAACCTTCGCTTTAAAGTGAGAAGTGGTAAAGCAGATGAGCTAAGAAATGGTTTTTATTCAAAAGAAGAAGAATAATTATTAGACTTTGTACAGTATGGCATTATTAGTGAACAAAATATTTTTAAAAGAAATTGTGTCTGGGAAACAAACTTCCTGAACACAGCAATGTCAGATTCATCTAATCTAGCCTTGAGACTCCATCACTGAAACATGAAAATCCAAGCTCTGAAAATATTTCTCTGAATAAAAGTGATTAAGTTGCTGCTGGAATCTTTACTTAGTTGCACAAAAGCTTTTAGTCACATATTAACAGCCTAGCAGTCACGTATTTTACCGAAAAACACTTTTGTTGTTCATAGCTACTCTGTCAAGATTCAATAGTTCTGTGAAAATAGTATTTGCCTGATCAAGCAGCACCATAGGTCTGTATTTGGGAAGTACAGCATGTATGATAGTACTGAGTGGTTTACATTTTAGTGCAGAGGGGTCAGTGAAGATGCAGCTAGTGTCTTTGACAAGAAAAGGCTGAATTCATACAGAAGCAATGACTCAGAACTCTAAATTGTAATGGGAGAAACTTCTACACCTTTTTTCAAAAGCTTCTCTGATCTCTAGGTGTTTGACTTGATAGGAAAGGTTAAGTTGCCAGTCTTAAATTACTTTTGGTGACAAGACTGTAAGTTGGCCACACAGGCTGCACACTGGCCTGCAGCAAGAAATGACAAATTATGTGACTTGAGGACTTCAAAGATAGTGCCTGATTCTAGGATGGCAGTAAAATGTTCATCTCCAGGCTTCATCACTTAGTGTCACTGGAGCAGCTAATGATCATGCATATCTTTCAAACTTTTAAGAATACTTCGTAAGTTTAGTCTAAATCCAGAAGACAGCAAACTATATTTTCATATGCGCTGAGATTAATTCTCTTGGGTATGTATAATGATAAGCATTAGATTAGTATCAAGAAATATACCTTTCTTTCATAAGTTTGTTTTCATGTTCTCAGTATCTTGCATTTTAAGACCAAGTTCTAGGACTAAGTAATAAATCATCAATAAATTTGTCTGAAAAAAAGGGTATATTTATTTGAATAAAAAATTATAGTGAGTTGAGGTAGGTTTCCTTTTTGGAAATGATATAAATGTTTTTCTAGGTCCTTTTTAACTTTGCCAAAATCTGAAATATTTTTGTTTTCTTCTGTGTTTCAGTACAAAGTTTTCTTCAATAAATTTTTTTATAACTTGAATTTTTTTTCTAGAAAGCCATTTAAGTTTGAGAAGTAAAGTTAAATGAAGTGCTCTGAAATCATGGAAGAAAAGTACTACATTTCCGTAGAGTTACCATCCACTGCAATGAGATTTCAATTCAATATCCTATTCAAGACAGTGGCAGTATTTGAAAAATGAGCTTTCCTGGCATGTGAATACTATTTCTCATTGAATAGTAGTTATGAGATCAGAGACCATTTAATATTCTTTTTGTTTATTGTGCAATTTAATGAAACACCCTTAACTAGAAAGTTCTGAATCACAAGTGATTTTGTTTGGTTCTGAAGACTTGTAGGTAGTGTACTTCTAAACACTAGTTTACAAAAGAAAAAAGACTGTTCAGTGGAATTGCTCCTTATTTTCATTGTGATATCAAAGTATCTATACATGTATATACACATACACAAACATATATACGCTTGCATATATGCTTGCAAACCCACATGTAAGAAAAACTACTTATTTTATATGCATAAGGGATTTATATCTAGCATGATTGACAGATATTTTGCATTTTGTTTTCTGCTAAATGGACCCATGGTATCCATTCTTGATTAATCCTGTAGAGATTATGATCAAAAAGAGAATTACTGGAAATTAATTTTCACAGCAAAACAATGAAGAAATACACGTTTAGTATAAATTGGTACATGGGTTTTTCCTTAGCCCTTACTGAACAGCGTGAGAGAAAAAGTGACATGAAATAGAACATTCCTGAGTATCCATTTCACACCATTTGCTGTTTTGCACTTTGTACCTCTTAAATGTGAAAACATAGAACAGATGTCTTATGAATTATGTATATCTCATAACAGAAGACAATTGTCACATGTATTTTGATACTGAATAATTCATGGATAATCTGCTACATCTGCAGAGGGACTGATCCACTTCTTATTGTAAGAGACACTTAGATAATGACATGACCTGGCAATGCGCACTTGCAGCTCGGAAAGCCAGTTGTGTCCTGGGCTGCATCCAAAGCAGCGTGGCCAGCGGGGTGAAAGAGGGTATCGTACACATTCATTCAGAGGAGTGGAGTGCCTCTCCCGGGATGACAGGTCAAGAGTTGGGTTTGTTCAGCTTGGAGAAGAGGAGGCTCCGAGGAGACCTTATGGCAGCCTTCCAGTACCTAAAGGGCACCTGAAAGACAGTTGGAGAGGGACTTTTTATGAGGACATTTGATGATAGGATAGGTAATGGCTTTAAACTGAAAGAGAGTAGGTTTAGATTAGACATTAGGGGAAAATTATTTACTGTGAGGGTGGTGAGGCACTGGAAAGTGTTCCCAGAGATGCTGTGGATGCACCACCCCTGGAAGTGTTCAAGACCATTTGGATGGAGTCCTCAGCAGCCTGATGTAGTGGAAAGTGTCCTTGCCCATACCAGGGAGGTTGGTTCTAGATGATCTTTAAGGTCTCTTCCAACCCAAACCATTCTATGTTTCTGTGAGCCTATAAGCAAACAAAAAACCCAACCCAAAAGTATGAGTTGGTTTTTACTTGCCCTTGAGATATTTTAGGCATCAGGCCTACTAAGGATTTTGCTGTCAGAAGTTTCTGGGATGAGTAAATCTCTCTTAATAAAAACTTCAGGCATTTCTTGTGCTAGCTGCTAGCATAGGGAATTGTCATAGGCTTTTTTTGAAAGAAGCACTTCCTTGGGAAATATAGCGCGGTGAAACTTATGTCAAACTTGAGCCTAAAGAATAAACATTATATACCACCATTTCTGAGTGTAATATGCTCAACAGATATCAAAATAAGGTTAAAAAACTCACACCACAAATGCCAGGAGAGCATTTCTATCAGTAATTTGGAAAAACAGCCTGGTAGAATACTTGAAACATATTTGAAATTATATTTGTCAAGTGAAGGACGAAACTGTCAGTACATTCCACTGGGAATGACAGAAGGAACCTCCAATGTAAAATGGAATGTAATTAAAAAAAAATTCAGGAGCTTGTAGTTCATTAGAAATTAGATGTTACTATGTTGATAAATATTTTACACAGAATTTAATGTGTGTCTGAAAAATTATCATATAGAATATTACTAATTAAGGGCATCTTCAGATGATCAAAAAAGATTGTCACCTGAAATAAGGAACTCACTTAAATGATTTTGTGTGCATTTAATTTACCACATTGGCAATCTTTTCTCCTTCTAAGTAAAATGGAATAGTTGAATTTTCTAGACATTCGACACATTTAAAATCTTTTTTACTTAGCAGTGGGGACAATTGATGTTGTGCTCAGGCACGCAGTGACTTCATTATAAGACATGAAATTAAAAAAAAAAGCAAATGCACGCAGACAAGACTTGTTTTATTCATTATTTGTCTCTAAGTATATTGGAAAGAATTAGACACACAAACAAGTTGAATGCCAGGAATGAAATAAAAATAAAATATGTTTTCTTCAGAATGCAACTTGCAATGAAAAGTGTACAGCAATAAAGTATCAGAATAATTAACCAGTTCATAGCGTGCATTTGTTTTTCTAATAGCAGAACAAACATAGAAAAGATGGTAAAGCAAGGTATTAACTCACAATGAATATTAACTTTGCAGACAGTGACTAACATCTGTATTAAAGGCAATTTCTTTTCATTATGTCAAGAATTCCATCACATACAATTTTTGGTTCTGAAATGGGACAGGAATTTCCTTACAGATATGAGAAGCAAATCACTAAGTTGCCAGCACTTCTGAAATTTGAAAGAATTCATTAGAATTTTGACATGTAAGAAAATCAAAAATGTTTTGAAATAAAAATGGTTTATATTCTGAAAAACTGGGTACAGTGGTTTTGTATATTAAAATGTGCCTCTATTTTTTTTTTCTCTTTCAAACCAACCTTTACCTTCTATCTGATTTTCAATACCAAGTGTGCTAATAGCATTCTAATAGTAACTCCTATTGCCCTTTTAGATTGAAAAGTAAAACCTTCTGAATTCTACCAGTAATTTGCCAAGGTAGAAACTACATTAAATAAAGGCACAATTTCATTAAAACTTTTAAGACCTAATTGCAAATAACAGTAGGAAAAGCCATCTACACAAACAGAATGCTGGTGTTTTGTGTCTTGCAGAGACTGTTGTTCACAGTCCTACTGTTTTAGGGAGAGAGATTTGAACCGGGTGGAAGATCTCTTTAAGAGTCAATCAAGCTCATATAAAAGAAACTGATGAGCAACTGCTAGCAAATTGAGGTTGTTGATGTTCAGGGATTGCAGTTACTCAGATATACCCAATACATTTTTCTCCATTCTCCAAGTCTGATCCAAAGCTGGAAAAGAAGAGGATGTAGAGAGGATAAATGAAACAAATCCACTTAAGACTACAGAATATTTGTGGGACAAATCTAAATCCTTTAGCATTACTGTGTTGGGATTTGTATAATCCATGACAACTGTAGCTGGATAAAAGCCAAATCAAACTAAAATTAAGTTGAATGTTTCAAGGATAAAATTAGCTGCTATATACATTGTGGAAAGTAGTTGCCAAAACAACGAATACAAGCACAGAACAGATATGAAATTTGACAAATTAAACAGCAAGATGGTATAAAGTAGTTGGGATGTGTATTAAAGACCTTAGTTTTAAATGTGCTAAAAAACCCCAAAGAGAAAACATTTCTTAAAGAGAAAAAAACCAAGCAAAATGAAAATTATTACACCAAGTAGTTGGGCTAAAGTAAAAAAATTTTGACTGAATGTTCAAGAATTCAGTGTTCTGCACAATGATCCAGGAAAAAACCCTACACTTTTTGTTCCTGAAAACCTCTAGGCCCTTTATTTTAATGAGCAAAAGTATTTATGATCCTAAATGACTGCTGTTAATGACTTCATTACAGCTGAGCCAAAAATTATCTGTGTCACACTGAAGACCATTTTTATTTTTTGACAATTCTCTATGCCAAATTCCCCATCTTTTTATTAGTTTGATGGTTAGAAGTGTATCGTACAAATTGAAAAATTGTGTGTCTTTTACAGCTTTAAAGTGTTTAAAATCCTGCTTCTGAGGTTCATAAATAATGAGGTCTGTACACCACAGTGGAAAGGGAAAAAGTCCCATCTCTCCTGTTGCACATATGCAAATGTGGTACTAAGAATCCAGAATTCATTAGGAAAAAATGCTTTTCTTAATGTATAAATGAACTTTGTTTTATTACAGTTTTGCCTATTCTTGCCCTTTTACTGAGTACCACTGAGAAGACCCTACTCTTGTCTTCTCTACTGCCACGTGTCAGATACATTTAAGATCCTCCTGGAGCCTTCTCTTCTCCAGGCTGAGCTGTCTCATCTCTCAGCCTCTCTTCATATGACAGATGCTCCTATCCCTTAAACATCTTCACGGCCCATCTGGTGAGTTCATGTATTTCTTTTATGTGGAGCCCAGAATGGGCATCCAGATGTGCCTCATTGATGTTGAGTAGAGGGGAAGAATCACATCCCTCGACCCTAGGATGCAACCTCCGGGATGCAGTTGCCGTTCTTTGCCACAAGGGCACATTGCCAGCTCAAATTCATCTTGTCCAACAGGACTTCCAAAGTTCTTTCTGCAAAACGGAATTTCACTTGAGTGGGAGATTCAAGCCCTTAAGTATCTCGAAACTTGTCATGACTAAATTTTATATACTTGTCAGTGCATTATTAAACCCCTTTCCTCTTCACTTTCAAATATTTTTTTAAAATGATGCTTATTTTAATGGAGAATGTCTCTATCGAGTTATAAAACTAAATATCATCTTCAAGTTTTTTAATAAACTGACCATTTCCCCGAAATGATTTACTTTCAGATTTACATTAATCTGAACTCTTCAGATTCAGATTTACATTAATCTGAACTCTTAATGCATTCATGGTCTACAATATTATTCTCTCATTCGTAGCAAGCCCGTTCCAACTTTTCCTTTCTTTCAAGAATAAAAGTTGAATGATACCAAACAAGGAGAGCACCTGAATTCTTAAGAGAAATGATATCTGGACTTATAAATTTTTATTTTTATAGTACTAAATAGATACTTAATATCTAAAACATTATACTTAATATCTATAATAAGATAAATAATTAATATAATTAAATTAATTAAATACAATAAAACATAATTTTAAAACAATAAAAATTCTTCATGATCTCAAATGGAAATGTATTTTATTATAAATTAATGGAAATGTATTATTATATATTAATATTTTAGTGTATAGTAATTGGTTAGTACTACTAATCCTGATTTGATTATCAAGAATTTATAAGGAATACAAGCTGTAATTATAGTTCCAGCTGGGGAAATAACGTTCCCTTAATTTTCTGTTTTGTTGGCAATAATTAGCTGCTTTGAACAGATAATAAATAAGGGCTTCACTTATGCTGTGGCCAAAGCTTAAATCTAGCTATCTACAAATAGTTTTGGTTGAAATTATTTCTAGCTATGTGTTAATATATATTTATTTTCAAAAATGATAAAACCCAGTGACATTCTGCCAATAGATTCAAAAATATAAAGTTAGAAAAATATTGTTTCTGCTTAGTGCAGATGTTCTCCCTGTGTAGTACCTGTAGCACTGCATCTGGCAGTTCTGGTAGTCTGGAGTGAGAGGTAAATGCTGCACTTGTAGGGACTACAATGTGAAAAAATCTGTAGTATGGAACAGGGACTAGAAAGAGAAGTGCTTTTTTTGTTCTGTATTTATTCTGTTTGTTCTTATTTAAAAATAAGAGGAAGGATTAACAGACTGTTACAGGTTTTCCTGCTGGTTTAGAAGCTTTCTGAAAAGAATCCTTATATTCTATTTTATTTTATACCATTGTGGTGGTTTTGTCTGGGTTAATTTTCTTTACAGTGGCTGGTATGGGACTGTGTTTTGGATTTGTGATGAACATAGGGTTGATCACACAGAGATTTTTTTCTTTTATTGCTGAGCAGTGTTTACACACTTTTCTGCTTTTTCTTACTGCCACACTGGCAAGGAGCCTTTGGGTGCATGGGTAGTTGAGAAGAGACACAGCTGGGACAGCTGACCCCAGCTGCCCAAAGGGATATTCCAGACCATATGGCATCATGCTCAGTGTAGAAAGAAGGAGGAAGAGGGAACACTTGGAGTGATGGCATTTTGTGTTGTCTTCCCAAGTCACCAATATTCATGATGCATGCCTGGAGATGGCTGAACACCGGCCTGCCCATGGGAAGCACTGAATGAATTCCTTGCTTTGCTTTGCTTGCATGTGTGTGGCTTTTGCTTTCCCTGTTAAGCTTGTTTTATCTCAATGTCTTGGGATGACAACAAGTTTTCCAGCTTTTAACCTTCTGATTCACTCCTCAATTTCACTGGTGGGGGAGAGAGTGAGAGACTGCATGGTGCTTGGTTGCTGGCTGGGATTAAACCACAACAAGCACATAGAGAGTTCCTGCTTTGGTCCAGTCCAGCCTACTGTCTCTAAGGTTCTTCCTCAAAAGCAGAAATTATTGATGAGGTAGGAGCATTGGCTCTCAGCCATAGGATCCTAAGAGGTACTCCTGGCTGACACTGGAAGAAGAAGAATGCTAGTAGAGGAAGCACATAAAAAGAGCATGTTTTGCTCTTTGGGTGAATGTCCCAACTCCGGCTCAAGGCAGGACAAAGCATGGGGTGGGGGACAGGGAAGGGAAGGAAGAGATAAAAATCATAGAATTGTAGAATCATGGAATAGTTTGGGTTGGAAGGGACCTTTAAATGTTATCTAGTCCAACTCCTACCAGATAAGCTGGGACATCTTCCACTAGAGCAAGTTGCTCAGACCCCCATCCAACCGGACCTTGAGATTTTCCACCTCTCTGGGCAATGTGTTCAAGTGTTTTACCACCCTCATTGTAAAAAATCTTCTCCCTTGTATCTTATCTAAACTGATCCTTTTTTAGTCTAAAACTGTTACCGCTTATCCTACTGCAAGGGGCCCTGCTAAAATGTTTGTTCCCATCTTACTTCTACAACCCCCTCAGGCACCCAAAGGCTAAGGTTTTCCTGTAGCCTGTCTGCTCCAAGCTGAACAACCTCATCTTTCTCAGCCTGTTCCCATAGGTGAGGTGCTCCAGCCCCCTGGATCATCTTTGGGGCCCCGCTCTGGGCTTGCTCCAGCAGGTCCATGTGTTTCCTGTGCTGGGGAACCCTGAAATGTGATTTGAAGAGCTTGAAAAGAGGACCAATATAATGTAATTTCTGAAAAGTTAGGGGTCTTTAGGGTGGGTTTTTTTCTCAGTTGATTGTATTTTTCTTTTGTTTTCATTTTTCTAAAAAAAAAAAAAATCCAATTTGATCCAGGTTCTAGCTCTTATAAATGTCAGGTATCAACTTTATACACACTATTCATATAGAATATGCACAGAGGCCACAGATTGTGATTTGAATACAAATACACTTCATGAAATCACAAATTGTTTTCAAGAAATCAGATCAGTCCTCAGAATGAAAAACAATGGTAATTTTTTCTTCTTAAACAAGTAGGATTTTGTTCATTATTACAGAATGTGCCATAACTTTTGTATTTTTCAGGAGATGAATATTATGTCAAAATGAATGCGACCACTTATTAACTTGTGTATCTGTAGGATAGATTGTAGAAAAGTTTTACTTTCTAATTGAAAAGACAGATACTAGTTGAAATTTCAAAATTACTTCTGACACAAATTCCAAAACAACAATGTGAATACTTGTAACAACAGCTTTCAAACATATAGATTAAAAAAATAATCTATTTTTGCCAAACCTTCCCTTCCTGTTGTTTCTGTTCGGGCTTTTGGCATTCAGAACAGAAAGTTGTACCTGTGTTTTGTGATAAATGAGATAATCAGGGTGTGAACTCTAGCAAGAACTGGTATACACATAGTATCCTGTAAAGTGTCAAAGTTATTCCCATTAATTTGGCACTTTAGGAAAGGAAGTCTTTTCATAACCTAAATGAGAAAAAGGTCAGAGAAAAGAATAGTGAAAAAACTCTTACAGAATCATCGGATTTTTTTTTTAAATTATAACATAGTAATGATGCTACTTACTCAGATGATTCCTCTAAATTGCAAATGAATCGTTTTTTTAAAAGGTACTTTCTGAAATTTAAAAGACAAAATGCAGCCAGTTTGCATATTTCTAAACAGATGAAATACAAATATCCCAACATCTCCTTTCCTCAGTTTTCAGATTACTGTTTCTAGGTATTTGGCAATTTGCCATTGTAATGAGAATGCTGGAGCTTGGCAGTGGGCCATGAAATTGCAACAGAATATATTGTAATTGCTTTTATGGGAATAATAGTGATCAAGATGAAAAATATAATTTGAATCTACTAAAAGTTGGGGCAACATTAATTTCTTTCTGCCTCTTTCCTGTCTGTTTTTCCTTCTAGCTCATTTTTGGGACAAGAAACTAATTTGTCTTCTAGACAGAACTGTTTTCTAACAACATGCTCCATGTAATGAGGTGAGGCATTGTAGTGCCAAAACCAGACTTCAGTTGTATCCTTTGGACACTATTTTCTGCCTTATGCTTTCTTCCAACACCTTCAGAATTCTGTCCACATGCTATAATATAAGTAAATCAGACAGAGGTATGCTGATTTACAGATTTTCATTTTTCTGGGTCATTTAAAGAGTTCTAGCTGTGAAAGTGAGTGAAAGCTGCAGATTCTTACTTTACATTAGTACATATTATAGGAGTCCATAGAACCATTGTCTCTGGAAGAGCATTTGGACCATGAGAGCCAGACACACGTAGATACAAAATTAGATAAATGTTAGGCTTAGCTAAAACCGGATCATATTGTCAGCTTGTAGACTGAAGAATGACTGTGGTAAAACTTACTGATTTGTTTTTCTTGAATTTTAGACAACCTTTGACATCTTGTCCCACACTCTGGCTATGTTTTAAGTGGCATCATAGGTAAGCAATCAAATAATTTTCCAGGAAATGCACTGCCCAGTAGTACCATTATTCACAAAAATCTTAGGCAAAACCCCCATTGGGCTCAAGGCTTCTCCAGCCTGCAGAAAATAAGATCTTGGAGGGGAACCTAACAGAACTGCAGCAGGCCCATGCCCGTGTCTATGTGGAAGTTATCCAGAACACGGAATCAAGCCCTTCACAGTTTTCTAGGGTGAGAGGACAAGAGACAGCAAACACAGAAATGAGATTCACGTTGGATGTAAGGAACACCTGTTTTGTTATGAGAGAGTCAGACAGATGAAGAATTTGCCCAGAGAGGTTATACAATCACCTTCTTTGCAGGTTTTTGAGACCTGGCAGGATAAAGCCCTGAGCATTCTGATCTCATAGGTGACTCCATTTGAAGCAAGAGGCTGGATTAGAGACCTTCTGAACTCCCTTTTGAAGTGACTTATCCTGTGATACTAAGATCCTATAATAAGTAATTTCTAAAGCAGGAAACTGTTCACAGAAAGCCTCTTCTATACTTTAAAAAAAAAAGAAAAACAATTCTTAAATTTTATAAATTCTCAAATTATTTTCTATAGTTATACTACACAAACATGGATTTTAATATTATACCAGAATGTATTTTTCTCCCTTTAGAAATCTTTACCCTTCTCTCAACAGGAAGTCTCATAATAGAACAATTAATTTAGAAATGCTGAAATTCAAAAAATCATGGTTTTCCGTGCTAATTAGACCATCAGTAATATATCCCAAATAATGGATTTTTCCTTTTTTGTGGGAAAGAAATCTTGTTTTATTTTTCTCCGACTGTAATAATTCATCTTTTAAAGGTTACCTTTGCCTCCAAACCTTGCTTGCTTATATCCCCAGACCATCATGGGTATGGATAGAAAACCACTAGCATTACTTGTTTCTCCTAAGTTCAAAGACTGTTTGTTGTGATATTTTTGAAATGCAGAGATTCAGTTTCAAAGTTTCTGCTTGATTACTTTAATAAAATTTAAGGACACAATTCATTAATCAGTCACGTACTAGACAATGCATAGTTTTATACCTGGCATTTACTACCGCACACCTCAAAAGCAAGTAATTTTTTTCTTTTTGCTTTTGGTATTCTTGAAAGTACCTTTCTAACTGAGGGGAATTCCAGTTCTCCAGGAGGGAGAAATTTTGTAGTTGAAGGAACAAAACAGAGTTGGCAGGAATAAATAATTAAAAAAACACTCTCTCCTAATTAGATAGTGTATATTGTCTTCTTAACTTTGTAGAAATTTAAAATTCAGTTTGTGAAGTGTAGGCTAAGGTTTGGTTGCATAAACAGAGTAAATGTTATAGCCTGCTACATCCAGAACATTGGCTGCAAGCCCTGTGGTAAACTCCCTCAGTTAGAAGTCTGACTGTGAGAAGATAGGGGGAAAAAAAAATACAGGTAATCTCCTTTTTGTTTTCAACACAGCATTAGAACATCTGTGCTGGATCAGATCAATAATTCTGCTTTAGACAGTGGTCAGTAATAGGAATAGAGGGTAAGAGACAGGGAAATTCTAAAATATACTGCCTTCTTTTTTTTTGCATTATTGTTTCCTGGCAATAACTGGGGCAGAGCATTCCTGTCTCAAATGGTTTCTTCTATCTAGATTACTGCATTTAGCAACCAACAATAAACCTATCCTTTTGAACACATTTATACTTTTGCACACAAGAAAAAATTTATACCATTAGGATCCAGAAATATTTACTTTAAATCTGGGCCCACAAATTTAAATAAACTGTTCGTCTTCTAATATCTAACTTGTGTAATGATGAAATGTTTAAAAAATGCTGTTTCATCACCTCTGATAATTTCTAATGAGATCCAAATCCTAAACTGAGTTGTTTCATAGCATCAGAAGAAAAACCTCTGCCTCTTGTGTTTTATTTAGTGGACACAATACCTTTTTCAATTTTCTTGCCTATTTTCAGCTCATTATGAAAGAATTAAGATTCTTTCGTTGTTCATAAGAGCAAGAGGACAGCATTAGTTATGTGGTGTGGTAGTGCATGGAGGATTGCACTTGGAGCATGCCACTGTACAACACATCCTGCCTTGAGCACGGCAGTAGAAGTGCTGGATACCCAGTAAGTTCATGTGGCCCAGTTACCCCCCATAGCTGTAACAGCTGCTATTCAAAACCAGTCTTAGCACTGGTCTGTTGTCTAGATTTGCATGCATCTGGTTAAGGTTCAGAGATCCCCTTGCATTCTTTACTTAACATCAGCAGTATCTCATGGAACAAAAAGGAAAAAAAATCAGCCTGCTTGTAAGTCACTTTGATATTTAGTGACAAAAGATGATCTGTAAGAGCTTGACATTATAGCTATTATTCCATTAAATTACTGCCATAACAACCTCCTTATTGGATACACAACATGAGTTTTTGCTATTCTGTAGCAAACATTTCTTCTGTATGTGTAATTACAGAATGGTTATCTCAGTTCAACTCACATGTAATTATGTAAATAAGCATATATGCCCTCAAACTGCTTTTTGCACACTGTTCTGACCTAGAAATCATGCCTTTACTTGCTCATATTCATGTCTTAGAGGTGTTGGCCCAAACTTTCCTTACATTAAAGTTTATAAATAAAGATCTCATAGAAGTCTTATTATTTTTAAACCCATTTTTATGTTCTCTCAAACGTGAATTATGGGCAAATCAAAAACCATCAAGATGGCAAGATTATGAATGCTGTAGTGCTGAAACTTTTTTATTTCTGTACTGAAATTCAAACATACGTCCTGGAATTTTATGAAAACTGACATATAACAAAGGAGAGACACAATTATTTTTTTTTTGTTTGGTGGGTAAGAAGTGTGCATGTTGAGACAAATGTTTTTGCTTGCATGAGAACATTTTTTCATCCAAAAAATCATACCAAACCAGACTGCTCCTGCTGGTCATTCTCTCCACAGACCACTAACTATGTTGTCTTTCTGTGTGTTTCAGCTTCTGATTTTTTTTTTTCCTGCTGAATTTTTGGCAAGTCTAATCATCCCTCCTGCTTTTGTCTCTTCTTTCACGTTTTTCTAGCCCTCATAGATGAAGATTCCCCAGCAATGCTTTTTCGAAAATTGTTCCCGAGAAACAGGTGACCTCAGTGGAATAGAAAATATTAGCCAAGTGTTTCAACCAGTTCTTAATATTGGGTATTATACAGCTATGTGGTATGTCTGGGTGATTAAGAATATCTATCATAGTATTGGTGTTTAATGATTTAATTAATAATTTTAATTATTAAAGCCCATTCTGTGATTCGGAATCAAGTATTCACATAAGCCTTAACTACTTAAGACAGCAGAAAGCAATAATTTAAAATACTCCCAAAAGTCACTCTGCTTCCCTGAATCACAGACTTACAGTCGAGAAAGTACCTCTTGAGACCATCTAGTTGAACACTGTCCTCAAAGGACGATTAACTACAACAGGTTGCTCATGGCTGTGTCTCATTGCATTTTTAATACCTCCAGGGACAGAGACTCCATGACTTCTGCGGGCAACCTGTTCAAGTGCTCAGCTGTACCCACAGCTGAAAAAAATATATCTTATTTCTTACTGATGCTTAGATCAAATTTCCTATATTCTATTTTATACCCATTTCCTCTTGTCCTCTCACCGAGTACCACTGAGAAAAGTCTATTTCCTTTATTGATGCCCATCAGATAAACAAGGTTAACACTCCTGAAAGCCTTTTATTCTCCAAGCTGAACAGTTCTAGCTCTTTCAGACCTTCCCCATATGACAAATCCCTTAATTATCTTCCTGGACCTTTTTTGGACTAATTGCAGTAAATCCATATCTTTTCTCTACTGGAAAGCTCAGAAAAGGACTCAGAACTCCAGATGTGTCTCACCAGTGTTGAGGAGAGGGGAAGGATCACCTCCCTTGACCCTGAGCTGATGATGTTCTTCCTAAGGCTACCCAGGATACCACTGGACTTCTTTGCCACAAGGGCACATTGCTGGCACAGGTTCTACTTGTCTGTCAGAACGCCCAGGCCCTTCTTCACAGAACGGCTTTTCAGTCTGTTGGTGTCCATCCTGTGCTGACACCTGTGGTTGTTCCTCCCCTGGTGCAGGATTTTGTGTTTCCTTTTTCAGAATCTCACTGATATTGTTGAATTTTTAACTTTGAAGAATGTCAGACCATTTCTGCAGCCTATTGATGATATATATTAATAGGTGTGAAAAATCCCTTTAACAGGCTGGCTGAAAACAAAAACAGTGATCAGAAACCTTTACCAAGAATAAAATAAAATTCCAGAAAAAAAAAAAAGGCAGAGGAGGAGTACTAGTGTCTTCATAATCAGTGAGATTCCAAATCCTCTAAAAGTTTTTCAAGTTATTCACTTGAGCAGCAGTATATCTTGAGTAAGTACAGTTGTTCACAGGAAAAAAATCAAACTAGAAACCAAAAATTTTACCAGGGGATACTCAGTGAAGACTGACAAATATGTTTTATAATCTCTTGAAAAGTTGCATTGATATTGTCATATTACAGCTTACAGTTTTCTAAACTGGATTCTTTCGCCTGTACTCAGCTTAGCTAGTATTTGTCCCACAAACTGGCAAGAAAATTAGTTCAAAACAAAGCAGTTAAAGAAACTACTTATAAATCAGTTAGTCTCTTAAAAAATTTTAACAGCAGTCTATGGTTCGGATGAAGCACAGACTTGTAGCAAGCAAATTATCTCTTTCTTCATCTGCCACACAGAACACCTGTGTATTGTAGCATATGAATCCTTGCTGAAATGAAAAGGCTGAACTTAGCATGCGATGTCACCCCCCAGTTCTGTTCTTATCCAAGCAACTGGCAAATATGACTGAATTTCTTCCTACTTCTCTAGACAAATACTATGGCTTGGTTCATCCAAAAACCTTTGGCATTTTATCCATCTCTGTGTGGCCTTGAAATTCCTGGTGTGGTCCTCAGACAAAAAACCCCAGCATATTTGTTGTCTAAGTCACATAGGTTTGATACAGGTTTGTAAAATGACTGGTGTTTTTCTTTTGGTTCTGATTCAAAAATTTAGGTGTTTCATTAAGATTAATAATTTGTTTTCCTTAGTCACAAATCCCCGCATAAATATTTCACAGAATTCCTTCAGAATTCCGTGCAGAACTGATTTGTGATGACTATTATGAAAAATGACAATGCTGTAGATGGAGATCTGTTTATTTCCATACTTTCACCTTTTTTTCTTTAATCTGTACAATTTCTAGATGCCTCAGGGGCTGAATGATAAAGTAGGTGATCTTTCTCAGTTATTTTCAATGTCTGCATGACACATTGTTTATGATGCTTTCACTGTATTTAGAAGGTCATAAACTATCAAAAGCCACAATGAAACTTCGCTGCAAAAATAATTCATGACAGAACAAAGCTTTTAGAGGATACTCAATTATAAATTAGATAAATAGGTAACACTTATTACATACTTGTAATTGTATTTGGCATTGATTTTATTTTAAATTTTCATTCCCTCAGAAAACTCTTATAACAAGAATAGCTTTCCTTGAGCTTTAAGAATTCTAAAGCATAATCAGGAAGAAATTCTTTCAACATTGCTCAGTTTTAACAAAGGGCTATAGCCATTTCAAATCAAATAATTTAAAAAATGGAAATGTTCATGTCAAGCTAATGGCATAGACGTAAATGAGAATTACATCAGGCACTTTTTTGCCATTAGCAGATGTGATATAATACAATACAGGATTGTAAATATTCTTCACCAAAGGAAGACTTCATGGCTCATATTTTCGGGCCAGAAAGTAAAGAGGTTGTCTTAGTTGCCACAAATAAAACATAGGGAAAGTATTTTATGATCCTAGCACTGTTCCTTGAAGAGAAGGACTTCCTCACGCCGGTTGGAGCCATTCAAAATCCAAAGACTAAGTAAAATACATCCTGGATGGATCTCATTATCAACTATGTACAGGTTGGGGTTTTTTTTTCATTTGTAATGAATTACAATCCAGTGAAAACCAGCATGGTTTGGATGACAAGGTAGGATCTGAGCCTGGAAATCGTAGGTGCCTTTCATAAGAATTAGAGGCTGAACTAAGTTTTTAAATTTTTTTACATATAAAATCTTCTATGAAAACTTCCATGCGATTTTAGTGTATCTTGATAAATATAGAAACATTTTCATTTGGCTTCCATATATAGACATGCAAGCTGATGGTATTTCTGTGGTGGTTTGTTTTGGTTTGGTTTTTGGTTTTGTTTGTTTGTTTGTTTGTTTTAAAAAAATTATTATTATTGTTGTTGATAAAAACCAAGATGTTTGGTGAAAATAAAATCACATATATTAAAGAATGCTGAGGTCCATGATCTGCATTCTTAAGATTAGGAAAAATAGTTCTTTTTACTTAAGTATGAAAAATGAGACGTTCCTTTTTTCATGAAAAGCTTGTATAACAAATACAGTACAAACCTTTTTTATAAGAAGGACTATATAGAGATTTTAGCTTAATCTTTTACATATTTCAAAAAAATGTAAGTGGTGTAACCCAAGTGGAAATGAAAATTATAATGCTAACACCTAGTTTATTGGCTTACGTTAAAAGTCATTTGACTTACAAGGTGTAGTCACCCAGTTACTTTAAAGAATTTGTAGGAAATTTTTACTTTCTAAAGAAATTATAGGTCTCTTACTCAATGCCAAGCGTAAGTTCCTCCTCAAAACACAAAAGCAGGCTGGACAAAGAGTGCTCTTAGTCATTTTTTGTGTGTAAATATTTGGCTGTGTGAATGAAGCAGGAAAGAGCAGAGAAACTGAGTAAAAGTGGCAATAAATCACAAGCTGCAGCCTGGAGAAGCACTGGGATCATAGCCCTGCCAAGGACTCTAGTAACACCCATTCAAAACAGAGCAAATGGAACTGCAAGCAGAGGACTATCCTTCGGGTTTTCCAAACACTATGTCCAAAGAAACAAGACTTGGTACATTTTCTGTAAGCAAAAAAGAATGATCTAAACCTACTATTGGTTCCCCTGTCCATCTGGATTAATACTCATGTCTCTAACACCACCTAGCTAGATGTTTCCAGAGAGATAGCACCAGTGATAAATGTGATGGGGAAGGAGAACATAATACAGTTCTGAGACATGGTCCACCTCTTTAGGCTGGGATGTTTTAGAAAACAGTGGTTTGGAATGAAACACTGGTCCAAGTCAGTACTGTAAACCACAGCTGTTTGAAAGAGCAAATCAACACACAGCAGCATATTTCATCTGTGTCCTCTCAAGGACTACCATAATGTAAAGATTAACAAGTACATACTTCATTGCTAGTACTCTGTTTTGCCTCTTTTCTAGATAAGACCCACTGATTACAGACATAGAACTTAATTGCTTCTCTTGCAACAGGATGTTTTTTCATAGTATGTATTCTTTGCTTAAACTTCTTTACTTTTCAAACAATGGGGTGCAGAGGGGAAGCCATATGAGGAGCAGCTGAGGTCACTTGGTGACCAGTGATAGGACCCAAGGAAACAGCATGAAGCTTTGTCAGGGGATGTTTAGGTTGGATATTAGAATAAGATTCTTCACCCAGAGGGTGGTTGGGCACTGGAACAGGCTCCCCAGGGAAGTGGTCACAGCACCCATCCTGACAGAATTCAAGAAGTGTTTGGACAATGCTCTCAGGCACATGGTGTGATGCCTGGAGCTGTCCTGTGCAGAGCCAGGAGCTGAACTCAGTTATTTCTGTGGGGCCCTTCCAACCCAGCATATTCTATGATCCTGTGATAATAATTAATATGATCATAATAATGAGGTTTAGATATATGAAAATCAGACACAACATCAGTTATCTTGGTCAGCTCCCTTCCTCCAGTACCTAATTAATTTTTTACTAGAAGAGCAAACCATTTACATGACAGCAGTATGATTTAGCCTAAAAAGAGACTTTTCAGATCAGTTAACCACATTCTGGAGATTTTCTTCAGGCTAATTACCTGAGAAGCAGAATGGCTTTGCTCTTTGATTTTAAAAGGATTTCTGTCTACTTTCTCTGCATATAAGGAACAAACTACTACTGCATGTACAAACATAAATGTGATTAACTGAATCATTAGTATATAGCTTCTAAAGAATGACTTAAACAATCTATTGAAAAAGAGATCTAAAAGTATATCAATATGCTAAACTATTAGGTGGACAGTACTAGTATCATCTACAGAAGTCTGACCTTTCTCAAGGCCTGTATGAAACAGTTGGAAGACTAAATGGAAGGAATCCATGTACAGAGATCAAGAAACAGATACATTGCTTTTTACTTATTACTCTATTATCTTTTATTCCTTTGCATATTTTACTAATGATTTTATCTTTTTGACTATCAAGCAACTATTCTTCTGTTCCTTCAGGTGGAATTTTAACATTTTAACTGGCTACAGAGAAAGAATAATAATATCCAAGCTGTAAAAACTGAAGATATCACTCCTTCAGGTTATATGGTAGCAGCTTGTGGTCTGGTGTTCAAGGTCCCATATGCAGCTTCAGCTGAAAAATCCTAAATTTTCTAAACTGAAAGACAAAATAATTTCATTATCTTATTGCTGTTAACCTGACTTCCTTTCCTTTTTTCTACTGCTTTTTAGGTAATGTTTTTGCTGTGGTTTCATTGAATTATGGTGGGTTTTTTCCTAGCACAGGTCATCTTTTATAGCTCTATTGTTATTGGAATATTGTTCTGACTGTGATGGCTGCACTCCTAATATATGAATTTTGCTTCTTTCCAATTACTTGAAAGCTCAAACTAGAGACAGGTACAGAAGCATCTACAGAATCATTATTCTCAGGTTATGGTCGTTTGAGACAAAGAAAATAATCATGCTTTGATTTAGAGTGATTTGACTTGGAGTGGAGCTCTAGAGCATGCCTGTGTTTCTCTACTATTATATTGAAAATTGATAGGCAAGAGAAAACTCCTAGCTAAAAGTATACTCATAACCATCCCTCCCTCAAATAAATTAACTAGAACAGAATGTTGAAGTTCCTTGTGTGTTTCACTTGCAGCGTTTATTTCCATATAAAATAATTGACTTATTAAAAGGTGTTGTTCATCACAAGACAATTTCAAACAATCCTGTGGTTTTGATTGCATAAAATATCTCTTGTCTTGATTGCTGCAGATCAGCTTAATTCCCTTAGAAGGGAAGAACTCATGTTGAAAAAAAGAGTAACTGACATACCAGTAAGTGCTGTGATAAATTTAGACTAATGCTGGTGGACAGTGGCCTTGGGAAACATACTCACAATTTGCAGGATTGATGTCTTCATTACTTTAAACCTGTACAATACAACAGCAATATAAAACTTTTTCTTCAAGTCCTTCCAGTAATTGGTATGTCAGTTGCACCTTCTCAATTTTTAGAATGAAGTTCATAAGCACTTGTATTCTTCATAATAAAAATTTACATCTTTCATGACCAGCTAAAATAGTTACCTGCTTTCATTAACTCATAGCATTTTGGGTTGACACAGGGATAGTTTCTACATTTTCATTTTTTGGAATGCTTCTTGTTGAATTTTTGCAGCTTGCTTGATATTTTTCTGTATTCTGTGGTGGATCATGCATATATATATGCTTTATTATTGACCAAAATATTTAGAAAATGTTTAACTTTATTTAGCTCTTTCTGTGGGGAAACTAAAATAATGTCTCCAGAGTGCAAAGCACTCTGAACATTCTGAACAGGAGGTACGTTTGATGTCTTCCTTTCAAGGAAAAGCAGCAGAGCATAACCTGAAGCATTATGACTAAAATATTTGTTTGGCAGAAGCATCAGTTCATCTCGCCTTATATCAATATCACAGAACTGTATGCATTTGAAGTACAAGAAATTAATTTGTTCCCCACCCAGAGTGCATTTTTGAAACATCTGATGTTATAGAAAATAAAGCATCAGCCAAAGAAAAAAAATGATATAAAGATCTAATACACTTCCAGAATGACTGAGTTATGACACTACAGCTTCCACAGACATTACACATTTTTGCACAATGTGGTACAAAACCTGAAATCCTTTGAAATTATGAAGATCTATTCAGACAGATCAGTATCAAGCAGATAGGCTAAAACAGAATAGAAAAGAAATAGAAAAGATCAGAAGAGGATACAGTCCAATTTATTTTTTAGGGCACCTCTTATACCGTGATTGCCTTGAAGTGCTTTACAAAGTAATGAATTAACTACTTGCAGCAAAACAACCAACCATTATGGAAGGAGAAGATGTTATGTGCCAGCATTTCAAACAAGTCCCAGCAAGCCTCCCGAGTTTCAAGCCTAGTTTTTAGGCTGTATTGTTTGTATCCAGGAGTAATTGTGCTTGAAAAGTTGAAGGTGCAAATAAATTATAAAAAAAACCCAGCAAACTTATATTACTTTTAAGAACTGATTTTTTTAAATGTTGAATTTACAAATTTATGGAAGTGCAAGCCTATCCTTGGAACTCAGTAGTTTAATTATCTCGGGGTTTTTTGCAGGTTTTTTTTCTATGCTTGTTTACTTGCATTTTCTTTGTTTTAGAAAAGGTGGAGGAAAACTAAAATTAAGATAGAGGGCCATTATGGGTGGTTTTGTGATGTGGAAGGGATGTATCAAACAAAGGAAGGGTCAAGTCTTAAAATTCAAGTTAAAACAATCAAAGGCCAAGAAAGAATTGAAAGAGGTGAAGAAGCTCTAATACTTCATCTCCTCCTGTTTTCATCCAAAAATTATGCTCAGAGGATGATGGACAAGTTTGAAAAACATTTATCAGTCACAGAAGATACTAAAATTCTTGTTCAGAGTTTGATTGATATGCTTATCTACATTAAGTCTGTACCAGGAATGAGTATAAAAATTTCTCTAGTTTATCTGGTTAGGAAACAAGAAGTGGTTCAGACTTTGATAAAGCTTTTTTTTTAAATAAATGATGTTATTTTCTTTTACAAGAAATCTTGAATTGGATCTTCTCAATACCTCAAACAAACAAATTAAAGCATGAAAGAAGATAAAAAAAGTAGAAGTTGTTGTTCCAGTCATTCAAACCTGAAACTCGTCTTGGTCTTAGGAAAAAAAGTAATTTTCAATGCTGCTTTCTGAACAGGGAGCTAAATAAAGCACAAAGCTTGATTTTGAGAGTCATGTAAATGCTGTGACATTGTAGGAATAGGAAAATCTATCTAAAGAATGTTTTTAAAATTAGAGAAGCATGAAAGTACAATATGAAGAGTTTAACAGACCTTAAAATACTCAATCAAAAGTACCTTGCCTAGTGACATTTCACTCTATCTATGCACAGTAAGTTTTAGATATTCACCAGAGTGACTGACTCTTCAAAGAGATAAGAAAATATAGCAACCAACACACAAAGAGGTTCTACTTTTTGAAGTATTACCGTTTGATATGCCTACTTAAGAATTGTCCAGGGTGGTGTGCACATAATCCATGTTAGATACTCTATCCTCCCAGTGTAGAGGCAAATGATTACTATATGTGGTCCAACACATAAAATTCTTCATGTAGTTTTCTTCTGCAGGGGTTAATATCATCCCAGAAGTGTCACAATATTTGGTATCCCTAGAGACTGAAGTATGCAAAGGAAAATTATGCAAATTCATATGAACATAGAAATGCAAGCCTTTTAATTCTTCAGAAACTTAGTCAGAAGTTAAAAAGTGGTTTATTCATATGTTCTCACTTAACTGTCTAGAATATCCATTTATGCTTAACTGCCCAATGCTTTAGAACAATACAAAGTAACATTTAAAAATGAATGTTTTGAACTCCTTCCAGAAAGCACAGAAATAAGACCACACTGACGCTTGAGGTAGACCATAGAGGAAAGATCTCAGATATTATGAAATTATAGCTCGGCACAAGCCTCTGAGATCATCCCTTACACTTGAATTGTGGCTCGTGCCACCAAGCTGTGTTAGGGAAAGTGCCATTTTCTGCTACTGAAAAATCAAAGAAAAACCTCTGTTTCTCAGAACAAAGGGAGTAAAAAAGTGGAAAAGCTTCCTCCCCAGCACCCCTTTGACCTCTCAGAGTAAAGGTAGACCAAATAAACTCTTTTTGGGTGGTGTCCTAGCTGGGCATGCCTAACTTCTTCCTTCAGCCTGATGCATCCAGGCAATAAAAAAGCTGGGAAAAGTGAACTTGGAACAAGTTGAACAGGATTCAACTTCCAGCTGGCTCCGGCTGCCACTAGAGCTGTAGCAGTGACAGCTCTGCTGACACCTCCAGGGAAATACCTTTTTGTGTCATCTAGGGAGAACAAGTTGGAGTGCAATAACTTAATGATACAGATTAGGGATCTACTGAAAAGATTCAGTTGCTATTACTGTGATGCTGTAGGACTGTTCTTTAAGTAAAATATGTTATACCCAAAGTAAAAGCTTCTTAAACATCCTGGTTGATCAAGCTTCATAACTGCTTTCAATTTCTCCCTTCAAACATCATTAATTTTAAGACATTTTATTATCCAGTTTTATAAAGTCTCGGGGAAGATGGCAAAATATTTCTGAGTTTTTGGGTTTTTTCTCCTGAAAGATGGAAAGGAGCAATGGAAAAAAAGGTTGGACACTGCATGGGTTACAGAATAGCTATCAAGCAAGTTACAGATTTAAGACTTGATTTTGCTGCTATTAAAATACAAAAAAAATGCAGGTGATTTTCAGTTACACTTAGAACCTAAAAATTAATGTTGGAGCAACAAGAATTTACTTTTGCAGAAAAAAAGTCTTAGTCCTGTCTTTATAGAAGATGGAAGATTCATGCTGAACTAAATACCTGTTGTCTGAACCAGCTGCTAGATTTTAACAGGAATTATATGGTGGTCAATGGGACAAATAAAACCATACCAGAAAAGAAAGCATTCTTTTAGCAAATGACATAATTTTTGGCTGATTTGCACAGGATCAAATTCTATTTCTCTAGATTGCCATTTTCTTTTACCTTTGTAAGTTACTTCCATGAGGGCTGTCTAAAATGAAAAGACAGAAATATATACGTCTCCAAAACATTTTTCTAGTGCTACCAGTATTCCTACTGCACAGTATCTCTGTAATTCTCTGTTTTTATTATTGCCTTTTATTATTTTTATTTTTCTATTTAAGCTGCAAAGTAATAAATAATCTTTCCCATTCTTTTTAATGAGGCACTGTTGTTCAGAAAGACATATGAATATCTAATTGTTTTGATGTTTTACAAGAGTGAACAGGGATAGTTATCACTAATTGCAATGTTTCCCATTCTTTCTATTTTAACTGTCTTGAATCTCTGATTGCTGAGTAATTCCATATTTGCAGCTACAATGTGGATGCTTACCTATTGTAAAAAAGGCTGAATACACCTAACACATAGACAATACTATTGTCACGACCCACACCAAAAGTAGTTTTCACATCAGCAATTTTCCTTAATGGTAAGCTATTCCAAGAGCATGGTGAAGGAAATGCTTCATTATACGGACTAGCTGCACTCTGATTATCAAGTAAATCGCACAAGAAAGAAGAGATTTGTAGAATTCTCTGCAGGTTTAGAGCTGCATGTACAAGAGCTTTTAATGATATCAGTTATTATATCAATTGAACAGTAGTGATGACAGTCAGGTGCATTTTCTGAAGAATAATAAATGATGGAAACTCTTAATGATCCGAGGTAAATATGAGGCACTTTAATACCAACTGGTCATTAATTCCTTAAGAAATGCAGAAATATAAGATGCTTGTGACTTTCACAACATAAACACAGTGATTAGAAAGAAGTGTACCTATTCTTCCTCCTTCTTCTCTTTCATAATTTCTGCTACATGTACATGATCCTATGCACCTTCACTTGACTGGTCATATCTATGTCTTCTATTATTAGTTATACAGAAAGGTGCTTGACTTTTTTCAGCATGTCTTTCTAGAATTAACATATATGCTTTATTGTCATATTCCACTGTCTAAGTGACAAAATCTTTGTGTCATAAATTTATGATGATTTATAGAAAACATTTAACAGTCATAAATAATGGCTTATTGTTATGGTTTACAATTTTCCTGTTAATCATGTAGATTTTTTGGACTAGAATGATTATCTAATTGTTTCTGTGCAGCTAAAAAGGAACATCATGTTATTCTTGTATCAGTTAGAAATTACTCAGGGTTGAACTTGTTTCTTAACATAAACAGCATAGAAAAGCCTTTTTGTTTTAATGACTGGAATTTAAAATTATTTTACAGAAAGAGAAAATTAACTAGTGGATGGCTTTTCTATTTTTACAGAACTTAGCATTAAATGATATACTAAGTAATCTAAAATAATTAAATAGGATTTTAAGGGAATGGTGCAATTATGTACTATTTTAAGCATGTAGTCCAACTCTATTGCTGTATTAATGCCAAGGTTGCGGGTTTGATGCCTGTATAGGCCATTCACTTAAGTGTTGGACTTGATGATCCTTATGGGTCCCTTCCAGAATATTCTGTGATTCTGTGACTATATGCCTGTATTTCGTCATGGAGAAATTAAACCTTGTAGTGAAATTGGTACACTCTTAAAATGAAGCAGCACTATCATGTGAGGAAATATGACAAAACAAAGAATAAATTAAATGAAAGAAGAAATTTCTTACTGTGAAATGTTGCCCTATGGCTGCAAACCAGAAATTTTAAAAATTTTAAAAAAAGGACATGATGAAAATGGGCCAGTATTCTTAGTGACTTCAGTAAGTAAGACTCAGAACTACATCTACTTACACTTATATGAATAAATTATTCAAAGGAATTTAATTAAATTAAAGAGAGACATTATTATACTGTTCTAAAAATGAAATAATGAAGAATCCATGAAGAATTCATTAAAATGAAACATGAAATGAATTATAATTCTGTTCTGCATCAGAAACAGAGGAGGATATATTCTATTCTATAGATTGTATCTAATACTCGGACCTTACCACACAGCTGAAAGCAGTTTATAAGACTGGGATCCATATCAGATGGGAAGCAGGAGTCTGCAAAAAGTATCATCAATGAAAACAGAAGTAAAATATACAGTTTAAATTCTCTGAATCATGCTCATTTTCTGCTTCAGGTATGGATGAGTGTCCACAAATAAATTTTTCAGGGTTTTTATCGCCTTCCTTGTTCTCAACATAAACAATACAGAGGAAATGCAAGACACCCCTGTGTTTATGTTATTTTTCAAAAATGGAACAAACTCCCACAGATAACTGTTTTTCCCATATAGATGTGCAGGTAGTAAATTGAGAAGAGCTGAAAAATGCAGCATATTGTACATCTCTGCACTGATATAAGTGGGTGCATAAGTGGAGTAATCTTCTTCTGGAACAGGGCAATAACAGATAACTCCTATTACTTATACTGCTCCTGAGAAAAGTGGAGGTATATGCTACCTCTTATTTAAGAATAGAAGAAAAGTGACAGTCTACACCTGTGTAATATGAATTCTACTGATATAGTCATCTGTGTTCTTTCATCTTCTTGTCAGTGCAAAAGATCTGAAGGAGATAAAAAACCCCAAAACTTGTGTTTGTAGCTTTACATATATTCCCAAATTTTTCTCCACAAGCCGAAAGACAATCACAGCAGAATAAAAGTGCTGTCAGTTTAGAATGAGATTCTTTCTTTAATATTTTAATACTGCTGCTTTCATATTCTGTATCTTTGTTGCTTGTCTGGCAGTAACCAGATCATATTAACAAGAAAGTAACATGAATCTTATTTTATAGTAGTAAAAACGTTTTTCGTTGTAAGAGAAACATGAATTAAGTGCTTTTAATTAGAAATTCTGTCTCATAAGGGATTATAAAATAGAAGTAGCTTGTATACTACTTTTATATGGTAAAATAGCTGAATGTTATACTTGAATTTATAGAATATCCATTACATACAGTGTAAGATTTTAATTATTTGAACGTAATATATTGAATGTTGGAGGTCAACTGCATCTCTGAGATCACAGAATTTTAGAATGGTTTGGGTTGGAAGGGGCCTTAAAGATCATCTACTTCCAGCCCCCCCTGCCATGGGCGGGGATACCACCCACTAAACCATGTTGCTCAAAACCCCATCCAACCTGGCCTTGACTACTTCCAGGGCAGTATTCCAGGGAATACAACTTCTTCGGGCAACTTGTGCCAGTGTCTCATCAGCCTCTGAGTAAAGAATTTCTTCCTCATGACTAACGTAAACCTGCCCTCTTTCTGTTGAAAGCCACTCCCCCTTGTCCAATCACTAAATGCCCTTGTATAAAGTCCCTCTCCAGCATTCTATAGACCCTCTTTAGGTCCTGAAAAGTGTCAAAATGCTGTCTGCAAAGCTTTCTCTTCTCCAGGCTGAATAACCCCAGTTCTATCAGCCTGTCCTCATAAGAGAGGTACTAAGTTACAGAGTTAAGGAGCCAGTGAAACGCGTAGGAAACTTTTCAATGAAACAATTCCTTCTGACAGAATACGCCCTATTACTTTTATGAGAGTCCATTTTACTAATATTCTGATGGCAAACTATTTGCTCTTTAATACTGTGCAGTCCACTAAAACTGTATTTTAGTCTTTTGCCTGCTTGGCAGGTGGGATGCTGAGAATTTCCAAGCTGACTGCATTGCACCATAACATGCTTGAAATGGATATGCTGCAGATGTAGTTGAGGGAGTGATTATGCAGTGATTCTGCTTTCCTCTCCTCTCCTCCTCCCCTTCAAACACTGTGCACACAACTTAGATGAACTTCCCAAGACAGACCACAAGATTTCAAGTTGTTCATTTTTCTTACTGGCCTTCTTGAAGGTTTGTTCCAGTCTTGCTAAGAAACCAGGTCACCCAGCTTGTCACCAGGTCCCACCATTCCAGGTTCTGAGCATCAAAAATATCCCTAGGAAAGCTCTAAAAAAGATACTATAGTGAAACTTGCCCTTGTCCCGCATCATCATCCAGGCAACAAAAATTCAACAGGCAGTTACACATTTACCAAAGGAGTTTCTTCTGTTACTTTCTTTTATGCTCAGAATTTCTATCTTTTTGTCTGAGCTGAAGAATGTTTTTCCCTCAAATAGCTCCTAAACTATTCATGGGTTAAGCAACATTATGCCTGCCTCCTCTCAGCTCCAGCAGGTGAGCTCAAATTCTGCTCGATAGACATCAAGAACACCTCAGTTGTTCCCCAATGGAGAGCAACATGACCACTTTCACTGAAAAACACACTGCCATATCCTCATGTTTTATGATGATGGACTAGGAATTCCTTGAGACCTGGGGTGTACTTCGGCTTGATTATTTCAGTGGTATTTTCCGGAGTGTTTCCCATCGACACTAATCTTTGACTTCAAGGGTACATGGCAAGACTCACCTGAATACAAGCTAGGAAATTATAATGAGATTACCATTTTTCCAAATGGATGAATTAAGGATGTCAGTCTAGGGTGAGGCTTCTGTCTCTGAATCCCAAACAAAAATTTGTACCTAGCTCAGGGACACAGGTAGACAATTATAAATAAAATAAACACAAGATTTCAAAAATCACCTTTCTTTTTTTTCCTGATTCATTTAGGTATCAGGTCACAAATCCATTTCTCAGAAAAAAAACTTAGATGTGTTATTTATGATTCTGAAAGGAACTCAAACAACAGGTTGTATAAATCTTTTGTGGGTCTTGCCCACAATCTAAAACAATGAAATATAAAAGCAGAAGTGTCTCTCTGCCCTCTATAAATTAACTTAATTTTGTTTTTACTCTGACATTAAAAGATCGAATAAAAGTGTTTCCTTTTTTAAGATAATAAATTATTTTCTTTCTTCAAGGAATGCCTCTATGATCTTGAATCAAGGGGGAATTAAGGAATGAACTGAATTCTTTTCAGTTTAATACTAGCAGGATAGATTTAAACCTCTGACTGTAAGTGACATATTGCTTGCAAAAAACCAGAAAACAAAATCATGTCTTTTATTTTACCAGGAAGGAAGATAAAACTATTGGATGATGGATTGTACAAAAAAATTTCTCCCAGACTATTTACTCCAACTGTCTTCTGGATCACTGAGCTAAATGAAAAAATACGTTATTCCTCAATGTTAACTAATTCTTTAAAGGCTAAAAGAAATTTGCTTTTCCTTTCTTTCTGCAAAATTTTGAAACCCTTAATCCCAGCCAAATATTTGTTCTTTCTCTCCACAGAAATACATTTTTGACTCTTGACATTCTTTTCAGAGAGATCAATAAGAAACATCAAGATGCACATCTCATTGGCAACAAGTGTTTATCGTGATGGATAAATAAACCAATTTAATATGGAAGGTGGGTTCTTTTATGATAAATGTTAGACTTCATGTCCAAAAGTTTTTCATCTGAGGTGTTTTGAGACTGGTGTCTAACCACTACTATCAATATCAAATATCATAACAGTATGTCAAATATCATTTCCTAACTGATATAGTTTTGATATATTTAATTCAATCACCTCTTTTCCTTTTCTTTTGAAGGAATCAATGTTTTTTTCTTTCTTGGAGACAGACAGTAATCTGCTGCTTTTTGGGTCACTTCTTGATGACCAGAAACCAACCTCAGATCAAACAAGAAACTTCCTCCCCTGAACTACCCTTATTAGTAGTGCTTAAAGAGCTTATGGATTTCTGTTCAAGTGTCTGAAGGTCTTCAAATGGAAATGGAAGGTGTGAACAGAAATTATGTTTGTGTCATACATCCATGAAATATGTAGGGAAACACATCTAATGTAAATTAGACACTTTCTTTCTCTTGCTCTATTTTCAAAAGTGTAGTTTCCCTAATAATTTCTCAAAGTGTTTCCAAATTTTGCTGATCTTATTCTTACATAAGTGCACCTTAGCATCTGAATGCTTTTATGAGCCAGTGTCAGAAAAGTGGGTATTAAATGAACCTGTGGCAATGTATTGGTTTTGCACAGCCTGGTTTTTGGTAGTGGGGGGGCCACAGAGGTGGCTTCTGTGAGAAGCTCCTGGAAGCTTCCACCATGTCCAACAGAGACAATCTCTGATGGCTTTAAAAGATGGACATGCTGCTGGCCAAAACTGAGCCAGTGAGACAGGTTGGTAATGCCTCTGTGATGACATATTTAAGAAGAAAATCAAAACAAAGGTCATGAGTTTTTGCTGGTAGTCAGAGAAGAGGAGGAGGTGAGGACATGTGAGGGAAAACAACACGGCGACACCAAGGTCAGGGGAGAAGGAGGGGGAGGAGGTGCTCCAGGCGCCGGAGCCGAGATTCCTCTGCGGGCCGTGGTGCAGACCANCAGAGATCCACCCGCAGCCCGTGGGGGAGGTGCCCGCGCCGGAGCGGGTGGATGCCTGGAGGAGGCTGTGATCCAGTGGGAGACCCGGTGGAGAGAGAGGGCCCTTGCTTCCAGGCTGGAGCAGCCTGTCCTTGGAGGACTGCACCCCGTGGGAAGAGACCCACGGCACAGCAGTTTTGGGAGGGCTGTGTGCCCTGGGAGGGACTCACGCTGCAGCAGGTGCGGTTCGGCTGCTGCTCGTGAGAGTGGAGCCACGGCGGGAAGTTCACGGAGAACTGTCTCCTGTGGGAGGGACTCATAGGGGAAGGCTGCTCCCCCAGAAAAGTGGAAAGAAATCTTGGTGACCCCCCTGCCCTGTCTCCCTCTGCTGTCGGTGGCAAGGCGGGAGGGGCTGGGGGGAAAAGGTGTTTTAAGGGCTTGTTTTACTTCTCATTATCCTCCTCTGATTCTCTTAACAATAAATTGACTTTGTAAGTTTAAGTTAAGCCTGTTTTGCCCTTGAAGTGTTTTCTCCCAGTCCTTATCTCAACTCATGAACCCTTTGTTGATTTTTTTTTCTCTCTCTCCTCTGCCCAGCTGTGGCAGGGGAGGGTGAGTGAGCTACTCTCGTGAGTGCCTGGCATCATGCCAACATCAAACCAAGACAGGAATCAAATTTATTCAGAACAAATATTTAGAAAACTTTTTAAAGTCCATAGCACCTCACTCATTTCCCAAGGAAGGAGCAGGATAGAGAGGATCAAATGGAAAGAGAGACCATGGATTTTGTCTTAGCGTGATGCTCTGAGTTTCATCTTAGCAGTGAAGAAATAACCCTCTGCATTTGTGTCTGTTGCTTCTGAGGTTCTGGCTCATGTCGCCTTTACTTCTTTAATGTCAGGAGATCACAGTGACTCACTAAGATGAGCATGTTCATTCGTCACATCACTGAGCATAGTAAATGATTACTCAGTATCCTAAATACAGCTTTCTGGAGTACTACAACAAAACATAAAATTCTAGTTGACTCTGTGAAAGCTCACTACAAAGAAAAAAGGAATATTTTATCTCCAGTCTGTTTCTAATTCCTTTTTCCACCTTCTTTCTTTAAATCAGCAGATTCCTGCTCTGCTTAAGTAAAACCAGCTATTCTTTTCAGTCACCCAATTTCTTCAGATGTGTTGAAAAAGAGAAAAGAAAAATCCTCAAAAAATATTTAAATCTGAAAAAGACATCTCTTCAATCATTCGTTATCTTGTACTGTTGTCATTAACTAGTTCGCCAGCAGTTTTTTCACTGAAAACTTTTCCTATTCCCTAGATTTTTCATTGTCATCAAGATGAAGGCCCAAAGCACTAAGATACACAACTCTTCCCGTACATATATGCTATATTGGACAATGCCAATTTTAATTATATTATAAAAACCCCAGACACTAACAACCTCCAACCATTAGTTGACTAACAATATTTTAAATAGTGGTCAGAGAAAGGGACCTGGGGAACATTTCTCTAAATTTAGCTTCCTGTTGCTATTTTATATAAAACATTATTAGCTATGCATTGAAGGGTTTGGTTGCATTCACAAGTTATTCAGTACATTACTTTGATTAGGCTAAATGTTAAGTAATCTGTGTCTGGTTAATATAAATGGAGGAAATTTCAGCTGTAAATCCAAGGGCAGCTACACTAGAGACAGCTCCCAAATATCTCAAAGCAGTTGCTGCAGTGCACTTCAAAGGTTGATTTTTTCTTCTTTCTCTGCTAGATTAATAAAAAAATATAGAGCAGCCAAGAACTTTAATGTTCTGCATTAGAAGTGCACTTCTAACAGCACAGTCAACACACAACTTTTTGTCATAGAAGGGGAAAGTATTTAATGCTACCCTAAATCATGGAGTTTACACAAACAAGTGTTCCTGCAGGCTTGCCTTTTCCTTTGAAACACTGAAAAATAAAGTCAGATTTTGTCATTTTCTAGCTCTTCAAATTGTCCTTACGCTGTTTTCCTTTCTGTTTAGTTCCCCTGTTTGTTTACTTACATTTGACTCGAAAGGAGAGGTTCAGCATTTTTATTCTGCTCACTGCTCACAAAAAGAACACATGGGAGCAAGTAGCCAGTAGATATTTTGCAGTTTTGGATTGTACTAATTTCAGTCAGGAGTTTTCCATAGAGCATGATTGCTGAATAAACAAAAGTATCATCTTGGAAACACAGATGTGAAGAATGAAGTACAAGTTATTTTCCTACAAGTGAGAAATTACAGTCTTGAAAACTAGTTGTCCTAGTAGAAATTTTGACATAATCAAAAAGCCCCAATAAATCCATCTCTCTTTAAGAAGTGTGTCCCCCTTATACATCAAAAAAATTAAAGCTCAAGGCTTTTATGTCCTGCATATTTTATTTGCTGAGGCGAAGTAAAGGCTGTGATGTGGGACTTTCATGTATTTGGTTTATCTCAAATAAAATAGATTCACCTGTGAGACACATCTGGTGTATATTACAGTCGAATATGTAGCAGTTTAAACTCTAAGTGAATTACAATAACCAAGATCTAGAATAAGAAGGAAAAGGATTTGCTGACTACTACTTACTGCATGATGTACTGTAAGAAACAGATATTAGAGCATATCTACACACTTGAACACCTTAGGACAGCTGTCAGCATAAATGTAGGTTCAGGATCTAAAGCTTGTCACAGCTAGTTTCAGAACAAATATATGAGAGCTACCCCCAGGGTGGTCCATTCCCTGCATGTTTGGAAAGACCTGGGGTTTAACTGAGCTAGTAAGCATGTCTCTAGGCTGAACGGAAAATTTCAAATGCTGTAAAAAACACAACAGTATGTGCATTTCTTAAGAAATGTAATGCAGCAGAAACACTTTGAAAACCTCTTCCCTCTGTCTGCACAGATAAGAGCAAACACACTGTATGTGGATGATTTGTCATATCCTTATGCAGTCGCTCCTTCTAAGTGTATGACAGACAGAGACGTGCCTATCGTGAGCTGTGTTAATGCATGAATTCAGCTCGTCTAGATTAGCATTTAATGCCTTCCAAAAGCATGTGCACTGCTTTGTGTATTGGAATAAGTCACACCAAAGTTGGGATTTGCAGCACCTAGTCCTGATGATCAGGCAGCTGCAGGTCTGAACTGAAGTAAGGGGAGGGGCTGCCCTGGCTGGGAGAAGGACAGGAGCTAAGAGCCTGTGACTCCCACTGCCCTTGATGGTTTTGGGCATGATATGGAGAGCTGTCTGGGACCACATGGAAAGAGAGGTCAACTTGACAGAGTATTCCTGGGAGAAATAGCAATGCATAGAGACTCAGGTTTTCCAAGCTGAGACTTTATTATGTGAATAATAAACTCTGATTAGAATATTCACCTGACATTGTGATAGACGTCTACAAAATCTGAGTTAATAATTTCAAAATTTCTTACAATCCACTGAAAGGAAGAGACACTTCAGTATACAATTTGTCTGTCATTTTAGACTAGGTGAATAGCATGCTAGTTACAGATTTTATTCTTTATCCTCACATAGGCAGTAAATTGACTGCATGACAACCCAGTAAAGGGTTGTCCTTACAAGAACAGATACAGGGAATTCTGATTCTGTTGTCAGCCTCAGGGATATGTTGGTCTCTCTTGATACATAATAGCCAATGTCCTGTACATGAGCAGAAAGAGCAGCATGAAATGCTTCTGAATAGAAAATATACACTCTGGTCATCATTTGGCTACTTGTTAGCTTACAAATTTTTCGTGTGTGTGATATTCTATAATTGACAAAATACAGGCTGTCCTAGCTAAGACACCCCTAGAGGAAGGGGTATTCCTGGTACCAAGTCCCCAGTTTGAAAGTCTGGAAAGAGAGTCTTTAATTCATAGGCCATAGGACATTTCACTGTTTTGATTGTCTAGTTAGGTTGGTTATCGCAGAAGGAGGAGGTAAACCCAATGAGTAAAGACAATACTCAAGAGATGAATTAGAGCCAAACAATTTTCTTCTTCATGATAATAACTAACTCAATAAATAAATACAGAAAATGCATAATGTAGGACAATAAGAGAAAAATGTGAAAATGCTTGAAATGAGGGCTTTCAATGTTCTCAGAGAAAAAGGCTAATGAGATTTTGGAAACATCTTTTGCTCTTGGATTAAGATAATTTAATATAACATCCATTACAAAAGTTTTCATCCATTTCTCAGCTGAAATTTCTCTGGATTATCAGAAAAATTACTTCTTTAGTGCTGAACTTCTTGTACACCCCAAAATGCTTGCTATTTAACAGGGACATTTTATAACAAATTTGTAAAAAACATATTAATTGTAGGTCCATTCGTGCCTTGATACTGGGCCAGATTCTAGTTTCTCTTTGCAGAGAATGAAGAAACAAAATCGGAAATTTTGATTCACGATTCAGCGATTTGCCATCTCTTAACATCTTTGCCACAATATTAGTCAAAGCTGATGGTACTTTGCTCTCCCTTTCGGGACCTTAGTATTGTGTGTCTTCAGAAGAGAATTCCTGGCCATGTCCACTTCATGGTATGACCAGAGTAAGTTAGCTGAAAGATTCAATTTTGCACTTGGTGGGAAAAATCCCAGTTAGACCTCCACGTGCTTTATTGTTGTGACAATATCTTTACATTGTTCAGTTATATTGATAACACAAACATGCACAAAAGAAAAAGAAATAAAAAATAAAAAAAACCAACTTGCCATATAAATTTCTTTTTAACTATCATTGAGTAAAATTGCATTTTCTGTCTGAATAATGAATGTACTTGTTTTCTATCCCATAAAATTTCAGAATTATGCATGAATTACCCTTTTTTGGCTATGACCATGGTTAATGCCTTAATAATAATAATTATAACAACAATAATAACAAAAAATACTGGCCTCATTCAGTACAAGGCACTATTAATTATTTGCCACTGAAATCCTACACAAGGAAAAGGGTTGATACAGAGTAAAACATTGCAATGTACTAACTGATGTTCTGTGGACTTTTCCAAAGACAAAACCCACACTATCCCTAGAATCTTACAGTCTGAAAGATTATTTGCAAAGTGGCTAAAATTAGATGCAAATAGAAAGTTTAATCCATGTACATAATGATCTGATAAGTGACATTTCCACATATTTGCATATATATTATTTAAAGAGAACCACAGGCTTGGTTAGATTAAAATGCAGCCTTAGTGAAAATAACAGAGGAATGCCTTCTCAGACACCTTCAAAAGTGTGAATGTAGCAAGGTCTTATCACACCATAATTTATTTTAAATTCTGTTAAGTGCAGCAGTAAGTTTTAGCCTCATTCTTTTTCCTTCCAGAAAATATTTGAAGTAATAAATAGCGCACTGATTGGAGCTATTTTAAACTTAGCAAGTTAAATACTTAACATTCTTTTTCTATAGCGTGTTCTCCAGTCATCTGAGGAAATAAGTGTTCCTTATAAAAAGAACCACACTGAAACAATTCAGATACATCAAAGCCTTAGGTTGCCTGCCAGAACTTGCTTTAATGTATTTGTTTTGTGAAATTTAAACAAGGGACACAATATTTATATGTGTACCCTATCATTATGCAATTTGTCTTTTTAGAAATCATTCTTAGGGCTAGGAATTTTCAGAGCTATAAAAATGTTTATAAATCAGATTATAAAGTGATACAGTAGATCTACATTTGTTTAAAGCACAGGACTGGGAGTCATAAGAACACAGACTTGCTCTGACTTCACTAATGACATTATAGGAGAAACCTTTCTACAACATTTAAGTTTAAGCATTCATAGAAGAAGAAAGGCAGCATCAGCAGCAGGGAGGTGGGGACACACAAATAGATATGTTCACTTCAGACAATGTTATCTCTCATAAACTGCAGTCAGTCCTCCTCTGCAATTTGGTTCACCCAGATCTTCAGATTTCTTTCTAGGAAGAAAAAAGAACTGAAAAGTGCAGTCAGCGTGGCTTATATCAGTTTTATTTTCTCTCCCTTTCATTTCCTAATGGGAAAACAAATAGGAAATTATAATCTGCTGTTGAAAAAACTAGGATGTTGAATCTCTCTCATACTCCTTCTTTGTTCTGTTGGCTGTGACACCAACACTGAGATGTAGCAAGGATTTAAATGATTGCAACCTGGCTGTGTCTTGGGACATCTAAGCCTGCCATCCTGCTGCCCATCTGAGACTTCCTTAAGTGAGACTGACAACTCAAAATCTAGGCTTATTTGGGATTTAGAAATATTTACTGTGTTTCTGCAGGTGACAACCCCATGACAGCAGCATTACTGTCAAAAACGAGTTGCGCTGTACATCACACAAATCACTGTCTAGTCAAACTGGCTTTTAAAAGGGAGACTGAATGTACCCAGCTGTGTGCTCTGTTTTTCTAAGTGCATCAAGCAGCAAAGTATATTGAACACTTCTCTGTATCAATCTCCAGATTCCCACTGAGTGGATCATTTGACTCATCAAGCCTCTACCATTGTAGACACCTCCTCATGATGGCATATGCTTTTTCTGATTGAGGTTAGCTGGTGTTTAGTTCCCCAGATCTTCCCTCTTGGGTCCTTCATGATGTAAATGACTTTTTTTTTCCCCACAGCAATAGGGAACTTCCTGATCACTATGACCTGTGAGAAGATAACAGGGAGTGTCCTCTCACTAAAACATCCCTTAGCAATCAGGGGTGCATCCCTTCTAGTGTCAACTTCAGTATGTCAAATTGACTTAAGTGGTTACTACCTTTGATATTTCTCTGCTGCTGTTAGTACTTCATTCCCTCACATCCTGTCGCTAAAGGTTTGAGAGGCATGAGGACAGAACTTGATATTCAAGGTCAGTGTAAAGAGAGCATTGGTTGTCTGTTTCCACTGTCTTTGTTTCTGGAGGGTTATGTGTCCTTAAAGACAGGAGTCTGCCTGCAACAAGAGTTACACAGCTAGGTGTTAACTTGCAGAATGTGCCATGGCCATCTATCTCTTTCCCAGTTACTGGCAGAGTAGGGGAGACCACAGTCTGACTCCCTGTGCTCTCTGTCTTAACTCCACAGAGCCTTGAATTGCTCAAGATCTCCCTGGCCAGTAATATCAGTATTGAAATGAATGAGTAGAATTCTTTTTCTGTGAAAAGAGAACAGTCTCTCATTTGTTCCACTACTGTGGAAAAGCAGTGCAGAGCCTTAGAACCAGTCTGCTCTTGTCTTGGAGTGAGCTGGTTGTAGCTTGGTTTAGCAGTCAGTAACTGCTGCCTGACCTGTTTTAGCTTCAGCAATGGGAACTGTCTGTGATAAAGCCGTAAGAGTCCTGGGGGACCCACTGTGCAAAAAACAACAGACCCCTGGGCTAACAGGGCTGGGGGATGCTGAGGGGCATCTTTCAAACTTTAGCTTTGAAACAATGAAAATAAAGCAATACATTTTAAAAAAATAAAGGAAAATAATAACCCTTGTGCCCGGCTTTTAGGAGAAATGAGTCATTGATCTCATGTTTCTCCTGGGAAGAAGGAGGAAGAAACTCTCTTCATGAACATGATAGTCCTTCCTCCAAAGACAGCATGATGCCAACGACCCCCATGCCACATTCTCTTTCCCTAGGAAATTAAATTTTCATCCTTAGAAACCAGGGGGTCATCAGGAAGGCCAATATAGGTTCAGTAGAACAGTGGTTTTGTGTAATAAGTTTACCTGTATTATTAACACAGCTATTCTGTGTCAGTTTGGACTATGAGTGTTAGTATCACACATTTTGGACTTCTAAATTGTTAAAACATAAATTGGAATAACAAATTCTTAGATTCCCCTTAGACCCATATCGATGGTGTGTTCCCCTTGGCTGACAAGATTTGGAGCACTGTGTCCTGTTCTGCTTTATCACCGTAATCACACTGGGTCTGGCAGCCCCATGCAGTGACTGGGCCCACTGTCAGCACGCCTCTGCACCAGCTGTGGATTATCATTTTTTATCTTATTATACAAAGTATTTTTGGATAATTCTATTTTGAGTAACAAGTCTGATTAATCTGCCTGAACCAAGCAGTCTGCTTCACCAAGTGTATGAAGTTTCAGTGAATAACACTTAATAGTCTGAGCTTCTGCATGATATTACGAACTGAGGGAAAAGTGTCTTTCAAAATCTTCTCCAAGGTATAATTTTTCTACAGAAGTTTCAGCTACTTGAGTGTGAGATAAATCTATCATACTTCTAATTTCAATGGCATATACACAGCGGTAATCTAAAGGCAGTCACTTGTATTGTGCTAATGCAGCCTGACCTGGAAATAGTAAAGGAGATCATTCATAATGACTATTTTGCTAAAGATTTATTAAAATGAGTAAGAAGATTTTCTTCCAGACCTACACAAGTAGACTATCACCTCTGAGTATACCTATACTGCTTCTCCAGCAGTGAAGAAACAAACTGGTATGTGTTTTATCTAATGGAAATGCATAGACACCTGTATGGACATGCACGTGTGTGTATGGTTCCAATATAGAACATGAGATTTTTTTTGAAAAAATCTCTTAAAATAAAACTCTATAGGAAAGTAAGACAATATCTGTATCATAGAGTATGATTCATGCTGAATGCTTACTAATGCTTGCTTCTTCTAAAAAAAGCCTTAAATAGAGTCACAAAATCATGTTCTATTTTTCATAAAGTCAATTAATTCTCCTTTATTTTATGATTTTAACCCCAGCTGGAAACTAAATACCAGTCTTTCATTTGCTCTCCCACTTCCTGGTGGGATGGAAAGGAGAATCAGAAAAAAAAGTTAAAAATTTGGGGTTGAAATAAGAACAGTTTTATAATTGAAATAAAGTAATATATAATAATAAGAACAACAACAATATTAAT